>SJYV01045794.1:306112-455315 GCA_006410875.1 Neotragus pygmaeus | reverse complement strand
ATTTCTGGGTGTAAATGTCCTTGTTTTCAAATGAGGGGGTTGGGATTAGATGGCCTCAACATCTCCCTGCTGCTTTAATATTCTATGATTCTGTATCTCAAAGACATGTAAATAATCCATTTGGGAAGATTTACATTGTTTTCTTTACAACTGCAATGCAAAAATAGAGATATTGGGCTTATCTCAGCATGTTTAAAACTGAAGAAATATTAAGCTTATGTTATGAATCTCCTTAGTGGATCAAGGCATTTACCAAGGTTTTTCTTTTACCATTTTCATCTTCTAGAGTCTTAGGGGCAAAAAACCTGGACCACATCGGTAAAGCTAATACTCCTACTAAAGAAATTGTCTTATAGTATTACATCTCATAACACAGCTAGTGCATTGATATGCATGTATATGATGTGCACATATTCACGATCATGGCTTCTTATGTTAAAAAAGACCCCAGAGATGATTTCATCTAGTCCCTCCTTTCATAGATGAGACTATAAAGCTTCAGAGAAGAGGAGTCACCTAAAGCCACCTAAATAATTTAAACTTTGAGATCCAGTGGCTTAGCTGACACTCATCTAATCTTTTTCTAGTCTATTTCCTTCTGAGATGCATATATTTCAAGTATATAGACATCTATTTCATTGAGGTAGCATGAAAAAATGTCCTTATTATTTGTAAACCTAAAATGTACCCTCACCAATAACGAAAGAATTCTTTAGACTGATGCAGTATGACTAAAAATCATCCAGAGACTTCAAACCTCCTAGATTCCCTAGGAATCTGACTTAGCCAGTACTCCCCCTGGCTTGTAGTTATCCAAGTCACATAGTAAATCCAGGCTGGCTAAACCAAGATTTCTCTCCTGACTAGTTATTTTAAGAGTTGGACCTTGAGAATGGGGTTTCCTGTTCTGTCTGTGTTTCTTCTCACTTATCAAACTAGTGTTTATCCAGCTTATCACTTTTCCAACATCTTACCCAGTCTTTGTTTGAATACTTCCACTAAATAGAGTCTGCTGCTGCTAAATCACTTCAGTCGTGTCCGACTCTGTGTGACCCCATAGAAGGCAGCCCACCAGGCTCCGCCGTCCCTGGGATTCTCCAGGCAGGAGTACTGGAGTGGGGTGCCATTTCCTTCTCCAGTGCATGAAAGTGAAAAGTGAAAGTGAAATCGCTCAGTTGTGTCTGACCCTCCGTAACCCCATGGACTGCAGCCTACCAAGGCTCTTCCATCCATGGGACTCTCCAGGCAGGAGTACAGGAGTGGGGTGCCATTGTCAGTCTACCACTGCCTAAAACAACTAATTCCACCATAAGAATATTGCTTCTGATTTTGACTTGAAATCAGATTCTCTGTGACCCCACTTGTGTGGACTATTTTGTCCTCAGCTCCTGTGTATAATGCCACTCACACCATCATATCACATATATTAGAAGTCCACCACTCTGTTCTTTTCCTCACTGGGCTTGGCTTTCCTGTTCTATTCTCCCTTTCATTCTTCACAACATGTTTCCCCTCCTTTGGGTATTTTTCATTGTCCTCAGGAAAACATTGTGCCCCAAATAGAACACGATTCCCTAGGTGTCCTCTGATCAGTGTAGAGTGTAGTGAGCTGTTATTCACCATGAACAGAATATTACCTTTCCATCAAGCCCAGAGACTCATCAGTTTTCACTTATTGCTTTGTTAAGGGGTGATAAATTTGCTCAATCCTTTTCTACGTTTCTCAGCAGAAGGCAGGCAGAGGAGCAATGGGCTTGATTTCAAGAGTCTCTTCCCTGCTAGAACACTGAAGAGTTTGTCAATATCTTTTCTAGGTGTGTTTTGTCAAACCGATATTCCAATAGACAGCCATTAGCACCTCACCCTCTGCTTCAGAATCACATTTGGGAGAATTTACTTTGACTGATCACAGCTTGCAGGGATCATTTGTTTGTATGGATCTAATCTTATGTTTCAAAAGCCATTTCCTATCAGTGATGATGTGTCTACCCCTTCTTACATTGATTTGCAAAGAGCAATGTAGAAATGCATCTTTTACTTTTCTTTGAGGCTTGCCTAAAGGAAAAAAAAATCTCTCTCCCTACTTCTCTCCAACCCCAGGAAGAAATCAGTCACTGAAGATAAAAGATATCACACCTCCTAAGAAATCTGATGAAAGCAAATTTTCACCCTATTGACATGTTGAGATGGCAAATCACACACTGCATTTCCCAGGCCCCAGCAATATGAATGTTTTTCTTTCTTGGACTGTATCTGATTGGGTAAGTTTATTGTCCTATAGATTGTAATGTGGTGATCAGTTAGGAAAAAAACCATCAAAGACAGAGTAACTCTGATTCTTACTACAAGCAGTGGTTTTCATTTGGATACCAAAAAAAAGATAAATAAAAAAGAAAGAAAAAAAGAAGGAAAAGATAAATACCCCTAACCTGAGGAGATTTCTAAGATACAATTCTCTTCTGTGGTAACAACAGTAATATAAGAGAAAAACATAATGTAATAGGCCAAGGGAAAAAAATGCAGTTGGTGACTAGAACAATAGATTTTACAGGAAAATATGTGATGTGAAAGAAACATTGCATTGTTTGGGACATCTGTAGTTAATTATTGCAGCTAAAGACATTAAAATCAGTTTCTTCACTCATATATCTTCATAGACTGTTTGGCAATATTAAATGACAAAAGCTTAATAATCAAAAGTACTGAGTTAGCAAATGTTTTCTAATTTTAATAACTTCTTGTTGTAATTACCAAGTCTTAGAGTGAAGTGATTTAATTAGAAAGTAATCAAGAAGTGTCTACTGCTAATTGAAGGAATTATAAAAGATCTACATTTTTAATATATTTCTGTTGTAATAAAATTAAAATTTACCATAATTATTTTTAAACCACCCTGATGGGGAATTTTTGATGTGGCAGAAAAGTATTTGATACTTTTAAGAGGGATATCCATCACTGAGAACATCATGGATTACAAGATCTCATTCCTCTTGTCTGGGAAATAATAATAATAGTAGTAATAATACTAATAATAACAGCTAATATTTATTGAGAACTTACCGTATGCCAGAAAAAAGTGGTTCGGAGTGGGAACCATATCTGTTTTATTCACCCGTGTATCTTAAGTGGGCTTCCCTGGTGGCTCAGAGGTTAAAGTGTCTGCCTCCAATGCGGGAGACCCGGGTTTGATCCCTGGGTTGGGAAGATCCCCTGGAGAAGGAAATGGTAACCCACTCCAGTATTCTTGCCTGGAGAATCCCATGGACAGAGGAGCCTGGCAGGCTACAGTCCACGGGATCGCAGAGTTGGACACGACTATCTTAAGTGCACATAATACATCTCTGATAAAGAATTTTAAATCATGTTGAACACCAGGTAGATTCAGAAAAAAACAACTGTGATGAAAGTGCCACGCTCACATTTAACGGAGTTGGTCAGATGATTCAATCTTCTCATTAGAACCCTCCTGTTGGCACATATTTCTTTCAGATGAGTAGACTTATTTATATTTTCTCTCAACTCCAGAGTATAATACACATTTCTACACACATAAATTTCAGCTGAAATGGCAAAGATCTTGCCAGAGACCCTAGAGAACAAGTGTTTACTGTCTGCTGTATCTGGTTTACCCTTACAATGTATAAGCAATCAAGTACTGGATATTAATGGGTATTTACAGGATAGAAGGAAGTAGTAAGCAAGGGAATGAAGATAAATAAAAAGAAAGTGAAAGTTGCTCGGTCATGTCAACCTGTTTGCAATCCCATGAACTGTAGCCCTCCAGGTTCCACTGTCCATGGAATTCACCAGGCAAGAATGCCGGACTGGGTTCCCATTTCCTTCTCCAGGGGATTTTTCTCCACCCAGGAACTGAACCCTGGTCTGTTGCATTGCAGGCAGATTCTTTACCATCAGAGACACCAGGGAAACCCTAAATAAAAAGAAGTTAGTGTCAATTCCATCAAAGTAGAAATGGTTCTGTTGAACGCTATAGAGATGAAAGCATTCAGCTTCATACTACTGATGCGAAGCAGGAATGTGAGACATGCCTTTAAATATTTAGCTGTAGAAAAACAGTCCTTTTCAAGGGAACTGGAAAATTCACATCTTCACTAAACCACCAGTCTCTTGCTGCCCCTCCCAGGCCCATCACTATGATATGCCTGCCTCGCCATCCACAGTTTTTAGCCACAGTGAATTACCAGGGACTTAATAGTTATCTGGGGTTTAATGACTTTTCTCTGCATCTTGGACCATCAACTCCTCCTGGACTCTCATTAATCCCAGGGGCAATAGCTTAGACCGTGATCATTACTGCTTTAACAAATAGTTCCAGGATACGACAAGACTGACTTTCCATTTATCTTCCATGGAAATTCATTTTGCAGGAGTGACACTGTCAGCTTAAGAGACACAAGCTATTGTCTCAAAGTTAAAAAAATGGTGTTATTGCTCTCTGTACTTATTATATTGAAAGCAAAGGCTAATTAAATGTTTCATTTCCTTGGAGACAGAGAAATGTTGGCCAACTTGCTTTAAGAAAGTTTTGCTAATATTGTGAGGATATTTATCCTTTATACAGGTAAAAGCTAGTAGGGGTGGTAAGAGATGTGTGTGTTGGGGGGGGGTAAAGTATGAAGAATTAATACCTAGAAGAGTCAGTATTTCAAGGACTCCAATCTCCAAAATTTAACTGAACAAACCAGAGAATAGATTAATTAAAGTACCAATATCTATTCCTTAACAAATTCCTGTGTTTGTCATTTATCTTTAACTTTAGACTCAGCTTACAAAGGCTGTTGATTCAGTCACTAGAAAACTAAAAATGTTCACATTTTTAGCTAAGTTTTAACTTTTAGCTAAGTTCACAATTCATGCAGTGGCACTAGGTAAGAGAATTTGCCTCTGTCATTTACTCAGATGGTAAAGAATCTGCCATCAATGAGAGAGATCTGGGTTCAATTCCTGGTTGGGAAGAACCCCTGGAGGAGGACATGGCAACCCCACTCTAGTATTCTTGCCTAGAAAATCCCCATGGACAGAGGAGCCTGGCGGGCTACAGTCCATGGGGTTGCAAAGAGTCAGACATGACTGCGCGACTAAGGACACATATATGTATGAAGCAGTTTATCAAAGATCCAGATTACAGTAAGAAATTTTCTAGGGCATTATTATTAGAGAATATATTACAACTGATTAACATAAATAACATCAAGTGAGGGGTATATTCAAAAGTGCTCTTTGAAAGTAAGATTTAAAGAAAGAATAGTCCAAGGTATAACTGAATACTTTGATACCAATGCCTGGTATTTATGTCTTAGAAAGTAAATTCCAGCTCTCTCTAATTTCAGAATCCCAACATCTGATTCTAGGCCATTGTTACTTTATTTGGAACCAAAATATTTTACCCTTCATCAAAAAATTATTGTAAGGTTTACCTCCATTGTAAATTATCTCATTTAACAGTGGTCTAATCATTAGGTATCAGGAAGAATCTTCTCTGTTTCCCTGTTTGCTTGTTTCATATGTACACGTTTTTACTAATATTGTAGGCACAGGAAGAAGAAAATCTTATGGGACATAACATTACATTAATTACATTACACTAATGTGTAATATAGGGCAAGCTGTGTGACCTCTGTGGTTGGTCTATTCTTTAAGGAGAGGACATAGAGAAGAGGCTAAGAATTGCTAAGATCTCTTCATGTTTAAAAGGATATGATTAAAGAGGAGAAAATATGCTTTCACTTTGCTGTTTTAAGAAGACACCTATTTCTCCTATCCATTTTCCAGTGTTGAATGGATGTTACCATAGTGGTGTAATGCTTTGAAACCAACCACTCCTTCATCCAGTAAGACATTGATAGTGAGTTCTCAGAAAGCCTTTTTGGAAATTATTTGCACTATTAAGACTAGATTAAGTATTTCAGGAGAACAACATGTTCTTATAAGTTCAGAGAAGCTTGCAGAATCTGGAATAGGAGTAGACATCACTGTGGTCCTGACCTCTAAGAACCAATTTTTTTTTTTTTTTTTCAACGTGCCCCATGAACCATGCTGTAGAGTGTTAACTGACAATAGTATTGTATTAAGTTCTTACTTTTCCCCCCTGTTAATTCATCAGAGAATTACCTGATTTCCATCAGAACTTGGACTCAGACTGAATTAATCAAATTAATACTAGTTCTCCTTTAATTCCTGACCCAAATATTAGTCCAAACAATATTATGATAAAGTATCTGATTCTCATTAAGGTTTTTGAGATATGGAAAGTAGCTTCTCAGTCTCACTTCTGCTTTAAATGTCCAGGCTGTATGTACCCAAGGAGTTGTTGTTTTTGTCCAGTTGCTCTGTCATGTTCAACTCTTTGTGACCCCATGGACTGCAACATGCCAGTCTTCCTTGCCCTTCACTATCTCTCAGAGTTTGCTCAAACTCATGTCCATTGAGTAGACGATGTCATCCAACCATCTCATCCTCTGTGTCCCCCTCTCTTCCTGCTCTCAATCTTTCCCTGCATCAGAGTCTTTTCCAATGGGTTGGCTCTTTGCATCAGGTGGCCAAAGTACCTGAGCTTCAGCTTTATCATCAGTCCTTCCAATGTGTATTCAGGGTTGATTTTCTTTAGGATTTCCTGGTTTGATCACCTTGCTGTCCAAGGCACTCTTGAAAGTTCTCCAGCACCACAGTTTGAAAGCATCAGTTCTTCGGTGCTCAGCCTTCTTTATGGCCCAACTCTCACATCCATACATGACCACTGGAGAAACTATAGCTTTGACTATATGGACCCTTTTGACAAAGTAATGTCTCTGCTTCTTAATATGCTTTCTAGGTTTGTCATAGCTTTTCTTCTAAGGAGCAAGTGCCTTTTAATTTCCTGACTTCAGTCACTGTCCACAGTGATTTTGGAGCCCAAGAAAATAAAGTCCTTTACTGTTTCCGTTGTTTCCTCATCTATTTGCCATGAAGTGATGGGACCAGAAACCATGATCTTAGTTTTCTGAATGTTGAGTTTTAAGCCAACTTTTTCACTCCTCTCTTTCACCTTCACCAACAGGCTCTTTTAGTTTCTCTTCTCTTTCTGACATTAGGGTGCTGTCATCTGTATATCTGAGGTTATTGATATTTCCCCTGGCAGTCTTGATTCCCGATTGAGCTTCATCCAGCCCCACATTTTGCATGATGTACTCTGCATAGAAGTTAAATAAGCAAGGTGACAATATAGAGCCTTGATGTTCTCCTTTCAAAATTATGACCCCGTCTGCTGTTCCATGTCTGTTTCTAACTGTTGCTTCTTGTCCTGCAAATGAGTTTCTTGGGAGGCAGGTAAGGTGGTCTGGTATTCCCATCTCTTGAAAAGTTTTCCACAGTTTGTTATGATGCACACATTAAAAAAAAATTTAGCATAGTCAATGAAGTAGAAGTAGATATTTTTTCTGGAAAGTGATTTTTTTTTAATGACCCAAGAGATGTTGGCAATATGATCTCTGGTTCCTTTGCCTTTTCTAAATCCAGCTTGTACATCTGGAAGTTCTCAGTAAAGGTACTGTTGAAGCCCAGGTTGAAGGATTTTGAGCATTACCTTGCTAGCATGTGAAATGAGTGCAATTTTTCAGTAGTTTGAACATTCTTTGGCATAGCCCGTTTTTTGGGATTGGAATGAAAACTGACCTTTTCCAGTCCTGTGGCCACTGCCGAGTTTTCCAAATTTGCTGGCATATTGTGTACAGCACTTTAATAGCATCTTATTTTAGGATTTTAAATAGCTCACCAGGAATTCCATCACCCCCATTAGCTTTGTTCATAGTAATGAGGTAACTGTTTATAAGATTGCAGAGTTAAAGTTGGTGATTCATGTAAGGTAACAAATATAATCTATGGTGGTATCACACCCTGCTGTGGTCATTTTCTTTGATCCTAGGAAACTGGGGAGTTATCATAAATTCTTTGTGATTCCAGCTGCTACTAAGTCTGTTAGATTTTCTCATAAGCCTTTAGATTTTCTCCATAACCATGGCCACTACATTAGTTCAGTGTCTCTTCAGTTTCTTCCCTGGAGAATTTTAGTTTCATTAGTTTCACTGAAAAATTAATCTTGAATAATCTCCTCCAATATTATCTCTGACATCCCCTTGAGAATCAAGCAACCCACCTATGCTCCCACAACACTATTCCATCATAGCAATATTTGGCCACATTAGTATAATCATCTATTTATGATTCTTTTTCTCTGATGTTCCTCAAACCACATTATATCAGGGGACTCAGTGTCTTGTACTTTGACCCTATTTGACACTCATGTGTGATCTTTATATTCATGAAGAATTAAGATTTGTAAGGCTACAGTTACTGCTCATGGGGTTCTCAAGGCAAGAATACTGAAGTGGTTTGCCACTCTCTTCTCCAGTGGACCACGTTTTGTCAGAACTCTCCACCATGACCTGTCCATCTTGGTGGGTGACCCTACATGGTCTGTCTCATAGTTTCATTGAGTTAGACAAGGCAGTATGTGTGGTCCATGTGATCAGATTGGTTAGCCTCCTGTGATTGTGGTTTTCAGTCTGTCTGCCCATTAATGGAGAAGGATAAGAGTCTATGGAAGCTTCCTGATGGGAGAGACTGAGGGGGGAATTGGGTCTTGTTCTTATGGGTAGGGCCATGTTCAGTAAATCCTTAATCCAATTTTCTGTTGATGGGTGGGGCTGTGTTCCCTCTCTGTGGTGTACCTGGGGCCAAACTATGGTGGAGGTAGTGAAGATAATGGGCTTGCCTGGTAGCTCAGATGGTAAAGTATCTGCTTGCAGTGTGGGAAACCTGGGTTCCATCCCTAGGTTGGAAAGATCTCAAAGGTCCTATGCATGTATTGCTATACTCAGGGCCCCCAACCCTGCAGCAGACCACCACTGCCCCACGCCTCTGCTGGAGACTCCTGGACTCTTATGGGCAAGTCTGGATCAGTCTCTTCTGGGATCACTGCTCCTTTCTCCTGGGTCCTGGTGTGCACAAGGTTCTGTTTGTGCCCACCAAGAGTCTGTTTCCCAGTTCTGTGTAAGTTCTGGAGCTCTATGGTGGGGTTAATGGCGACCTCTTCCAAGAGAGCTTATGCCATACCCAAGTCAGCTGCACCCAGAGGCCCTGCCCCTGTGGCAGTCCACTGCTGACCCGTACTTCCACAGGACACACTCAAACACAGTTCTGTTTCAGTCTCCATGGGTCTCTGGGTCCTGAGGTGCACAAGGTTTGTTTGAGCCATCTGATGTGACTGGTGATGGAAGTAAGGTCTGATGCTGTAAAGAACAATATTGCATAGGAACTTGGAATGTTAGGTTCATGAATCAAGGCAAATTGGAGTGGTCAAACAGGATATGGCAAGAGTGAACATCAACATTTTAAGAATCAGCAAACTAAAATGGAGTGAAATAGGTGAATTTAACTCAGATCACCAATATATCTACTACTGTGGGCAAGAATCCCTTAGAAGAAATGGAGTAACCATCATGGTAAACAAAAGAGTCTAAAATGAAGTACCTGGATGCAATCTCAAAGACGACAGCATGTTCTTTCTTTGTTTCCAAGGCAAACCATTCAATAACACAGTAATCCAAGTCTATGATCTGACCTTTAATGCTGAAGAAGCTGAAGTTGAACTGTTCTATGAAGACCTACAAGACCTTCTAAAACTAACATCCAAAAAAGACATCCTTTTCATTATAGAGGACTGGAATGCAAAAGCAGGGAGTCAAGAAATACCTGGAGTAACAGGCAAATTTGGCCTTGCAATACAGAATGAAGCAGGGCAAAAGGTAATAGAGTTTTGCCAAGAGAACACACTGGTCATAGCAAACACCCTCTTCCAACAACACAAGAGAAGACTCTACACATGGACATCATCAGATGTTCAATACTGCAATCACGCTGATTATATTCTTTGCAGCCAAAGATGGAGAAGTTCTATATAGTTAGTGAAAACAAGATTGGGAGCTGACTGTGGCCTAGACCATGAACTCTTTGTTGCTAAATTAGACTTAAATTGAAGACAGNATACTGCAATCACGCTGATTATATTCTTTGCAGCCAAAGATGGAGAAGTTCTATATAGTTAGTGAAAACAAGATTGGGAGCTGACTGTGGCCTAGACCATGAACTCTTTGTTGCTAAATTAGACTTAAATTGAAGACAGTAGAGAAAACCATTAGACCATTCAGGTATGACCTACATCAAATCACTAACGATTATACAGTGGGAGTGAGAAATAGATTCAAGGGATTAGATGTGATAGACACAGTGCCTCAAGAACTATGGACAGAGGTTCCTGATATTGTATTGGAGGTAAGGATCAAGATCATTCCCAAGGAAAAGAAATGCAAAAAGGCAAAATGCTTGGCTGAGGAGGCCTTACCAATAGTTGTGAATAGAAGAGTAGTGAAAGGCAAAGGAGAAAGGAACGATATACCCATTTGAATGCAGAGTTTCAAAGAATAGAAAAGAGAGATAAGAAAGACTTCCTCAGTGATCAATGCAAAGAAATAAAGGAAAACAATAGAATGGGAAAGACNAGTGCAACTAATGATTAATTGCTTTCTGATCTTATCATTGTTATTTCCTTTTACTTTTTAAAGGTTTATTCTTTTCCTTATCAGGCTTTTGAATTGAAAGTCAATTAATTTATTTTCCATTATTATAATTTTAAATGAACACTTTTATATCTAGAAGCTGCTTTCAAAACATTCTATAGTTTATATCACAATTTTTCTTTTTAGCTCACAAAATGTTGAGCAATCATCAAAACAATCTGAGCTTGTTTTTGTTTTGTTCCTCTTAATTTTTAATTTAATGATATTGTGCTCAATGAATATGGTTTTTATGATATTGAGTGTTTGAAATTGGCTGAACCTAGTTTTTTGACTTTATTCACATACAATAAATTAAAAAATGTTTTATATGAACTTGAAAACATCATATAATCTTTATTTTTCTGAGTTGACTATTAGATAAGTATTTTTATTTTGTTGTTCAAAACTTCTATATTGGTAAAGATTTATTGTCATCCTCATGTGTCAGACCCTGACAGATATGCTTTAAACTTTCCACTGTAATTATGTATTAGTCATTTGTTCTGAAAATTCTGTCAGTTTTAGCATGACATATTTCTTCATCGAACAGCCCTCCCCTCTATCTTATTAGCTTAAAAAATTATTTTTACTTTTAAAAATAAAGGTTAAATTTATTTATAATCCATAGCTAATTAAATTTACTGCTTTTTAAAAGCCATTTCTGTGCTCATCATTGTGAAACTTTCTTCCAAGTACATATTCTTCTGGCTGAAGTGGATACCTTAATAATTTTTATGATTAGAGTCTATGGGTAATAAACTCAGCATTTATATAACTGTCTTTTCAAGAAAACTCCTGGAAAGAGTTGTGCACGTTATCCTGTTCACTTTTTCCCTTCCCAGTCAGATCACTGTTACTTTCTATTCACTGACTCTGTTCTCGTTGAGTAATGACATCCCATGCCAAAGCCAACGGTCATGTCTCTGGTTCTTCTTCTTTGACTCGTAAGCAACAGTGGACATAGTTTACCACTTCTTTATGGAACACATTCCACATTTCATCTTTATGGTACTCTCTGGATTCTCCATCTTCCTTGTTGGCCGCTGTTAAGTGGGCTCCTGTATGGATGGATTCCTTCATCATTTCTTATTTGTACATCCTGCATTCCTCAGGGTTCAGCTCTGAGTTGTTTCTTTTTATCTTTATTCATACTTAGCACATGGCTTTAGCTAATAAATGGATGCTGGCTTGTATCTCCCATTCCAACCTTTGCCCCTGGATTCCCGATTCCTATACCTAGCTGCCTACATGATGTCCTCATTTAAATGTCTTTTGGATATCTCATGTACAGAAGCAGTCTCTTGGTTTTTCATCTATAAACTGGCATCTGCTGAAGACAACTCCATTCTGTCAATTCCTCTAGCCAAAAACTTGAGTTATTCTTTTTTCTTCCCCTCCCCTGCTCCTCCTCTTTTTAAAAGTCATTTTGAGTACTCCATCTGGAATTCATTGTCTCAGACATATGTATGGATAGCTCCTTGATACTTTTAGGAATTTCATCAAATGTCATGTCTTTGGAAAGGGCTTTCTTTATGCTGCTTCATAAATGACAAGTTCCCATCACTACTCTGTATCCTTCATCCTACATTTTCTTTTTATGGCAATTATCACTTTATGACAAATTATCTCTTTATTGTCTGTCCTCATAGAAAAGAAGCTTGAGAAAATGGGCTATGTCTTTTGTTTCCTGCTATATTCCAAAGTTTAGGACAGGAGTTGAAACAGCAAACTCAAAGAAAATTATTTGCTGAATGAATAAATTATGCCTTTGATTTATAATCCTATACAATTCTATAATTTTAAGTTTGCATTTATTTCCTTAAGTATTTACAGTGTTTTATCCATTATACTTTGGCACCTATGGATGGCTAAACGGAATTTCACCTGTTACTATGGTATCATTTGCTTTTATTTAAAGTAATTTATCAATTCTCAAAGCTTTAAAAATTGTCATTTAATTCTTAATATTCTATAGTTTTGCCTCTCTGTGACTTGGAGTGGATTTTAAAGTTTTAAATGAAAGGTTAAATAAATAAATAAGTAATCCATAGTATATATACTATGAGTATGTGTATCATCTAATATCTAACTTTCTTTTAAAGGTGAGGTGAAGTCACTCAGTCATGTCTAACTCTTTGCGACCCCGTGGACTGTAACCTACTAGGCTTCTCCTTTCATGGGATTCTCCAGGCAAGAATACTGGAGTGGGTTGCCATTTCCTTTTCCAGGGGACCTTTCCGACCCACGGATCGAACCTGGGTCTCCCGCATTGGAGGCAGACGCTTTAACCTCTGAGCCACCTGGGTTCTGAGAATGCCCATTAGATGAATATGTTTATTTTGGTTTTCTTAAATTTTGGATAGTTCTCAATTATTACCTTTAAAAATATTGTTACTTTACCCTTTCTTCTACTGTTTTCTTGAAATTGTTCATCCTATTTTCTGGGCTCTTGATGATTGTTTTCATATTATAATAGAAAAATTCTTATTTCTCTAAAATATCTTTAAATTCTTAATTCAAAATCACCAATGTCCAGAGTAGAGTTTAAAATCTTTAAATTTCAAAAATTAAACCAAGTGTGTTGAACCNGTTTTTTTTGTAATTGTGTATTAAGTATGCCTTTTGTGTAATTTAAACATCATAAATATTTAGACAAAAGTCTCTGTAATATTGTTTATAAAACAGACTTTATCCAGCTTGAATTCATGTTAGAACTCTTCAAGTTACAAATGATATATTTCATTAAGGGTTCTGGGGCTCTCTGGGTTATTGGTGAAAAATCCTTGACCAAAGGCAAACTTTCCCAGGTTTTTCTCAAAATTTGCAGGTAACAGGACCCAGGCTAAGGGACAATCTTTAATACTGGTCTCCATGTTGATGAAAAATAGAGAAATCTTTTGATTATAGGTTGGGTTTGAGTATTTGAACTTGTTTTTGTTATCTTATTTTGCATTTTTCACTTTACTAAAAGTCAGTATAGTTAAGGGTATGGTTTTTCCAGTAGTCATGTATAGATGTGAGAGTTGGACCATCAAGAAGGCTGAACACTGAAGAACTGATGCTTTCAGACTGTAGTACTGGAGAAGACTCTTGAGAGTCCCTTGAACTACAAAGAGATCAAACCAGTCCTAAAGGAAATCAACCTTGAATACTCATTGGAAGGACACTCATTGGATGCTGAAGCTGAAACTCCAATATTTTGGCCACTTGATGTGAAGAGCTAACACAATGGAAAAGACCCTGATGCTGGGAAAGATTGAGGGCAAGAGGAGAATGGGGCAGCAAAGAGTTTGACACAACTTAGTGACTGAACAACAGCATCAATGCTTTAGGTTAGAGATGATTTCTTTATACCCCTCCGCCTTTTTTCTCGACTGAAATAAGAAGGTATACATTATATTTTTATTCTTAATGGCTGTGTCTAAAATACCTATTTATCCCTCCAAAATTAAAAAGTTAATCTTATTCTTGAAAGGTGATAAGTGAAAGTATTAGTAACTCAGTTATGTCTTACTCTTTGCCACCCCATGAACTCTAACCCACCAGGCTCCTCTGTCCATGGAATTCTCCAGACAAGAATACTGGAGTGGGTAGCCATTCACTTCTCCAAGGGATCTTCCCCACTCAGGGATTGAACTTATGTCTCCTGCATTGCAAACAGATTCTATACCACCTGAACCACAAAGGAAGCCCAATCTTATTTGTATTCCATGCCAAAATGTATGGAGATCTGAATCTTTAAAACTCATGTCTTCTTCACTTTCCATTGTCCTATATTTCCTGCCTTATTTCTAAAACACCCACATCTAGATTTTCATTATTTTCTATCAATATTTTCAATGAACAAACATGCTTGCTATATTAATCATTTGATATTTTGCATGCCTGCCACTCTTTCCTTCTATCAAGCTTTGGGACATACATTATATTTAAAATATTGACTGTCTCTTCTACCATAGAACTGTACTTTCCCCCTCCTGATGGGAAACTTGTTTTGCCAAGAACTGGGAGCAGAAGTGCAAAATATGTTGCTGCCGAGGAGCTGAAATTCTGAGCTTGCTCTGAGGGCCTCTGGATCTGGAGCACGGAGGATGTGGGGCTAAGCTCCAGTTAAACACAACCTTTCTTGGTAGTAAAGCCTAGCCTCTCCCCAGCCTCTCTCTTGAGACACTTTGATACATAAATTGCCTTTTAATAGCTCTCTCCCTGACAGTTTGCTTATGGTAAAATCCTGTAGTCTTTGCCTGAAAAAAAAAAAAAAGTTTATTTTTCTTCAATGTTTTCTTTCTTGAAAGGTTTAAAATTTAATACTTACACTTTCTCCATAGTTATAAGTTGTATAAATGTATAAAAGGTATAAACTACAAAAATTTTAGTTATAATTCAACTCAACACAAAAACTTTTAAACTGGGAAGCTTCCTCAATTATTATTATTATTATTTTTCATTTGGTGAAATTACTTTATTAAAATATTTGTATCAGCATGTAAACATGTAGCTCTCTTTCTATGCANAAGAAGCAACAGTTAGAACCAGACATGAAACAATGTACTGGTTTCAAATTTTGAGAGGAATATGTCAAGGTTGTATACTGTCATCTTGCTTATTTAATTTCTATTCAGAATACATCATGTAAAATGCTGGGCTGGATGAAGTACAAGCTAGAATCAAGATTGCCTGGAGAAATATCAACAGCCTCAGATATGCAGATGATACCACCCTTATGTCTGAAAGTGAAGAGGATCTAAAAAGCCTGTCAATGAAAGTCAAAGAAGAGAGTGATTAAGTTAGCTTAAAACCTAACATTCAAAAAGTTAAGATCATGGCATCCAGTTCCATCACTTCATGGCAAATAGATGGGGTTTCATCAAAGGAAACAGTGAGAGACTTTATTTTCTTGGGCTCCAAAATCACTGCAGATGGTGAATGCAGCTTTGAAATTAAAAGACCCTTGCTCCTTGGAATAAAAGCTATGAGAAGCCTAGACAGCGTATTAAAAAGCAGAGACTTTACTTTACCAACAAATGTCCCTCTAGTCAAAGCTATGGTTTTTCCGGTAGTCATGCATGGATGTGAAAGTTGGTCTATACAGAAAATTGCATGCAGAAGAATTGATACTTTTGAATTGTGGTGTTGGAGAAGACTCTTGAGAGTCCCCTGGACTGCAAGGAGATCAAACCAGTCAAACCTAAAGAAAATCAGTCCTGAATATTCAATGGAAGGACTGAGGCTAAAGCTGAAGCTCCAGTACTTTGGCCACCTGATGTGAAGAACTGACTTATTGGAAAAGATGTTGATGCCGGGAAAGATTGAAGGCAGGAGGAGGAGAAGGGGATGGTAAAGGATGAGATGGTTTGATTGCATCACCAGCTTGATGGATGTGAGCTTGAGCAAGTTCCAGGAGTTGGTGATGGACAGGGAAGCCTGGTGTGCTACAGTGCATAGGGGTGCAAAGAGTAGGACACGACTGAGCAACTGAATTAAACTGAACTTATTAGCAGCCGCTCCCTATCTACTTTCTCCTGTTCTGTGACAAACACTAATTTTTTTCCATCTCTATAGATTTGCTCATTCCAGAAATTTCATATAAATGGAATTTAGACCATGTGGTCTTTAATGACTGGCTTCTTCCACTTATAGTGTTTTGAAATTCATTTATGTTGAAATGTGTGTAATTACTTCTTTCTACTCCCAAATAATATTCCTTTTTTTCATCTATCATTGACTTAGAAAATATTTCATACTCTCATGCAAGATATCTATTTTTTACTTATTTATTGTGTATATAAATTTCTCTTCAGATAGTTGGCAATTTATTAAAAAGAAATATCAGTTAATTTTAAAACTGGAAGTACTGTTTTAAAGGCCAGTGACTCTTTCATGGGATAAAAAACAGTTTTCTTAATATTTTTATATATATTAAAGATACAGCATGTACCATGCAAGGGCCCAACAAGCCTCCTTTTATATCATTTACAGAAAGATATCACATGAGAAATCACACACAAAATGTGTCATATCTATGGCTATATACACGACTGGTGAAAATAAGGGTTTGCCTGATGACTCAGATGTTACAGAATCTTCTTCTTTTGTCAGGAAGATCCCCTGGAGAAGGAAATGGCAATTATCACAAAAATGTTGAAATTATTTTTTAAATAATAAAGTGGTAAAAGCATAAGTTTATTAATATTATTAAACATATTTTATAAAGTATCAAATTTTGTGGAAATAAATATTAAATATATTTAAATATACTATGAATGTACATATATATATTTTAATATGTAGATACAGTTTTATGTTTAATCTTTAGAGAGTTTGTTAGGAAATCTTATGCACTAACTTAATAACATCTGGCTAATTTGAATGCTATTCTGAAATACAAATGTGATTTTAAATGCTATACATGTAATCACTTTAGTAGAGTAGAAGCATTTATTTGACCAATCTAATTAAAATAATTTTAATGCATTTAATATACTTAAACTGCATATTTTCCTTCAGTCTTTATCCATTAATGAAAAATATAAATTCCAAAGAGAATAAAGGTGATATGAGATTTATACTAAAGCTGATTTTGGCATTTATAAGAAAAGTCACATAGTTATACAGAAATGGGATTTGTTGAGAACAAACTGTAAAGTGTATTAATTCTTCCCCAGTGGACTTTTGTCTTCGATCGTGTTGCCATTATGTTGATTTGACACATTTACCTGTTTTTATAGTTTTTTATTGGGTTGATATTGGCTGATGATTCTAGATTATTTTAGGGAGTTTAACATTGAGAAATCTTATTGCTGCTGTGTTATGTAGCTCCCTTGATGTGACCATAACTCACCTACATTATGAAAATATGTTATCCTAAATCAATAGATAGCAGATTAACCTTTAGTATTTACATAATTATAACTAGTTAGCCACCACTTCTAGCGATCTACTTCTAGCAATCAATCAATGTTCAACAAGGTTGAACATTCACCTTATTTTATCTTTGTCTGTAATTTTAGCACTAGAAAAACCAAACCACAGTATGATTTGTACATAGTACAGCAAACCATTAGTGTTTTGCAGATAAAGTGAAGAATGCTGATTATCAGAACTTTGAAATCTAAAAATCTGAAAATCATGTGTTTTGTATGGTCTTTATAATACAGACTTTCTCCTTTCAGAGAAAAGTAATTTAATTTTGTTGTTTGTTGTTGGTTAGTCCCTAAGTCATGTCTGACTCTTTGCAACCCCATTAACTGTAGCCCATCAGATTGCTCTTCCCATGGGATTTTCCAGGCAACAATAATGGAGTAGGTTGCCATTTCTTCTCTAGGAGATTTTCCCCACTCAGGGATTGAACCCTGCTTGACAGCTGGATTCTTTACTGCTCAATCACCTATAGATCCTTTATTGTTTGATTATAATTTTAAGTAATTTTATTGCAATAATTTAAATAGGAAAAATTTTCTGACATAGAAGACTAAATTCCTTATGAGTTCAGTTCAGTTCAGTTGCTCAGTCGTGTCTGAATCTTTGTGACCCCATGAACCACAGCATGCCAGGCCTCCCTGTCCATCACCAATTCCTGGAGCCCACCCAAACCCGTGGGTTGGTGATGCCATCCAACCATCTCATCCTCTGTTGTCCCCTTCTCCTCCTTCTCTCAATCTTTCCCAGCATCAGGGTCTTTTCAAATGAGTCAGCTCTTCGCATCAGGTGACTAAAGTATTGGAGTTTCAGCTTCANTTTCTCCCATTCAGAAGGCTGTCTTTTCACCTTACTTATAGTTTCCTTTGTTGTGCAGAAGCTTTAGTTCCTCTTTGCTTTCTGCAAAGAAGAAATAGATGATTTTTATTTGTGCCAAGTTTAAGTTTTCAGATCTGTTTCTTTCTTTACCTTTTCTTTATATAAATACTATATAAACACAACCTTGAAAAAGATATAAAACATTTCCAGTACCAGAGAAGGCTCATTTAGTCCCTTCTGAGTAATGTTACCCTAAAGGGATTCTCTATAGTCATTTATTATTCTTATTGAATTTCATACAAATGGAAACAAGTTTATGTTTCTTTGTCCAGCATTTTAAAAAGTTAATTTTGGTTAATTTGAGATAATTTGAGAATTATAGAAATGTTCCAAGAATAATAGAGAAAGTTTCTATAAACTTTTCACTGAGCATCACTTTATATCAACGGCTTTTTTAGCCATATGTCTTAGGTAGACATGAGTATACTTCATTAGGTATATACCTATGTATTGAATTACTGATCATAAGGTATACATAGGTTTAGTTTTAATCTCTGCTGCAAAACGATTTTCTAAAATGAGCATAACGATATTATGCAACCAAATTCATCAATATATAAGAATTCTAATTGCTTCACATCCTTGGCAATCCTTGCTACTGACAGCCTTTATAATTTTAGACATTCTGCTGGTTATGCAGTGGTATCTCACAATGTTTTAAATATTCATTTAAACTAAGTGTTAGTTGTTCAGTCATGTTTGACTCTTCATGACCCCATGGGCTGTAGCCTGCCAGGCTCTTCTGTCCATGGAATCCTCCAGGCCAGAATACTGGAGTGAGTAGACATTCTATTATCCAAGGAATCTTCCCAAGCTAGGGATTTAACCCAGGTCTCTTGCATTGTAGGAACATTCTTTACCATCTGAGCCACCAAGGAAGCCCAAATTTTCATTTAGGTTATAACTGATGATGTTGAATATTTTTCCAAATATTCACTGGACATTTTGCTATCCTTTTTGGTGAAGTACTTTTTCAAGGTTTTTGCCTTCTATTTTATTGGATTATCTGTTTTTCTTTTATTGATTTGTAGGTATTTTTAATATATGTTGAATAGGAGATTTTTGTCAGTATATGCATTGAAAATATCCTCTACTCTACTTTTTGACTAATATGAACATTAAAACAATGTTTCTAAAAGAAAACACAGGAAAATGTATTTATAATCTTGGAATAGGCAAAAATTTGTTAAACATGACACAGAAAGCACTAACGTTAAGAAAACATTAAATTGGATTCATAAAACCATTTTAATATTTTTATTTTAAAGTCTTTTAAAAGAATTTTGCACAATGTCTCCTTTTTTTGTTATTGGTGTTATTATGTGTGTTCATTCTCTCTCTTGGAGATTCGTTTCTTAAAATGTCATGTAATTTATTATTATTATTATTACCTAGTCAGCAGAATTTATTTTCTGTTGGAGTCCAGCAGTTTCTGTAATTTGGAAAAATCCTTTAACAACAAAGTATTCTTTTGTCACTTCTGGAGCTTCACTAGTTATGGGTATATTTTATGTTTATTCCCAATTTGGGTCTCTATTCCACATTATAAACTTGGAACTCACAGTTACACTTGGAGCAAGCCTCAGTAGCCAATGTATTTCAAATAATTACACCCATAGCATTAGGGAAATAATAAGATTCCTTGCTGTTTGTCCAGGCTGATGGGTGGAGTTTTCTAGTCTCCCATTAAAGAATAGGAGAGTGATGAAAATACCCAGATTTTACAGGCAGATCAGCTCCAGTTCTCACACAGCAGAGACCTGTGACTACACTGCTCCAGCTGGATGTGAAGCAGATAGTTCTGAACCAGTTCAGTCTTTAATTTTGCCCCCAAATGTCTGCTATGTGTTTAATTGTGTTTCCAAAACATATAGATTTTGTGGCTACATTGAGGAAGAGCTCTGAAAAAGATACATTTCAATAAATACCGGAGGAGACTATGTGGTCAGGTTGTAGCCATCTTTGTATCCCTAGCCCCTAGCCTAATTCATAGTTTATTGATTATGTGAATAAATTAAGATTAAATTTCAGCTCTGTAATATAGAGTGAAGCATGAGAAGATGCAATTGGAATCTGTTTTCCTGTAAACTGCCTTTAGAATGATTCTGTTCTTGTTTGTGTAAGTTATGACTATTTGACAAGAGTCCATGAGNAAATTAAGATTAAATTTCAGCTCTGTAATATAGAGTGAAGCATGAGAAGATGCAATTGGAATCTGTTTTCCTGTAAACTGCCTTTAGAATGATTCTGTTCTTGTTTGTGTAAGTTATGACTATTTGACAAGAGTCCATGAGAAAGAGAATATGATAACCCTCTTGTCAATACCAAGGATGTGTCAATAATGGAAAAACTCTTCTGTGCAACCTGTCCTGGGAACAACAAAGCAGACAATACCCATTATCCATGTGTCATTTCTTGGTTGAGGACATAAAAACAGATCAAGGCAAAACCCAGTGCGTCTTTAAATTAGTGGCACAGATCGATGCCCATATTTCTCAGTGTCATGTTTCATTATGTTGAACTATTTATGTCATCGTAACCCAAAGCATATTAATGCAACCTGACATCCAGGTTATGTTGCATTAAAAAAATAAGAAGCTATTGCATTTTTTTAATGGGCTGGAAAGCATTCCAGGTCTCTTTTCTACTCAGTGTGGGGTTATCACACGTTGTGTGTGTGAATACGGTTCTATGCTAAATGTTGAGAGATTGGAGACCTTCAATTTAAGTCTATTAGAAATATTCCCTGAGCTTGGCCTCTCAACTCTATTTTCTGTCAGTAATAGCGGTTTCAAAATTCATTTCAGGGTGGTAAAATTATTCTTCCTGATAGTGTTTAAAGGTGATCAGTTAAATTGGGGACACGCTCATTTAACTTTCCAAATCAAAATGTCACTCAGCTTTTGAGTTCTACTTAAATGCTCTACCTTCTATAAAGCTTTTACATCTTATCATTTAGTTTTCCTTTTTTTTTCCTGAATTTTCTTAACAAGTCATCTGCACTGATATGGCATATTTTTATATCCTAATACTATAGATTTTGAATGTATATCTAAGCTCTATACAATAACTTAAATTTCTTCAGGATAGGGATTAGTCTTAGGACTGTAGTTTAGTGATTCTCTAATTTTCAGTGTCCATAAAAATAATTATGAACTGTTATAAATTTAGATCTTTGTTACACCACTAGAGAATCTGACACAATAAATCTGAAGTGGGAATCAGTCATCTGCATTTGCAATAAAAAGCTGTAGGAGAGTAAATACAAAAATTACCAAAATAGGGCACATCCTAGTCAAAATCCTGAAAGCTCAAGACAAAGAGATAAAAAGAACATATTCAAAGCTCTTGGGGGAAAAAACAGTGTATTATATGCAATGGAATGTGAATGATGGTTGATATTTTGTCAGAAATAATGAAGGCCAAAAGACAATGGAATGGCCATCTGTAAAGATCTCAAAGGGGAGGAAGAATTATTCACTGAACTAGAATTTATATGCAATGAAAATATCCTTAAATAAGAGAGTGAAATACATATTTACATAAATGAAAGCAGAGAAAATTTATTGTGGTAGACCTACACAATAAGAAACTTTAAAGGAAATTCATCAAGTTGAAGGGAAATGATGTCAGATGGGAATTTTTTTCCACAAGAAGGAATGAAAAGCACTAAAAAGGATAAATATACAAGTTAATATAAAAGACTACTTTAAAATTTTCTCCTCTTAATTTGTTTAAAAGGTAAATAAACTCTTTAAAGCAAAAATGACATCATTTTAAGGTGGAATACGTAGAGTAAAAACATATGTAATGGAAACCCAAAGCCAGTGTTCTGTTACAACCTAGGGGAGTGGGAGGGGAGTACAGGAGGGAAGGGATTAAAATATAAATTAAAAAAGGAAAAAATAGAAATAAAACATATGACAATAACACTATTAAGTTGTTAGAGTAATAAAAGTGTTTCACATTGTGAAGTGTACTTACATTGATGTTCTTACTTTTGTGAAATTGGAAGTGTGAAGTGTGAACTGGTAAAACATTAATTCTAAGGATTCTTTAATAATTAAGGATATATATTGTAATTCCTAGAGCAACAAAGAAAAGTTATAATAAAAAGCAATATAGCTAAAATGTCAATAGAAGAAGTAAAATAGAATACTAAATAAAATAGAATACTAAAACTATCAATAACTCCCTCCGAAAAAACAGTGAAATTAAAGTAAATATCAAGATGATAGATTTAAACTCATATAAAAATAAAACATTAATAAAAATAGACTAAAACACTCAAATTAGTATGCAGAGATTATCAGACCATAAAAAAATATATATTGTCTGCAAGACATCATATAAATGTAAGCAAGTTGAATGGTAGACACACATATATATAAATTATGTATTCATAGATGAATTAATACTTCTCAGTAGTCAGTTGAATGAGTAAGCAAAAATTCATTTAGGATATAGAGAATCTAAACTTTACCAGTTTGACTTAAAATTGACATTAACACCACACATGAAACTGCAGGATGCACTTTATTTTCTAGGGCAAGCTAGGTCATATTTTGATCCATAACACACATGTGATAAACTTCAAGAAATTGAAACCTTACACAGTATTTCTTCTGAATGCAGTGGAATTAAATTGAAAATCCATGACATTATGATATATAGAAAAATTTCAAAATATTTGGAAATTAAAGAGGATATCTCTAAATATCCCATGAGTCAAAGAAGAAATAACAAGAAAATTAGGAATTGCTATAAAGAAGTTACTGAAAATCTTTGAACCTTGTGATGTAGAAAGCACTAACCATAAAAATATAGATTGATCTTGAATGGATGAAATGATAAAACTTGAAAATATATAGTGAAGATATGGAGAAACCAGAACTTTCCTACATTGTTGGTGGGAATATCAAATGATACAACCACTTGAGAAAACTGATTGGTCATTTTTATTTTAAAGCTAAACATATCCCTACCCTATGACTCAGTGAATTTGCTCCTAATTATTTATCCAAGAGGAATAAAATCACAAGTTTATGAAATGGATATGATTATGTTCACCATGGCTTTATTAACAACAGCCCCAAATTGGAAACCATTCAAATGTCTATCAATAATACTTATGGATAAACCAATTATGATATTTTCACATACTGTAATACTGTTTGGCAACAAAAAAATGAACAAACTGTAGATGCCTACAACAAGATGGCTCTCATAGTTCTGATGTTGTAAGAAAAAAATCAGTGCAAAACAGTACATCCTGTGAGATCCCATTTATACAAAGTCTTAGAACAGTCGAAATGAGCTTATGGAGATTGAGAATCAGATCACAGTTTACCTGGAGTAGTGGAGGATTGACTGTGAAGGGGCACAAGAAACTCTGTAGGATGCTAGTAATGTTTGTACATTTGTGACTGGTACATATACATGGGTGCATATTTTTATCAAAATTTATCAAAATAAATACTTAAAAGATGTGCATCTTGTTTTATGAAAGCTATGTCTCAATGAAATATCTTAATATTTTGAAAAGCATTTGGACATCCAAATTCCTGAGTTCATTTTGCAAAGATTCTGATTCAGTGGGTTCCCGGTGAGAAGCAGTTAGCCTGCATTTTTAACAAGAGGCCCTGGTTGATCCTAGTGTATGTATGTGGTCCATCAATTATACTTTTGAAAGGACTCATCTCACATAATATTGTAGGTCCAGAAGTGCTGATCACATTTTGCAAAAGTAAATGAATTCATAATAACTCACAATGAATTTGTTGTCTTTGAATTCTTCTCCATTTCAAATTATATGTATTAATCAATTTTTAATTTTTTTTGCAAAATATCAAGTTTTGTGAGCTCCCTCCAGACTGAATAAAGTAAACTTGTCTCTTTCTAGTCTCTCATTCTTGCTACAATACTTTCAGTGTCTGCTTTTGCTAATGTGCTTTTTCCCACCAGAAAAAGCTTTCCCAGCTTTTCTGTCTGCATTGTAGCTTCTCCGTCTGCATTGTAGCTTCTCCTTTGAAAACCCAATGACATCTGGCCCCTTCCAACTAAATTTGTTGCTAGCATCTAATAACAATGACTTTCCCTTCTTTAAATCCTGTAGTTCTTACTGACTGATCTAGTCAATCTGGAGCTTACACACGTAACAAACTACAGCTATTTTCCCCCATGTTACTCTTTTCTCTCCAATAACATTGTAAATACATATTGAAAACACTTCTATTTCTCAGTCCATTGTAATCTATCTTTTCCTCCCACCCTGCTAAGGAAGCAAAATGCTTGAGAAAATGTTTTTGAATTAAGAACACAGGATTTGGGGTTTGATGCAAGTTAGAATCCCAATCCTAGCACCCCAAAACTATAATATTGAGAAACATTTTGTCTTCATCTGTAAAAATGGGAATAATAATTCTTTCTTCATAAAGTTTTTGCAAGGATTAATGAGGTAAATTCCAGAAGCTGCTTAGCACATTGTCTGGTGCTTTGCAAGTGTTTACAAATAGTTCTTGATAAGATTGTTTCTGCTGATGTAATATTATTATGTAGGTGTGGCATTGCTATTTATATTGTTAAAGACCACTCAGAATTAGCCTGTATGGGAATTTAGAAATTATATAGTCAACCCATTTGTTCCTGTAATTTGAAAACTGAGTCCAGAGAGGAGCAGTCTGTTGAATTTTTTGTCTTAAAAGAAGAATTAAGCTCCAAAGTTTATGTTCTGATTTACATTATGTTGCAATTTAAAAACCATATTTGTTACATGCAGAGAATATTTTCCCAGTTCAAGCAGTAAAATACTACTCTGTATTTACATAGAACATGAATCTTAGAATTTCCTAGGTTCCCCACGCCTCATCTGACTATGAACTGTTTTCTTTCAAATATAGACCTTAAAATGTGCAGAGAGGAGGTGAACATCTTCCCATCATGCTCTGACCGCATGTACATCACACATATATTCTCACATATTCACAGATTTTCAGGTCAACCTCATTAAGGAAATAAATAATGACCTTGATGGCTAACAGGTTACCTGTACTGTGGTCACAGCACTCAAAGTAAAGTCCTTCTGACCTACTTCAGTCATGCGCTCTTAGTCAGCTGTTTAATTAATGACCAGTAACTTAAATGTCTTCCCCTGAGGACATCCCACCTCCTGATTTAGTGTATCCATTCCTCCTCTGTTGTCAAATGTGGTGCAAAGCACCATGCTGAGTGGAAGTCTGTATGGGAGTTTGCAGATGTTAAGAGAAAGAGAGATGAGACAGGTGAGATCTGGAGTATAAAAAAGAGTTTAAAATATCAAGACTTTAAGAATGAGTGAATGAGGGCCTGTGAAAGCGGACCCTTAAAGAACTCTGTTGCGACCGATGTGCACAGATCAGTAGTTGTACCATCTTCACTGTGGCACTCATCTTATTCTCCTCTGTTTTAAAGTCAATGAACTGCGGGCTGGTGCTGCAGTCTCCAGCCTCCCCCTATGTCTTATCCTCGGCCTCGGGACTCCCTGGGCGTCTATGGTTAAAAGCCCTGTAGAGCTGCTGATTACTGTGATTTCCTTTAACCAGCTCCACACATTCTTTGCTTCTCAATTTTTGATGTCATTTCTAATGTGTTGGGCCAAACACGTTGGAACTTGTTAAGATTCTCCAAATAGTTTCTTTGTGCTGGAGAAATCACACCAGTGACAGGCCCTCCTTTCCATGTCCCTGAGCTTTTGTGCATGTGATCTGCTCCCTCTGGTCCCCGTCACTCCGTCTCACAGAGGGACTGACATTTAGAGCCAGAGCTCAGATACCAATAACACTTATTATTTTTTAAAACTTCATTTCTCTCTCTTTTCCCCCTTATTCCATTCAAATGCTGAATGTAATAAAGTTGCCAAAACTCTCCCTCCATTGGAGTGAAAACCATTCATTTGTCGTCTCAATTTAAGATTCCTGACTCCAAATAGAAGGAAATTCTCTGTGGACGTAATGGGACATTTAGCAATTCATTCATTTTCTTCACATGCTACTTATTTAGGCACTCAGCAGTTGGCGGCTTTGATGTGGAGTGGTGAAATTATAAAGACATTACATATCATAAAAATACAAATGAAAGAAAACACAGACCCTCTTTTATATCAGGCTAAATTGACTGCTGTCATATTAAGGGTATTTTGTTTTATAAATTATATCCGTTTCAAGGTATTCCCTTGAGTGAGTCACTACTTTTATCTTTTATTTCCTTTTCCTTTTTTAAAACAAAATAGGCCTCGCCTTACCAATATATTGATGTAAAGAACTATAAAGGGCTAAAATATAGAAACTGATGTATCTGATACCAAACTTCACCTGAAATTTGCAATATTAGGCCAGCAAAGGAGTCAAGTCATGCATGAGTTGTCAATTTTAACTTACACCACTGTATGTTCGGCATAACAAAAGAACTTTGGAATAAAACCAGATTAATGAATTGCATTCTTTACCATTAAGTTTCTTCAAAAAGGTCCACTAGAATGACTACCTGTCTCAGTCTATTTGGGCTGCCATAACAAAATCCTGGGTAAATTATAAAGAACAGAAACTTTTTTCTCACAGTTTTAGGATCTGGAAGACCGAAAGCAGGATACCAGAATTGAGAGCTCTCTTCTGAATGGAAGACTTTTCCTTGGATCCTTACTTGGCAGTTCTGTCAACCCTTTTTTATAAGGAGATGAACCTCATTCTAATCACCTCCTAATATCATAACCTTCAGAGTCAGATTTCCGGCATATGAATTTTGGAGGGACACAAATATTATACCATAGCATACTTGTTTAATATTTGCTCTGTGAAGCCAAGATTGTTCTAAATACATTAGTAACTCCTTATAATATTTTGTGTCTGTCCTTCATAAAAGTATTTAATTCTGTTCCCAGCATTGCTGTCTGCTGCATGGGCATGGCCAGCATGGAAGAGATGGCAGCTCCAAGATGGAAAACGGAGCTGCCTGGACCAGGAACGTCACAGGAGCCATGTGCATATGCGGAATTGGTTTGTATGCTGGAGCAGGTGACAGGCCTTGTTTGGTTATTGCTGGAAAGATGCAAGATTGAGTAGCTCAAGAAAAACCAAGCTGAAGGAAAATCTGGAAGAAGACTGTGAGGTCATAGAAGTCAAAGCAAAAAAGAAAAAGAATCAACGCAAGAGATTCACCTGAGACAAGGCAGGTCAGAAAGAACAATGGGAACAGAGGAAGAACAAGGCTGGGTATGGAATTTTTCTCCCTATTACCTTTAAATGTTGGAAACTCTCCTCCTCTTAGGATTGACGATTTTTGTCTAGGGTTGATTGTTTTTGTTAGCCAAGAATAGGTATTTAGGAGTAAGTACTTCCTGAGATCTTATTATTTGACCTAACACTATTAGTATTTGGTTCAGTCTTTAAGAAAGCCTTGTCCTTTACCAGTATTATTATATTGAGTAAGAGATTCATGTTGCTTCCTCCATTCCTCATTTTCTCCTTTTTGAATGGATCACTGTCTATGTTTCATCCTCACATGGGAGTCTCCCTGAATCCCTGGTCATTTGAAATGAAACTGTCTTGATGTTCTTCTGCCTGACCTTGGGGGTTAAGGATGGATTATAATGTGGGAGATTTTCTTGGTTAGCACCAGACTCCCAGGAGTATCCTGGTTCTTGACCCCCAGTCTAAACTCTTCCCCTTGTGCCATACTGTCTCTGGCTTTGAGTTAAAGACCATGACGGCCTAGACACCCTGTGCCCTCTCAAGTTGCTCCCTCCTGCCTTGTTAGAGCTTATCTAGTAACTGTGGCAATGATTTGCAAATTATAGTGTAATAAATTCTTAATCCAGTTTTATTTTAACATCTTCATTAATTATGTGGAAGAGGGAGACAACCGCCTGCTAATTAAATTTTCAGATGTTGCTAAATTGGGAAGAGTTGCAAACCCAGCTGAGAGCCAGACGTCAATGCAAAGGAATCTGGAGATGTTCTTGTGGGGTGCAGGTAGAGGACGGGGATGAGGTGATAACTGGAAACAAAGATGTGGAGGAGGTCATCCAGAAAGGAGAAATAGCAGCTCCATGATCCCAGAGGGTGGCAGCAGCCCAGGGAACCAGCTCAGTCATAAGCTGTGATGGAGTGATGACAGGAGGGACAGGCTGGACAGGGTGATGGATTTCCATTTTCTCTTCCCAGAAAGGAGCCAGGTCTCCTCTCTGGTAACTGTGTCTGATGGCTTCAAGCCTAATGCGTTTGATCACAATGACCTATGAAAGCAACAGGAAGGAGATCCTCAAGAACTCAGGAGGTGCACAAAGCTTTGTTTCTGGCTTCTTGCATTCTCAGGGTGCCTCAGCCTGGCAGGCCACATACAGTTGGGAAAGATTAAAGTAGTTAATGTATGTGAAACGGGTTTAGAAAAATTAAAAGCACTATGAGAAAAAATAGTATTTTAATACTAGTGATAATTAGGATCAATCTTTGTTAAATTAAATTAAATTGATGTTGGCTAGGCAGAAAATGGCATCTGTGTGGAAAGATAGCAGAGGAGAAACAACTGTTAAAATAATTAACGTGGGTTTCTTCTCCTAAATGTCCTTGCTCCACTTCTAGGGAAGTGACTTAGGTTGCTGGAGTGCCCTGGACCTTTGGTGACTGATCTATATCCCAGGGTTGAAGCATCTCTGCTGGTTTCCCTAACTCTTTCAGAGCAGGTTATGTGGATAAGTTGGTTAGGAAAAGTAGATTGTCCATTTGAGCATAGTGCACATCATTGCCGCTGCAGAAAAGAAATATTTTTTTTCTAAAACTACGAATTTGGCCATAATATTTTACCAGCTTCAGTCTCATTGACCTTTCATCAGCTTTCCATTTGGACACATAATCTCCCTGGAGCAGAACTGTATGACTCAAGCCATATACTTACTTATTTCTGGTCTCAGCCTCTAAATATTATTGCAGATACTACTGTAAACTCTGACCGGTATCCTTTTAACTATATCCCATTTGTTACAAAGGATACTAAATAAAAGACTCTAGGGAAATGGATGCCTAGTTCATATCCATATGTACAGCTAGATAAACCCCAAAGACATTACTACTAAAGTATAAAAGGTAATTTGATCACATATGAAAAGTAGCAGCAATATTTAGGCTTTCTTTTCCCAAAGAAGAGTTTTCTCCCCTACACTAGACTCTCAACTCTGAGAAGCCAAGGAATATTGCTTTTCTTTTTCTTGTACTTTCCACAATTCCTAACAGGGGGTGAACACATAGGGGGCACTCTGTAACTGATGGATGGCATTAGAGAGAAATAATACTTCTCTTCAAAAACTACTTTCTTTCACTTAGAATACAATGGAGACAAATGTGCTGATTTTTCAGCTTTCTGAAAGAAAAGACAGGGTATGTGTAGATAGGACCCATTAAAAAAAAAAAAATCCAGTGAAAGCCAGGTGGACCCTCCACCAGGAAGTGTCAGGGTCTGCTGAGAAAGAACCACCACCTCCTGGCTTCTACTTGGTGAGTGGAGGAAATGGAAACAGCCCACCAGTCAGTTTAAGATTATATGGAAAGAGACTAATTGCTCTTTCACCTCATTTTCCTTGTCATTCCTTCAGGGATTAGGTTAAGCCTCTGTATGTTTCATCAGGGAGTCATCAGGATGCACCTTGCCTTTCTGTCTATTGTGCTGACAGCGTTTGTAATGTTGACTTGATTTTGATAAGCCTTACCACTTGTCACACCACTCCTTTCAGTCAAAACAGGTATATAATTTATGGTGCCCAAAGCAGCCATTAGTGTAAAAGAATTAACTGGGAGGGAGGCATGTGCCGANGCATCATTCCCTCCAAAGAAATCCCAGGGCTGATCTCCTTCAGAATGGACTGGTTGGATCTCCTTGCAGTCCAAGGGACTCTCAAGAGTCTTCTCCAACAACCACAGTTCAAAAGCATCAATTCTTCGGTGTTCAGCTTTCTTCACAGTCCAAATCTCACATCCATACATGACCACTGGAAAAACCATAGCTTTGACTAGACAGGCCTTTGTTAGCAAAGTAATGTCTCTGCTTTTGAATATGCTATCTAGGTTGGTCATAACTTTTCTTCCAAGGAGTAAGCGTCTTCTAATTTCATGGCTCCAGTCACTATCTGTGATGATTTTGGAGCCCCCCAAAATAAAGTCTGCCACTGTTTCCACTGTTTTCCCATCTATTTCCCATGAAGTGATGGGACCAGATGCCATGTTTAACATGTTTAAATGGAATTATTTCTAAATATACCATGCAAGCTTAAGCAGATATTCCTATTCCCTTAAGCAGCATCTAAGTCACCAATGGCTTTAGATCATTGTTATTAGTATTGATTAGTCCACTCTGCTGTAACACAGACTGGTTCTCACTGTTTTTTATGTCCTGAGCAGGATCTAAACTGTTGTATTTTATGAGTTTTTAGAGTTGGGAGACAGGGAGAGTGTTTTAGCTATGTATTGTTTTATAATGATCCACCTCCAAACTTAAAAACACAATTTAATATTTTTCCCAATTCTGTGTGTCAGACATTCAAACAGCTCAACTGGGTAATTATTTAACATGGTGTAGTACTAAGTAGGGTCATTCTGTAACTTTTTTTTTTTTTAGCTGAGAGGTTGACTGTGGCTGGGATGTCTAAGATAGCTGATCACCCCCCAGGCATTTCTTCTTGTATTTCCTTACAGTGTTGCTGCGAGGCTTAAATGTGAGGAAGCAGAAGCTGCCAGTCTTCTTAAACCCGCTGAGCTCAAGAGTTTCAGAACAACACTTCTGTCATACCCAGTTAGTCAAAGGAATTCCCAAGACTATCACAAGTTCAAGGAGAAAAAGTGTAGTCTCCACTTTCTGATGTAAGAAGTGATACGTTTCACAGGAAGTGAAGGAGTTTTGGCAGCCATATTTAAGATGATCACTATAAAAGTTTAATGACATTAGATGCTATGATCACCAAAACTTTGCCCCAGCCAATTACCTCTAGGAACCCCTGCCTCCACCCACGTGGTGACTAAGTTTATTAAGTGCAAAGATAACAGTGGCCTTCAGAGTACCAGGTTTTATCTACCGTATAGCCATCTCTAAGAGAGATCTTTGGGACCAGAAATTTAGGTCTTTGACCTAAGTAGGATCTTCTTTTTCTTTTTCCTGCATCTAAATCTTCATAGAGTCAGGATATTGAATTGGGAGAGACAAAATGCTTATTACCCACTTAGAAGTCTAGACTCAAAAAATGGAAGAAAATAAAAACAAAATTTGAAGTCTTCTTTATGGCAGGACTGGTAAGAGGGTAGAAGAGGCCTGTGGAAGACAGAGCACCTCCTTCCTAATGCTCTTATTTTGGCTTTGCATATCCTTTGGAAGAAGTCATCAATTGCCACTTCTTTGTGCAATGGGCATATCTGTCTTTAGTCAAGTCTCATATATGCTGTTTGTTTGTGATTTCGAATTTCGCGTGGAAAACGTGGAAATTGTAATATGCTTAAAGAAAGAGTTTAGCAGACGCTTTACCATCTGACCCACCGGGGAAGTCTTTAAGACTATAATAAACCATAAATGAACAGGGAAAAATCCACTTCTATGAAAAGATATGTCATGACTAAACATTTTGATAGATTTATTTGGACACTGAGACTATTTTAGTGTCTTCATAAGTCTCCATGTGTGTCCTAGACTAGCACTTCTCATGTGACCTTGATCCTCAGGATCACTGGAAGAGCTTTTGAAAATACACATCTCCAGGCCCACATCAGTCCTTTATTAGATTTCAGAGTATTAAGGTTTGGTCTGGCATTGAAGGTGCTTCCCAAGAGGTGCTAGTGGTAAAGAACTTGCCTGCCAATGCAGGAGACCAGTGTTCTATCTCTGGGTTGGAAAGATCCCCAGGAGGAAGACATGGCAACCCACTCCAGTATTCTTGCCTGGAGAATCCCATGGACAGAAGCCTGGCGGGCCATGGTCCATAGGGTCACAAGAGTCAGACACAAGTGAAGCAACTTAGCATACACGTACTGGCACTGAAGAAAGAAATAGAGGAAAGAAAGAAGGGAGGAATGAAGGAAGGAAGAGAGAGTGTAATTTTGTTCTCAAGATACACAAGAAAGTCTGTGTTTTGGACTATATTTCAGAACATAAAGAATGAAATAGTTCGTTAAAATTTTTATGTTTTTGAGACTTTATTTTTTAATTGAAGGACATTTGCTTTACAGAATTTTGTGGTTTTCTGTCATACATTAACAAGAAGCAGCCATGTCCCCTTCCTCCCTTTCATTTCCCTCCCCATCTCATCCTTCTAGATTGTCACAGAGCCCCTGTTTGAGTTCCCTGAGTCATACAGTAAATTCCCATTGGCTACCTATTTTACATATGGTATTATAAATTTCTATACATCTCACCCTCTCCCCCCTCCCCTCCCCCATCAAAGTTTTGGTGGAGAAAAGTCATCAGAGATATGTTATATATAAATTTACAGAGGTCAAGAAAGTCCACGAAGAGGAACTACTTCATTTTTCATGAAAGAAATGCTAATCTAGGATTATGGCAGGTGTAGGTAGAACTGTGATATAATTGACTGGGAGGTAGTCAAGGATTTCTACCAGAGAGGGAAGGGAGAAAATGGCTGGTCAGAAGAGTGGGGTCTTTGTAGAGACATGCTACTCACTAAATCCCATGTTTGCACTGTGTTGGAGAGGTCGACGACTTCCTCTGAGCAACTTTCCTGGACCATGTGAATAGTTGAAGTTGGTTGGTACGAATGGTGCCAGTTCCTCCTTGGCAATAGCAAAATCGGCCTCAATCCCCTGCTATTATAAAAGACTATTACTACCGAAGGTGTTGGAATGCTGAGTTATAGGGCACTTTATTCTCCCTTTTTTCAGCATTGCCTGATGCATGGGCTTCAAAAGAACTGCTGGATCGTGGTGAGGTTATACTAGAAATTTCAAGACTAAATTCCAATGCCTATCAAATATCAGAAATCAATTTCTTAAATAACTACTTAACACTCAGAAGACCTTCTTTGATGATGCAGAGATTTAGAAGAGGGGAATGAACATGGGACCAGAAACTTTCACCTTGTTATCTGTTGATGTTGGCTGCTGCTGCTGCTGCTAAGTCGCTTCAGTCATGTCTGATTCTGTGCGGCCTCAGAGATGGCAGCCCACCAGGCTCCCATCCCTGGGATTCTCCAGGCAAGAACACTGGAGTGGGTTGCCATTTCCTCTCCAATGCATGAAAGTCAAAAGTGAAAACAAAGTCAGTCAGTCATGTCTGACTCTTCATGACCCCATGGACTGCAACCCACCATGAATTCAGAGAATGATACAAATGAAGTTGCTCCCAGAAATTACACCTGAAGAAACTAAAGACAAGAGAGTAGTTACTTATTTTCAAGAGTCTGAGAGAGACTTCACAATGGAATCAGAAGGAGACCTCAATACCCCTATCTGCTAGCCAGTGCTCTTTCTTCTGCACTAGTCTCTTTGATCACCATCACGTTTATAAACAATTGAAATTTATCATGTTTGGGGAGAAAGGAAGGTAGAGGGAGTGTTTAGATTTCTATTTCACTAGCTCATATAGTTTAGCTGAGGGTCCCTTTGGTCTTATTTAAAATTGTGAGGTTGACCTACTTCTTTTACATTCTTTCATAGGTTTTAATCACCATTTGATGGTAGCATGTTAAAATCAGAAACACCCATTTTCCAACTGTCTAAAAAGATTTAGTAAACATGGAGACTGAGCTTTACAGAAGGCAATAGCAAATCTTTTCTCTCTTGACTGGAAATGAACCCAAGATTGTGGATGAGTGTATTTGGCATACAGAATATTATAGGGAGAATGTTATAAGACTGCATACATTCTCAAGGGTAGTTTAAATATACTTGATATTATACATTGAGTTTCTAAATCTAATTTTTAAATTCTAAATATCCAAACCATAAATAAACTGTGTAAGCAGATAATAAGCTATATGCAACCTCAGTGTTGGCCTAAATTATTTGGAAGGGCTTCATTGAGGAGGCGAGAATTAAGAATCAAAGGTATAGAAGGAGTGAGGGATGTGCAGGGAGGTTTAAAAAAATAATACTGCTTTGTATCTCTTCCTATATATAGGCTGTGTGTTATTCACTCAGTCATGTCTGACTTTTTGTAACCTCATGGATCTATATTTTATTGTCATTACTTATAACCTACAGATATTCACAATTCTTATCTATCTACTCAGTATTTTATTACTCAAAACAAAACAAAAAAGTAGAGAGAAGGAATTTTCAGCGTAAGAAAAAGAAGAAGTAGGCCTATGAACCAGCCATTTGAATCAAGGTGAGAACCTTGAAGTGGGGAAAACTGGAAGGAAGAGAGAAGTAAGAGAGAAGTCAGGGGGAACTGGCAGGTGAGGAGCCACACTGGGTATCAAACTACCATCTGAAAATGTCTTTTATATTTTTAGCTCTAAATTGAATTGTGGAATTGAATTGCAAGATTATATGTTAAGTAGGGAGTTAGTAAACTATGTAAACAGTCAAGCAGTAAATATTTCAGTCTTTGCAGGTCATACTGTCACCATTGAAACTATTCAACTCTGCTTTTGCAAAGTAGAAATAGCCATACACAATATATGTAAAAAATGAGTATATCCGTGTTAAAAAAATGTGTTTTGAACACTAAAATTTGAAAACTTTTCATGTCCCATAAAATGTTATTTTTCTCTAAATAGTTAGAACAAGTCCTAGCTCACAGGTATATAAAAAAAGACGTGGGTCAGATTTGGCCTATAACCATAGTTTTCCTACTACTATGTTAACTATCTATGAGATAATAGGTTAAAACAAGTGAAACTGAGTATACATTTTAAAATATTTATTTTGTCTGGATAAACTCTCCACTTTACTAATTTTATTTATAACATAATTTAGAGTGAGTTACAGAGCTTTCTCATAAACCCTCTGCCCATAGCCACATATAATCTTCTTTGTTATCAACATCTTACCAGAATGGTAATTACTTTTTAAAAATTTTTTACCAAAGATGAGTTATATTGACACATGATAATGTTCAAGTGCACAGTTTACATTAAGATCTTTGGCCTAGTTTTTTAAACTGGGTTTATTGTTTTCTTATTGTTGAGTTTGAAGAGTTCTTTGTATATTTTGAATGACAGTCCTTTATCAGATGTATCTTTCACAAACATTTTCTTCCAATCTGTGGCTTATCTTTGAATTCTTTTGATACTGTCTTTGGCAGGGCATGTTTTTAATTTTAATGAAGTCCAGTTTATCAGTTATTTCTTGCATGGATCATATCTTTGGTGTCATCACCATACCCCAAATCATCTAGATTTTCTCCTATGTTATACTCTAGGAGTTTTATAGTTTTACATTTTAATTTTAGGTCTATGATACTTTTTGAGTTAATTTTTGTGCAGGGTTTTAGGTCTATATCTAGGTTTTTGTTTCCTGTATGTGGGTGTCCAGTATATTTAACCCCATTTTTTCAAAAGATTATCTTTGCTCCACAATATTGCTTTTCTCTTTTGTTAAGATCTGAGGATTATTTTATGATGGTCTATTTCTGGCTTCCCCATTCTGTTCCACTGACCTGTTTGTTTACTCTTTCCAAAAAAAACACATTATCTTGACTATTGCAGCTTCATAAGAAGTCTTGAAGTCAGTAGTATCCTTTCTTCAACATTGTTCTTCTTCAATACTGTGTTTGCTATTCTAAGTCTTTTTCTTCTCCATATAGACTTTAGAATTAGTTTGTAAATATCTGTAAAATTAACTTGCAGAATTTTGATTGGGTTTTCATTGAATCTATAGATCATGTGGGGGAAGAACTGACATCTTTACAATATTGTCTTCCTTTTCTTGAAAATGGAATAAACTGTTCCATTATTGGAACATCTTTTCTTGAACCATCTATATAGTTCATTTTTATTAATTAGAGGCTGAGAGTTATCTCATATAGATCTTGTATATATTTTGTTAGATTTCCCTAGATATTTTATTTTGGGGGGTGCTAATGTAAATAGTGTTGTGTTTTTAATTTCAAAATCCACTTGCTCACTATTAGTATATAAAAAAGCAATTGACTTTTGTATATTACGCTTGTGTCCTGCAAACTTGCTATAATAGCTTATTAATTCCAGAAAACTTTTGTTGATTCTTTTGGATTTTTGTATGGATAATCATGTTTTTTGCAAGGAGAGCCAGTTAATGTCTTCCTTCCCAATCTGCATACCTTTTATTTCTTTTTCTTGCCTTATTACATTAGCAAGATCTTCCAATGCCATGTTGAAAAACAGTAGTGAGAGAGAATGTCCTTGCCTGATCTTGGTGGGAAAGGTTTTTATTTCCCTATTTTAAGAATTTTATTAAGTATGGTATTGCTGCTGCTAAGTTGCTTCAGTCGTGTCCGACTCCGTGCAACCGCATAGACAGCAGCCCAATAGGCTCCTCTGTCCCTGGGATTCTCCAGGCAAGAACACTGGAGTGGGCTGCCATTTCCTTCTCCAATGCATGAAAGTGAAAAGTGAAAGTGAACTTGCTCAGTCATGTCCGACTCTTAGCAACCCCATCGACTGTAGCCTACCAGGCTCCTCTGTCCATGGGATTTTCCAGGCAAGAGTACTGAAGTGTGTTGCCATTGCCTTCTCCTAAGTATGGTATTAGTTGTATTATTTTTTTTTTTTTTTTTTGGTGGATAGTCTATCAAGTTGAAAGAGTTCTTGGGTATTCCTAATTTAATGAGTATATTTATTTATTTATTTAATCATGAATGGGTGTTGGATCACCTCAACATTTATTTTTATCTAACATGTTGTTATCTTTCTTTATGAACATGTAATTCCCGGCATGTATACTAATTGTGTGGTGTGAGTTTAAACTATTTTCGCTCAGTGTTTCTATCCTTGTGACATATCTTCCTATTGAGATCCAAAGGGTTATCTTTCCTTATTTCCATACCATTGCCTATGAAAGTGCTAAATACATGGCCTGCAGTTTTATCTAAGACAATTTATGAAAGAGTAAATACAAATTGGAATTATTCATTGTGAAATAATTAAGTTAATCTATTCTTAATGGTTATGAGTGCTCAGCCATTTAGTGTGTCTGACTCTTTGCCACCCCATGGACTATAGCCTGCCAGGCTCCTCTGTCCACGGAATTTTCCAGACAATACTGGAGTGCATTGCCATACCCTACTCTTGAGGATCTTCTCTGACCCAGGGATTGTACCCAGTTTCTTGTGTCTCCTGCATTAGCAGGCAGATTCTTTATCACCAGTACCACCTGGGAAGCACATGGTTGAGTATATTTTGCATGAACATTATACTAAAGTTAATTAATTTAAATTATAGGAGTTCACACTTAATACAATACAAATTAACAACATTTAGAATATAGGGGAGCTTATTTTTATAGAAACACTATCAAGCAAAACAAATCTACATTTATATTACAGTCAAATTAATCATGTCCTATGTAACAGTCAATGTCCTCTCAGGAAAAACAGAAGCCATTCCATGTATTCCAAACAGAGAAAAGCAAGTTCAGGAAAATAGTTTTCAGTCCTTGAACCACGGTAGTAGAGAAAGAATATATAAAAGCAATTGTGGAAGGAAGATCACGAGATACTGGATGACATAGTTCACCTCTTTGACTTCTCAGCATTCATATGCACCCTGTTCATTTTCATGTAATGATAACACAAACATCTTGCTTCCACTTAAGGGAAGCTACAACTAAGCCTCATACTAATGACTATATGTTCACCTTCTCCTAAGAATTGGAGACACACAATTATTTTGTCTTTGCTTCATAATGTTAAGCTAGTCACAATTTCATCTGTATATCCATTAATTTGAGAACTAAATTCCTACATTAACCACAACAAACACTCCTTAAATAAAAATACAGGAGAAAGAAAGAGTAGAAAACTGATTAATATATACAAATGTGCATAAAAAAACAAGAAAAGAAATAAGCACACTGTTATTGGTCTCAATTTTGAAAGTGATTGTGGGTTGTAGGTGATATCTATAGCTTCCTTGTTTTACTAGACATTCATTCTGTTTCCTTTGCCCTCAGCCAGCATCTCAGAGGTTAGGGTACTTCCACCAATGGTTAACCCACATTTCATTTCCATAAGTCTGAGTCTCTGGTAGTCCTGATTTGATTGGGTTGCCACCTGTAGTTTTCATTTATTGTTAATCTTAAATGTAGTAAGTGATGACTCTGAACATCTCTTAAGTCAGAGGATTATGCTGTCAGTAGTAGAATCCCTAGCATCCCAGTTCCCCACCCTGTCTCCACTTGGCAGAGGGTAATAAACTCTCTGTCCCATGGTCCCTCTCCCTTTGTGTTCCCTTGCCATCCCAACACGGATAGGTTACTTTTCTTCCCTAATTAAACATTTTGAGCTGCGAGTCATTTGTAATGATTTATGGCAGCTGTGCTTTTGCCAATCTTACAGAGTATTTTTCTTATTACTTAATTGTTTTAGCAGTGCTTCAGCCATTAGTTTCTGAGTTCTGAAAACAGGAAACAGAAGTCTTCTATTATAGACGCCTGCCTAATTAGCTCAGAGGCTGTCTAATGGGGACTATTAAAAATGCAAATGAGATGTGATCAAACAGTGAAAAGTTTGGTCCTGACAGTATATACTAATGCATTTCCCCCACTACCACCCCCCTTGCAAGATGTACCACAATACTGAATGTAGATTCCTCTCTCCCTTCTTTACCCTGTACAATAGCTTTTACTTGGTGATTATGTTCTTCCTTCCTTACCTGGGCTGGGTTGCAGTTTAAGAAGTGCTCTTAGGGAAACCATTCTTATTTCTTACCCATTAATCTGAGAAAGTGGTCATCAAAATTCAGCATGCATCAAAATAACCTTGTTAAACCATGGATTCTTGGGCCCATTCACAGAGTTTCCAACTCAGTAGGTCTGGAGGTGCCCAAGTACCTTCAATTCTAACAAGTTCTCAGGGAATAACAACCTTGGTTATCTGGGTACTCTCTTTGAGAGCCTCTGATCTAGGGTCTGGTGGTTTCTTGTCTCTATTCTGAATTCAAAACTTCCTTTTCCTTCCATACCATTCTTTCCTGGAATTTTCTTTCTTTCTTTTTTTTCTCCTAACTGATTTTTAAGTATTCAATAGAGTATTGCTACCTAAAAGTGCAACACTATATGTCAGATACCTTGAACTTATTGCATAACTGACATTTTATATGTATTGATTAGCAGCTCCCCATTTCCTCCTACACCTAGCTTCTGGAAACCACTGTTCTACTTGTTGCTTCTCTGAGTCTATTTTAGATAATTCATGTAAGTGGAATCATGTAGTATTTGTCATTTTCTGACTGATGTATTTCATTTAGCATAATGTCCTCAGGTTCATCCATGTCACATATTACAGGATTTCCGTCTTTTTTAAGGTTATGTTCAGCCTTAAATCATCTGCCTGCGATGCAGGCAACCTAGGTTTGGTCCCTGGGTTGGGAAGATCCCCTGGAGAAGGAAATGGCTACCCATTCCAGTATTCATGCCTGGAGAATGCCAGGGACAGAGGAGCCTGGTGGGGTACTATCCACAGGTTTGTAAAGAGTCAGACATGACTGAGTGACTAACATACACACAAACACATATACACATACCATATTTTCTTTATCATCTGCTGATGAACATTTAGCTTGTTTCCATATCTTGCCTGCTGTAAATAGTGATGCAGCGAACATGGGAGTATTAATATCTCTTTTAAATCCAGATTTCAATTATTTGAGATAAATTCTCAGAAATGGCATTGTTAGATCATCTGGTAATTCTATTTTTAATTTTTTGAGGAACCTCTCAATTTCTCCATCCTTACCAATACTGGTCTTTTCTAAATAATAGGCATTCTATAGGTATTTCTTAGATATTGTTAAGATGGCCACACTACTCATAATAATCTAAAAAAAAAAAAAATAATGCAATTCCTTAAAAAGTCCCAACAGTATTTTTTACAGAAATAGAAAAGTAATTTGAAAGTTCATATGGAACCATGAAAGACTCTTAATAACCAAAGCAATTTTCAGAAAGAAAAACAAAGCTGGATTTATCATATTTTCTGATTTCAAAATATATCACAAAGTTTCGATAGTTAAAATATTCAGTTCAGTTCAGTTGCTCAGTCATGTCCGACTCTTTGCAATCCCATGAATCTCAGCACACCAGGCCTCCCTGTCCATCACCAACTCCAAATCCATGTCCATTGAGTCGGTGATGCCATCCAACCATCTCATCCTCTGTCGTTCCCTTTTCCTCCTCACCTCAATCTTTCCCAGCATCAGAGATTTTTCAAATGAGTCAGCTCTTTGCATCAGGTGGCCAAAGTATTGGAGTTTCAGCTTCAACATCAGTCCTTCTGATGAACACTCAGGACTGATCTCCTTTAGAATGGACTGGTTGGATCTCCTTGCAGTCCAAGGGACTCTCAAGAGTCTTCTCCAACACCACAGTTCAAAAGCCTCAATTCTTCAGCACTCAGCTTTCTTTATAGTCCAACTCTTGCATCCATATATCACTACTGGAAAAACCACAGCCTTGACTAGATGGACCTTTGTTGGCAAAGTAATGTCTCTGCTTTTTAATATACTGTCTAGGTTGGTTATAACTTTCCTTCCAAGGAGTAAGCGTCTTTTAATTTCATGGCTGCAGTCACCATCTGCAGTGATTTTGGAGCCCCCCAAAATAAAGTCTGCCACTGTTTGCACTGTTTCCCCATCTATTTCCCATGAATTGATGGGACCAGATGCCATGATCTTCATTTTCTGAATGTTGAGCTTTAAGCCAACTTTTTCACTCGCCTTTTTCACTTTACTGATTGTAGGCCAATGGAACAGAATAGAAAGCCTAGAAATACATGCGTATGGTCAACTGATGTTTGCTAGGGGTGCCAAGAATACACAGTGGAGAAATGATAGTCTTGTCAACAAATGATGTTGGGAAATAGGATATGCACAAGCAGAAGACTGAAATTGGACCATTTAATCAATAGACTGAAGAGGCAACCTGTGGAATGCGAAAAAATATTTGTAAACTGTAATCTGATGAGCAAAATATATACAGCTCCTTCTACTCAATTGGAGAAGGTCATGGCACCCTGCTCCAGTACTCTTGCCTGGGATGCCCCTTGTAGGCTGCATTCCTGGGGTTGCAAAGAGTTGAACATGACTGAACTACTTTCCTTTCCCTTTCTCTTTCTGCTGTTGCTGCTAAGTTGCTTTAGTCATGTCTGACTCTGTGTGACCCCAGAGACGGGGCCCCCTGTCTCTGGGATTCTCCAGGCAAGAACTCTGGAGTGGGTTGCCATTTCCTTCTCCAGTGCATGAAAGTGAAAAGTGAAAATGAATTCGCTCAGTCGTGCCCGACTCTTAGCGACCCCATGGACTGCAGCCTACCAGGCTCCTCTGTCCATGGGATTTTCCAGGCAAGAGTACTGGAGTGGGGTGCCTTTGCCCTTTCCACTTTCTCTTTCTACTCAATAGCAAAAAAATAAAATAAAATAAAATAAAAATAATAATAACAATAACCCTAATAACCTGATTTAAAATGGACCAAAGACATTAATAGATTTTTTTTAAAGAAGATTTAAAAATGATCAAAAAGTATGCTCAACATCAATAATCATTTGCTAAATGCAAATTAAAGCCATGATAAAATATCACCTTATACCTAGTAGGATGTCTTTTCCTTAATGAATTATCAGAATGGCTCAGTTAGAACAATTGTTGGCTTCTTGGAACAAAAACTTCTCTGACCCTCTCTCAAACCAAATCAAGGTTATATACATATCCTTTATGATTCTATTGTTATCCTATTACTCAGCACATGTGCAATGGATCTGAATTTTGTAGTCTGAAGCTCATAATTTGAGGGATCCTCTTTAAGAGAAGAAATTGAAAAAATATATACAATTGAGTAAGGATTTTTGAAGTATTCAAGCTAATTTTTTCTTGCATCACAATATGCTGATACATCTGATTTCTGGCATATCTTTCTCACTTGATAGTGAGTTCCTCCTGCACTAGGATTAAATCCTATTTTTCTCCACAGTCTCATACTCTGTACAGCATCTGGCATCCTGGATGCTCAATACATACTTATGACCCAATCTGTTCACATCAATTTAATACTGAAAACTTTTTTGCTGTATATTTCCCTCCCATAGTCTCTTCTCCTGTACATTGAGATGTGGCTTCTTATCTTTCCATGCCACCTATCCTATTCCTCTTCATGAAGATAGGCCTTCTTATTGTCCTATGGTCCACATTCCCCACTACTGTTCCCAGCACTACGTGTTGAATCTCATTAGACTTTTCATTTTGCCAAATCACTTAGGATTCTTTCTTGCCTATTTGCATTTCTATATTTCTGCATTCATGACCTGGAAAATTTCTACGTATACTTCACGATCCATTTCAACTTTCATTTCCTTTTGGAAATATTCTCCAAGCTCTTCAGGCAGAGGGTCCTGCAGTTATTTTTCATTTCTGATGGCATACATCAGATCTTTCTGCCTGGTGTTTCCTGATGGCCTGATGTAGAAGTCGGTGTAGGTTGCAGACATTGAACAACATTCTTGGTTAGCCAATCCCCTTCTGTTCACCTTTGTAGCCAGTGTCCATCAGTCCCTGGTGGCTCAGATGGCAAAGCATCTGTGTGCAATACAGGAGACCCTTGGGTTCGATCCCTGGTTTGGGAAGATCTCCTGGAGAAGGAAATGGCAACCCACTCCAACATTCCTTCCTGGAGAATCCCAGGGTTGGAGGAGCCTGGTAGGCTACAGTCCACGGGGTCGCAAAGAGTTGGACATGACTTAGTGAATTCACTTCACTTCAAATAAATTAATGCATGAATAAAAGATAAAGTTATTTTTGTTAATCTTTGAAAGGGTGAGATCTGCTATTCTGAGGAAAGGAGGTGTTCCTACAGCCAAGAACCCTTTGTAGTACCACCTCCGTTCTAGTGAGAGTTCAAGTCCAACCAGGTGGCCTCATTCCTATCCTGCCCTCCATTACCCAGTCTCCATCTTGCTCTTGGCAGTGACCTAGGAGTTCCACTAAGCTTCTCTTCCTCTTTTCCCTCTATCTACTCACAGCTCAGGACCTGATTGAAAGAAAAGGATAAAGAAGATGTGGTACATATATACAATAGAATATTACTCAACCATACAAGGAATGAAATAATGCCATTTGTAGCAACATGGATGGAACTAGAGATTCATTAGTGAAGTAAGCCAGATAAGGAAAGATTAATATCATATGATGTCATAGGTGGAATCTAAAAAAAATGATAAAAATGAATTTATATATAAAATAGAAATAGATCCACAGACATATGAAGCAAACTTATGGTTATCAAAGGAGAAAAGAGGGAGGGGATACATTAGGAGTTAGGGACAACATATTACTATATATAAATAGACAATCAAGAAGGACCTACTATATAGCACAGGGAGCTATACTCAATATTTTGTAATAACCTACAAGAAAAATGACTCTGAAAAAGAATATAGATATAATATGAATCACTTTGCTATACACCTGAAACTAGAACAACATTTTAAATCAACTACATTTCAATTTATGAAAAATGGATTTGAACAGGCACTCAGGTCCTGAGACTCCTGCCCTGGCTGCTCTACTACCTCCTCTGGAGGTATGGTAAGGGGGGCACAGAAGAAAGAGCCTCAGACCCTAAGGGAGGACACCAGCAATTAGTGTTTCTGCACATTGGACCCTACAAAACAACTTCTCCAGATTCAACAAGCTGTCATCAAATGCTGTCTTTTCAGCCCTTCATTGGTGCACTAATGAATGAAAAGCATTCTATTGATTGCAGTTCTTACTGCTGCTGTTTAAGCCTTGCCCAGCCCAGGGAATTTGCATGATTTGAGGAGAGTTCCTGCTCCCAGAGGCCCTGGCTGCAAACCTCTGTCCTCCAGGTCTCCTTGTTTCTGGCTGGTTCTTTGTGGCCAGGATATTAAAGGAAGCAGTAAAACTGCAGACCAGAGACTGTAGGTGGTTGGGGCTCTCTGTAGAACCCCTCTGGTCCAGGCTGAAGACCCCAACCTGGCTCCCAAGAAGTAATCTGCTTTCCTTGTCTTCCCTAAGTCTTCATCCTCAAAGTCTGGGTGTCTCAACTCTGCCTTGCACTGAGTATCACATTTCCTTCTTCAAACTGGTAGCTGCTTGGTGGAAATTTCTATTCTCTCCTTCTAGCAATCACATCACACAGGGAACCCGAATTGTACTTCCAAGGAGGGGATTGCAAGTCTTTGTGCTCACTGCCTCCTAGCTGTGTTGGAAGAACAGTTCTTGGGCTGCCAAGCCTGTCAGAAAGCAGGAGCATCACAGATACTAAGGGCACTTCTGAAGCCACCCCAGCTGTGGTGTCAATTTCAGAATAAAGGACCAGAGATGCCCTTGTGCTCAAACCACTGCTGTCCTTGCCTGCCACGTGGCCTCTTGTCACTTGCTTCACATTTTGCCACCTTTTTGATTCAAATGACCCTGATACAACTTAATCCTTTAATTAGACAATTAGCACATCTCCACTGAACAAGATTTGTCCTTGTTGGGCTGGAGAAGAAAACTGCACATCATTGGAAGAAGATGAAATGGTAACAGCATGTGGGAAGTGGTTTGCCTCTTTTTAAGGAGCAGTGGTGGGGAGGTCAGCTGCTCCCAGAGCTAATCTTCCTGGCAGAGGCTGAGCTACAGTTCTTAACAGCTTGCAAATATGCTGATTTTTGGGGTGCTCGAAGTGGGGACAGGTTGGACTTCTCCTTGGGGGCTTGCCCCTCAGCCTTCCCTCTCTGTCGTCCCCCCAGGCTTTTTAAATATCTGCCACCACATAACATCAGCCATGTAGGTATCGTTCACATTCATCCCCATGCTAAACCTTCTCTCCTCCTGGATGGCCCCTGCATTCAACTATCCACTTCCTTCTCCCTGGGCAAACCTCGTCCAGAACTGACAGCCACAGAGGTGAAAGAATACAGCTCCAAGGCAAGACATAATCACAGGGTGAAGACCCCCCACCTGCATGGCTCCATGGGCTGGAGGGATGCTGACAATTACAGACCTTCAAGGCCTGAAGGAATCATCTTCCCTAAATGCTTCCAGTGTGAAAAAGACTAGTTTGGCATCTCTATCTGGGGCTTTAAGAGTTATTTTTGTCCTTGAAGTCTAATAGCTGGTTATTGGTAATTATAGGAAAAAAAATGGAGTGGAAATAAAGGGTTCTTGGAAGATTTTTTCTGGTTTCTAGTATTATATTTTGAATTTCCTATTCAGTTAGATACAACTCCTGAGACCGTGACCTCTATGATTACAGCAGAAAAAGGTCTCCATCATCCACGAGTCTATGATTTCCATTTTGTTTCTATCCCTCTAACTGGCATAATTTCTCTGGATACCACAGAGAAGAGATGTTACCTAAATGCTTGTTGTGCAGGGTGCCATTTCCATGAGTCAACTTCATTTGAGGTAAGGGCACACAGGGCCCAGTAGATCGCCCTTCATTGGTACATTATTCAGAATGTTCAGAAGATTTACTCTGTCAGATCTTCTCAGTGGCTCTCTACTGCCCACAGACCAAAACCCTCCTTCCTCTGCTGGATCTCCTGTTTCTTCTGCATTTCTGTCTTAGCCTTTATTTTTTTGACTTCTCCATTCATTTCATAAACATAGATTTAAACATCTCTTCTATACTGCAGAAACTTTCCTAGGTTCTGGGGGTGTAAACAAAAATAATATTGACTTTTCTTCTTGTGTTCTCAAAGGTGAGATAATACAGTAGAAGACAAAGATGTAAAGCAAAACCATAGGAAGTGTTAGCTGTGGCAGTGTGCCAGGAATGGGGCTGGAGGATAACCACAGAAATTTCAGAGACAACGTAGCCCCAAAGTGTCACCACCAAGTGTGGATAAGCCTTGCCAACTAGAAGCAGTGTGCTGAATGAGGTCTCAGGTACACTGACCACAGCAGACTCAGGAAGCCGGAACACAGGTGGCTAGAAAAGGGCTGGAGGAAAGCAAGAGTCCAGAGTGTGTAGAGCAACATATAGGGTATGGGAACTGTTCCTGGATGGGTGTGTGTGCGTGTGTGTGCATGAGTGTATGTATGTAGGTGTGTGTGCGGTGGGGGAGTGGGTTGACATGATTAAATCATTGCAGCCTTGAGGCAGAAGACTTTAGACTCAGCCTGCTAAGGCTATGTGTATGTATGTATGATTGTGTTTGTGTGTATTTAAAGTGGATAATTGGATAAAAGACAGTACCTTAAATACCTGAAGAAGTAGTGCCACTAGAAAATTCTTTGAAATATGAAAAACATGAACAGCTTACAAGACATCTAGCCCATTGATTAAATCATGAAATATGCAGCCCCACACTTCCTGACTCAACAGCCCTTCCTGCACACACAATAAGTTCAGACATCCCTGTAAATCCCACTAGTTATTTCTGAGAGTCCCTGTGAAGTGATTCCTGGGCTGGCAGAAATGTCGGGGCACCAAGTGGCTCCTCCTCGCTGGGTCTGCCCCGCTTTAGTGTCTTTTGATGTGTGCTCACCCACTGTCCCACCCATGGTAGGGGGACGCTAGCTTCAACAGTCAGTGTCCGGGTGTTCCTGTGCTTTAGGCTTTGGAGAGGCAGACCTGAGGCAGGGCCTACTCAGAGGTAGGAAGGTCTCCCCTGGTTCTGGGTTACATTAAGCCCAAAGGCAGACAATCCTAGGCTCTTCCTTAGACCCTGCAGCCACCTCTTCTCTTCCCTCAGCCAGGTGACCAGGACCTTGCTGGGAGTCAGATCATGGGAAGAAGCTATTTCTCCCCTCCGTCTCATTCCTGTTCCAACAAAATGCCTTGTGTCTTCCCAGTTAAACACAGAAACTTCAGTTTGTTGTTTGTTATGATAGCAGTAAACACGTCCTGTAACAGACATCAAAGACCCTGGCATCCGCACATCAGGAGAAGGGGACACTACGCTTGAGAGCTAACTAAGGCCAGAAAACCCTAGCAGTAAGGATGCAGCCAGGATATAAATCCTGAAGGAAAAAAAAAAAAAGGAAGATGTTGTGGAAATGGTGGGAATGAGCTTAAAATGTATTGATCTGATCTTAACTTTTGTAATTAGAGAGAAATGCAGATGCATATTTGGCAAACTATTAGAACTAAAACCCACGATTTTTAATCACAAATTACCACAGGATGTATTAGCAGATAATCTGTATTGCAGAGTCAAGGACAGAAAAACTGAAGCAGCAGCAAGAAAGCCAAAACAAGAGAAAACTTAAAATAAGAAGATGAGAATAGGGCAAGATACACGTTACTCCAATATTAATAAATGGCTTCACATCCAACATTTAAATTAATGGTTTTCATGTTGAGTTGATGATAAATCTAATAGACTCACCCAAACAAGATGGTGAGGAAATTAAAATTAGACACAAATGCATGGGTGAAGACCGCAAAAGAACACAGAGAAAGGAAATTAGTCCCAGAAACATTAATATTGGTCTATATGGGCTTCCCAGGTGGCACTAGTGGTAAAGAACCTGCCTGCCAATGCAGGGGATGTAATAGACGCAGGCTTGATCCCTGGGTCGGGAAGATCTCCTGGAGAAGGCAATGGCAACCCACTCCAGTATTCTTACCTGGAGAATTCCACAGACAGAGGATTCTGATGGGCTAGAGTCCATAGGATCACAAAGAGTCAGACATGACTGAAGCGACTTAACAGATTTAATAAGTTATAGTAAAGGCATTAACTAATAGTCAAAGAAGGTTTACCAAGTATGAAATCATTACTTTGAAAGGAAGGCAATGGCAACCCACTCCAATACTCCTGCCTGGAAAATCCCATGGATGGAGGAGCCTGGTGGGCTGCAGTCCATGGGGTCACTAAGAGTCGGACACGACTGAGCAACTTCACTTTCACTTTTCACTTTCATGCATTGGAGAAGGAAATGGCAGCCCACTCCAGTGTTCTTGCCTGGAGAATCCCAGGGAGGGAGGAGCCTAGTGGGCTGCCATCTATGAGGTCGCACAAGGTCGGACACGACTGAAGCAACTTAGCAGCAGCAGCAGCAACATAGTGTGAGGAAAGAGACAAACGTCCTTTTGAATCGAGTTTAGTTATGAAGGGAAGAGAAATGACACTGGGAGATACTTGGGAGATATTTGTCAAGGGAAGTTTTAAAATGTATACTTGAAGTTTTTAAAAACCACAGAGGTTTCATGTAGAACGTGTGGAAAATATAGTAATGTAGAAGAAATCAAAGATTACCTGCCACCTTGAAAGTCAAGATAGTGGCTCCTTTAATAGTGCTTGGTCAGCTGTGTTCTTGGAGAAGACTCACTCCCATACAAGGCCCTGGGGTGAGGAGGCAGCAGGAAGGGAGAAGCTGAGGAGTGGCCACTGTCACAATTATCCCCTTTTGCCTCTCCCGGACCACAGGGTCTAGAAACACTGGGGTTTTGCCCCCCACTCCCTTCTTTTCCCCTGGAATGCCCAATATCACTGAGCAGGTGCTGAGGAGGTGCAGTGATGCAGCGAGGAAAAGAGAAAAGAAGAAAGAAAGCGGAATGATGTACAAAACGCTAACTTCATTTTTGGAAATATTAAAAAAATTTTTTCTTTTAAATTGGAGCATAGTTGCTGAATGGGAAATTTTATTTGAGTCAATTTTGAGGATTGCAACCCAAGCAAAGCATCTCAGAAAGCTCTGAGAATTGTTCTTCCTGTTAGAAGTCAAGGCACAGTTATATAAATTTTTTTGAGACAGAGGGCTGTACATCAACTGTCTCATTATTGAGAGTTTGCATAATACGTATCTAAACATCATGCTGCTGCATCGTGTGATCCCTTACAAGATCTAACTTTACTTTTTAAGTTACAATTACATTGATTAAAAACATCAGAAAACATACAAAACTATCTGAGAAAAGAAGTCTTAGGATGCAGTGAAGACAAGGGAGAAGGAGACCAGGAAATGGAAAAAACCCAAGACCTCATTAGTGATTTTTCTGTCCCAACGTTTAGAAAAAGAAGACAAGCAGGTGGAGCAGGGAAAGAAGAAAGGGATTTGGAGATGGGCTTCCCAGAGTGAAGGGGGCGGGAGATAAATGAATGCTGTACAAATGGGCACATGGCACAGGGGAAGTGAAAGAAAGTGAAAGTTGCTCAGTCGTGTCCAACTCTTTGGCACACTTTGGATGCTCTGTACAGTCCATGGAATTCTCCAGGTTAGAATACTCATTCTCCAGGCCCAAATACTGGAGTGGGTAGCCTATCCTTTCTCCAGGGGATTTTCCCAACCCAGGGATCGAACCCAGGTCTTCCGTATTGCAGGTGGATTCTTTACCAGCTGAGCCACAAGAGAAGCCCAAGAATACTGGACCGGGTAGCCTATCATTTCTCCAGAGGATCTTCCTGACCCAGGAATCAAACCAGGGTCTCCTGCATTGCAGGCAGATTCTTTACCAACTGAGCTATTGACTTAGCTTATAGGGACTTCCCCTATAGCTCAGTTGATAAAGCATCTGCCCACAATGTGGGAGACCTGGGTTCCTGGAACATTCCCCTGGAGAGAGAAATGGCAGCCTACTCTTGCCTGGAGAATCCCATGGACAGAGGAGCCTGGCAGGCTACAGTTCATGGGATCACAAGAGGCAGATAAGACTTAATGCTGTTTCTTCTTTCTTCTAATAAAAGGAAACATTTAAGTAGCTCAGTGTGGCATATGGGAACCGAGATCTATTCCTGGAAGGAAGAGACAATTTGCTGGGTATTGCACTTTAACCAGGGTGGGTGTGTAGCCCCAAAGATACCTTAAAGGTAAGCTTGTTTGATTTTAGTGCTTCCATATTTGATTAGCACAAATCAATCCCCAGACCAAGGTCGCTTCACAGAGAAGACAGGGTAGTCATCAAGAGCCCACCAAATATAAATGAATGTTGAGTGAGGGGTGAGGATGATCCAGCACCATACCATGCAAGACATCCGTGTTCTATGAAGAACAAGGCAAATTTTAGTCTTTACATCAGGCTAGAGGTAGTTAGTTCACCAAGTATAGGGGAAAAGGGCCTTCTTAACTTATATCTTTTATGCCAGCAATCGTTTTACAATAGCAAACAGCTATGCTCCCTAATGAATCTCTGAGATTTAGAACAGAAAGTACAGAAGTAGGAAAAGTGGTAGGTGGGAAATCTGGCTTAAATGTGCTTTTGGCTGTGTCTTCCAGATAATTATAATGGAATCTACTTCTTCCCCACCTCTGCCTGTCATCCTCAGTATTAAATTATGATGATGGTGATTACTAGTAATTATCACTTTCATATATTTGGCATTTTCAACTTTCTAAAGTACTTACACATGGATCTCTTCCCCATGAACCTAGGAAACAGGAAGTGTAAGCACCCCTCCACCCACCTTCAAGATGAGGACCAGGTTGAGGTTCCCTTGCCTTGAGTCATGCAACTTTTTACTGACCCTGGGCATCTAATGGTCTCTGGTTCATTCTCTTTATTGGTCATTAGAAGGCAAGGTATTTCTTTTCCTACTCAAAGATAGTATGAATGTGCCTATAGATATGCATCAAATTAGAGTATATTGCACTATTAAGTTTAGAACAATTTCTCCTTCCTCTCTTCAGTCTGTCTCTCTTTATCCCTCTCTTTCTCTCACACACAGACATACATATTCAGTCACTCATTTATGGATTTCAAAACATTTTCCAAATAACAAGACAATCTCTCCTTTGTCAGTTATGATGGCTAGAACTTTGGCAGGCTTGTCTCAGCTTTTTGCTTCATTTGTGTATTACAGAGCAAAATCTGGGGATAGAACTAGGTATCAGCATTGCATTTAGGAAACTGGATATGCAAGAGTGTGCATGCGCCTTGGCCGACTGCTGATTATTCTCCATGATCTGGAGCTAATCCCAAGGATTAAGTGAGCATCTGCTCTTGGATGCTGACAGCCGGATGGGGCTAAGCCATAAACAGAGGAGGTGGATCAGCCTCAGGCAAACCAGCCAATGGGGAGAGGGCTGGGCTTTCTCCAGGGCCCTGGAGATTTGACCGTGGCTGATCTATCCCTGCCCTCCTGAGTCTTGCTTCATCCTGCCCCTCACCCAGGCTCTCAACCTGGACACTGCAGAGGGGCGATTAGGAGTCCGGGTCACACCGCTCAAGTCTGTACCTGCTCTGGCAGCTCTACGTGCATTTTGTGACCTTGGGCAGATTGCCAGGGGCAGGAAGCTCAGCCCTTTTATCCCCGGAATGTGGATCGTGGCAGTAATCCACTCCTCAGAGTTACAGCTCTGGTTAGGTGAGCTGCTCCTCTCAGGGAGCCTTTGCTAGAATCGCTGCTCAGACATCATATTATACTATCCTGTGGCTCCTCTCTCCTTTTGTCCCCTGCTCATCATTTCAGCTCAAGTGCCCCCTCCCACTATTCCAGGAGATATTGATTCTCCTTGTCCTCTAGCACACGTTACCTGGACCACTCTTCTTGACTTCCACCTTGTTAGGGTCATGCGTTTTGTCCTCTGCTTCATGGATCTGAGTCTGTGGGCATCTTCTGGAGTGTGTCTATTTCAGATCTTAATTTTCTATAGAAACACACATACAGGCACACACACGTCAGGGAAGAAAAGGAAAGGATGGAGGGAGAAATGAATGGTGACATCGTCTTTGGTTTTTCTTTTTTTAAAAGATAACTTATTTACAGAGTTTTGTTGTTTTCTGTCAAACATCAACATGAATCAGTCATAGGTGTACAAATGTCCCCTTGCTTTTGAACCCCCTTCCTATCTCCCTCCCCACCCCATCCCTCTAGGTTTTAATCATTCCCAGTGTTAATTTCTTTCCCACCCTTGCTTCTCCTTAGACCAAGCAGTCTTCAGGAGCTACATTGAATAGGATGAACTTTGCAGAAAGTCATCAGAAGGCACTTTAATAGTCCAGCCTTTGGAGACAGAAAGACCCTAATTCGGTGATGTGACAAAAGTAGTTGTGGTTAAGCAGAGGCTCCCCAAGTCTTGGGAGGCTGAGGACTCCCATCTCTCTCCTATTTTTTTTTTTTTTCAGGCACAGAGCATATAAGACTAGTCCTTCAGCACTCTCCCAAGGTGCTTCCCTCTGACGCTGTCTCTTCTTGAGAATACTTCCTGAGATGGAACACAGGCATCATGCTGGAAAGGTGAAGTTTATCAAAGGAGTGTTTGGAGTTATGGGAGGTGCTGAGAAACACCAGCAACTGGGTCCAGGGTACCAGCAGGAGCACTGGCCTGATTCCCACGCACTGGGCCTGGCTCTGGAGGCCATAGATTTACCTGGAGGGTGGTGGGCAAGGAGCCTCAACTCTGCGACCTCAGCACTTTTGGGAAAAGTAATAGCCTAGCATCACTTCCTTTTCCATGGGGATGGTCTTGATCCCTGTCTCTTTTCCAATGTCATGAACCTTGTTCCATAGTTCATCAGGCACTCTATCAGATCTAGGCCCTTATATCTATTTCTCACTTCCACTGTATAATNTGAACTATGGACTGAGGTTCGTGACATTGTACAGGAGACAGAGATCAAGACCATCCCCATGGAAAAGAAATTCTGTTTGGTACATAGGTTCATTTGTGTCATATTTTAGATTTCACATATAAGTCATTTTGTTCTTCAGTTGCTGTCACATCCGACACTTTGTGACCCCAAGAACCATAGCATGCCAGCCTTCCCTGTCCTTCACTATCTCCCTTAGTTTGCTCAAATTCATGTCCACCAAATTGGTGATGCTATCTAACCATCTCATCCTCTGCCACCCTCTTCTCCTTTTGCCTTCAATCTTTCCCAGCACAAGGGTCTTTTCCAATGAGTGTGCTCTTTGCATTAGGTGGCCAAAGAATTGGAGTTTCCGCTTCAGCAGCAGTCCTTCCAATGCATATTCAGGGTTGATTTCCTTTCAGATTGACTGGTTTTATCTTCTTGCATTCCAAGGGACTCTCAAGGGTCTTGAGCATCAATTTTTTGATACTCAGCCTTCTTTATTTGGACAGTCCAACTCTCACATCCATACATGACTACTGGAAAAACTATAGCTTTGACTATACAGATTTTTCTTGGCAAAGTGATGCCTTTGCTTTTTAATTTGCTGTCTAAGTTTGTCACAGCTTTCCTTCCATGGAGCAAGCACCATTTAATTTCATGGCTTTAGTCACCATCCACAGTGACTTTGCAGCCCAGGAAAATAAAATCTGATACTGCTTCAACTTTTTCTTTTCTATTTACCATGAAGTGATAAGACCAGATGCCATGACATTTCTTAGTTTTTTGAATGTTGCGTTTTAAGCCAGTTTTTTCACTTTGCTCTTTCACCTTCATCATGAAGCTCTTTAGTTCCTATTCACTTTCTGCCATTAGAGTGTCATCAGCATATCTGAAGTTGTTGAAATTTCTCCCAGCAATCTTGATTCCAGCTGGTGATTCATCCAGCCCAGCATTTCACATGATGTACTCTACATATAAGTTAAATAAGTAGGATGACAATATACAGCCTTGTCATACTCCTTCCCCAATTTTGAATCAGTCAGTTGTGGCACTTAAGTGCTAATATATATTTAAACACAAACATGGAAATCTCTCCAAGAAATTCCCTAGGACCTACCTTCCTCACTGGCAGTTTCCAAATAGGAGAGTCTAAAGGAAGATGTGAGACCAGGCTGGGAAGAGGATGCTTAAAGAGAAATCAGAGCTAGATTAAGAGGGAAGACTCAAAATGAACAAGAAAATGCAGGAGAGACTGTCAATCCATATAGACTAACAAGACCAGAGGATGCAGAAAGGGTGGTACCCACCACAGTGCTTGGCACTCAATAAGGACCATGAAAGGAAGGAAGGGAAGACATGTTTTCCTAATACAAGCTTCCTGAGTTGCTGGAAGAGGTGTCAGGAATAGAGTGAGATGTTGTGACTAAAAGAAAAATAGGCCAAATGTAGAATCCTAACAGAAAAGGATATTAGTACTGCAACTCAACTGCCTGGATTTGGGATTCTTTGTCTCCCGTGAACTCAGATATTTCCTACCAGAGAACTGTTTCTTCACTGGGAAAAAATTTTGTAAAACATATATCTGGTAAAGGACTTTTACACAGGATATACAAAGAACACTTACAGCTTAATAAGGCAAACAGCCAAATTTAAAAATGGAAAAAGAAATGGGCAGATTTTATACCAAAAACATATTCAAATAGAAAATAAGAACATCTAAAAAATGCTCAACATCTAAAAAAGTAGTCACTAGAGAAATTAATGCAATTAAAACCAGAAGATACCATTTACACATGCATCAGAATGCTCAAGTTATAAAGACAAATAACATCTCAGGTGTTGGGTATATGGATTTTCCTCAAGCTGTTTTTTTTTTAATATGTCTGAACATTTTTCATAATAAAAGCTGAGAAAAAAAATGCTTCTTTAGATATCTTATCTCTTTCCTTGTCATGGCCTCTAAAAACTCTTTCTCTATTCGTGTCTTATCTGCTTGGATTTCTGACCTCCGGCCCACTCTGAACATGACTGTGGTCTGACTGTCTTAGATCTGACATTCACCTGATCCTCCTGATCAGATGGCTTTCTTGATTTGATGAGTCACACCTGAACTAGCTAAGGCTTCTTAATGCACAAGATCACTGAATAGGCAGGGCCAATTGAAGGCATTAGGTAAGTTCTGTATTTAAGTATCTTCACATAATTTCTCACTCAGACCCTGCCTAACTCAGACACATACTTCTGTTACAGATTGAATTGTGTCTCCTCCAAAAGTCATGTACTATATTCTAAACGTTCAGTACCTGTGACATTATTTGGTGATAGGTGTCTACAGAAATAATTATGCTTAAGGGAGGCCCTAATTCAATATGACTCATGTCCTTACAACGATTTGAAATTTGGACACAGGGATACACACAGAGGAAAGACAATATAAAGGGACATAGGGAGAAGATAGACATCTATAAGCCAAGGAACACTTGAGGCTATCTAAAGATGGAGGAGAAGCTAGGAACAGATGCTTTCCTAGCACAATTGAGGATGTATGGTCCTTGATTTTGGATTCTAGTCTTGAGATCTATGAGACAAATTTCTGTTATTCTAAGACATCTGGTTTGTAGATATTTTGTTATGGCAATCCTAGGAAACTAGTACAACCTATAGGCTCTCTTCCCCTTTTCCTAGTCACCAAAGGCCCTTGTATGGTGCCTCACCTAGAAACTTGTATGGTGCCTCACCTAGAAACTTGCAGTCATGGGCAGTGTCTCAAGTACCTACCCAATAAAACTCTGATTTTGTTGGTGCAAAAGTGCCTGCACCTCAGTGAGTTAGCATGAAGAACTAAGATCTGATCAGCTCAAGTCAAGCCAAAGAGTGCTGACTGACACCATCATGATGTGTCATAAAGGGGTTGGTCCAGATGCTTATTAATTCATAGGAATGTGCCTTTAAGGATGTAATTTCAGGCAGTATATGGGGAAGGAAGGCAAGGAAAATAATATTATGTGGAGGAAATATCTCATTGTTTCTCAAATCACACCAGCTGAAGGGCAATTCATTTTCCCTGAAGCATCCATGCTGGCAAACAAACTACTTCTTTTTCAGAAAAAGGTGCAAATCAATGTACAAGTAAACAGACAAATGTCTGATTCACTCCATGGTGGAACTCAGCGTGTAAAGGTGACTAACCTTTGTGGTAAACCATCCAAAAAATTCATATTGTCATTAGTCTACCTCTGACTTTGTTTGCTTCCGTGCTAACACTAGAAATGCTGAGACCAGAATGGCATGTGTAAAGATGCTTTTCTGGTTCTATTTACAAAGGGAGGGGTTAAGTCAAAAGACTGATCTTGTCTCAGCTTGCAGAAAGCTGAAAACATATCTGCACAGAGGACTGGGGACACATTTGTCACACTGGCCAAGGGAAAGCATTTCATAGAAATAAGCAACAACAGTAAATTTATGTCATATATATATATTATATAATGACTGCTATATATGTGTGTGTGTACGTATATGTGTGTGTTTGTGTATCAGTGACTGATTTCTATATTTTAAAAAATCATTAGTGAGAACTGACATCCAAATTCAGAGAAAGTACTCACCATTTGAAGAGTGATTGCCCTTTTTGCTGTAGGAGTGAAGAATAAGAGGCAACTCCTGTTCTTCTGCCCATACTGAATTCAGACATTGTATTTTATGGCTTCCCAGGACAAATCTTTAGACACAACGTGTTATAGTCTTCTAAGAAGAGCAGAGAAAGAGATATTTTGAGAAACCTTTGCTATATTTATTTGATAATCTAAATATTCTTCTGTTTCAATCATTCAAACATTTCATCATTTGAACATTATTTAACGAATTGATGTTTTCAGATAATACCTTTGTCATTTCAACAATCTTATAGTTTAATTTAACATCTATGTACATTTGACACTGCCATTAGTTGAGAATGTTGTCAATTCACAAAGGAAAGGTGATTGCTGATCACTTGCATTCTTTTGGCATTCATAACATGTGGCCATATTTCATCCTAAATGAAGTACAAAGCTTGAGAGCTTGAAGGACCAGAGTGCTCCATCAAGACAGTTGACGCCTATGTTCTCCTTTCCTAGAGATCAGACTGACTAGCTTCTTCCTTCTTTCCATGCTTCCTTTCTCATTTTAGTCTGCGTCTGGCATAGGGATCCATGATCATATAACAGACAAAGTCCCTGCTTTATAATCACTTATTGCTAGAGCTTCTAATCCAGTCTGAGGATTCGGTTAAAAGAGTTCAATCTTTCTCCCCAGTCCCATGTGTCTAGATCCTACCCTGCCTTCACTGTTCTCTCAAATGAAACTATCAGCCAGAGGCTTCCCTTTACCGCCTGAGTCTTCTTCCTCTGAATGACCAGAGTCACTAGTTATATTATTCATAAACCATCACCTATTCTGTGTTTTGTTTTACAATTTTTAATCTCATCTCCCATACAACACAGCGATCACTTTGGGGGACAAGATTCATCCTCATAATACCTATCATATTGCTTTCTGCATAGTAGGTGTTTTAAATACACTTGCTAAATGGTTGCATACATCCAAAAGCTAAATACAGAAAGAAAGGTAAGAAAGTGAAGTCGCTCAGTCATGTCCAGTTCTTTGTGACCCCATGGACTGTAGCCCACCAGGCTCCTCCATCCATGGAATTTTCAAGGCAAGAGTATGGAGTAGATTGCCATTTCCTTCTCCAGGGGATGGATCTTCCTGACCCAGGGATCAAACCTGGGTCTCCTGCATTACAGGCAGATGCTTTACCGTCTGAAGCACCAGGGAAGCACAGTACAAATACAGAAAAGCAACATTGTTTTTTTTATAGACTACATCTTTAGTCCAAAAATTTGGCTCATTTCTAAGAGTCCTTGAATGAAAAGTACCAAGTGAGAAAGATCTCTTACAATGTGTGTGTAGTGATTTCAGTGTCAACAAATTTCTAGCACTTTGAATTCACTTTCTGGAATCAGGTCAATTCTGAATCTCTGAGCCCCTGAACAGAGAAGGAAAGGTATATCATTAAAACTGGGAGTGCTCAGGTTAGTGTTAAATGCATTCTGCTAAAAATCCATATTTACTAAGGGTTGTTTCTTGAGACAAGATGAGAATAATGTTCAACTGGAAGTTCTGTAAAGGCACTCACTCCTAACAGAGTATGAGTTATCCCTTCATTTCACAGAGAATAATGTTTCAGTTAATGGATCAAATTTAGTATTAGGCTTCACCAGCTAAACCTTAAGCCCCTTTCATTAAAGACAAATCAACACAATATTATCCTGCTGTGGTTAAAGATTTAGCTAATCCAGAATGAGAAGCACACTGTATTCTGTTGCATAGTTAACTCTGGTGAATAAGGCTGAAATTTAGTGTTTATGCTTCATGAACTCTGGTGCCTTGTTGCCTGGATTCACATCCTGCTCTCTGGTCTTCTCCTTTTGTAATCTTTGTAACCTAGTTAGCCTCTCTGTCTCAATTTCCTCATGTTTAAAACGGAGATAATAATTGCCAGTTGACCTGTGGTGAAGATTAAGTGAGTTTATATAGCTAAAACTCTTGGAGCAATGCCTTGAACATAGTAAACCCTAGGTGAGTTATTGTTAAAGGTATAAGGATAGACAGTAAGGACTTGAATCCCTTCTCTTTGAATCTAAAGAATGATTCAAACGAAAATGAATTTCATTTTAAGGTAAGTGGCTTCTTTTTTCCTGACATTTGAACAAGTTCAGTTCAGCTCAGTTCAATCACTCAGTCGTATATGACTCTTTGCGACCCCGCGGACCACAGCACATCAGGCTTCCCTGTCCATCATCAACTCCTGGAGCTTGCGCAAACTCATGTCCATTGAATCAATGATGCCATCCAACCATCTCATCCTCTGGCGTCCCCTTCTCCTCCTGCCTTCAATGTTTCTCAGCATCAGAGTCTTTTCCAATGAGTCGGCTCTTTTCCAATGAGTCGGCTCTTTTCCAATGAGTTGGTGGCCAAAGTACTGGAGCTTCAGCCTCAGCATCAGTCCTTCCAGGGAATATTCAGGACTGATTTCCTTTAGGATTGACTTGTTGGATCTCCTTGCAGTCCAAGGGACTCTCAAGAGTCTTCTCCAACACCACAGTTCAAAAGCATCAATTCTTCGGCACTCAGCTTTCTTTATGGTCCAACTCTCACATCCATATATGACATCTGAACAAAGCTACCCCTAAAGCTTGAAAGTTATTTCAGCCAATGGAATAACTGGTATCTCTCCCTACTTCCTTCTTTCTGTGCCATCTATGTTCAGCTATGTTCCCCTCAGAGTCAAATTTCAGAGGGAGCCAAAACACGGCAGCATATAACTGACTATAATTTCATATAACATATCACCTCCCTGATGTCCTGTGATTCCCATTCACAGGTGAAAAGTAAAATAGTAGCTATTTCTCAATCAGTAATACCAACATGGCCTAAGTGGAGTGAGCAGGATCTTTTAATCACGCACTGCATGTGTTCAGCATGTAAGTTCAGTTCAGTTCAGTTCATTTCAGTTGCTCAGTCATGTCCGACTCTTTGTGACCCCATGAATCGCAGCACACCAGGCCTAAAGAGAAGCAAATTAATGGTGATATTAACTAACTTCAAAAAGATTAAATTAAAAAAAGAGATTTAGTCCAAGAGTTGGAAATAGAGGTAACACATGGCAATCGAGGTGTCTCTCTTATCTCATTAAGCACAGGAGATAAAGAGGGCCTCTGATTTGAGGGATAGGGCAACTAGTTTCCAGAGATTCCTGCCAGTGTTTCCGAATTGCTTGGCATGCATCTATAAAATGCCGACTCCTAAGCACCGGGTGTCGATCACCCAAGCAAATGTGATTCTGGGGGTGGGACCTAGCATCTCTGTTTCTAACATGTTCACCCCAGGTGATTCTAAGGCCCCCAGCTCTTCTTCTGCCAGCTCATTTCTCAGAGTAATGTATGGAACACAAGGTATTGGCTGCAGATATTTGGGATAAGAGGTGGTCCTAGAGATTACCTAGGGTGTTTCCCCTTCAAACACAGGACAAGGAGGTTCCTGGAAGGACTGGCCCAGGGTTGCTTTGTTATGTTAGCACTTCTGAGGTGTTCTAAGAGCTAAGGAATTGCTCACCCACACAATGTACTTAGACTGCAAAGTATTTGTTTTGCTAACACACACAGCATTTCTAAAAATATCAAGGCAAGGCAATAATAATGTTCTGTCTTAAAAGACTACATTGCTACATATACATCTACACAATTCAGAACTCCTATAACTAGTATATCATGGGAGTTTTCCAATTAGCTTTCTTTTCTTCTTTAAAATCAACATTATTTTATTCTTTCTCTTGGTTTCTTACATTTCAGGAAGAGCTCAGGTGGGTAGTTTAGGATCAAGGCCTGTTTTTTAAAAAATGTCTTTATTCACACATCATAAAATTCATTCATTTAAAGTGTACAATTCAATAGTTTTTAGTGTATCAACAAAGCTGTGCAAGAATCATTATGCTCTAAGTTTACAATATTTTCATTGTCTCAAAAGGGAACTCTGTATCTATTGCGTCACAGCCCATTCTTCCCAACCTTTCCTATACCCTCAACCACTACTGTGTCCTAGGAAGACACAAATCTACTTCTTGTTTCTATAGGTTTGCTTATTTGGGGCATGTTAAATAAACCAATGGAGAAGGAAATGGCAGCCCACTCCAGCATTCTTGCCTGGAGAATCCCATGGACGGAGGAGCCTGGCAGGCTACGGTCCATGGAGTCGCAAACAGTCAGACATGACTGAGCAACTAACACTATACTACACATATAAATAAAATCATACAATAAGTGGTCTATTGTTACTGGCTTCTTTCATTGAATGAAATGTTTTTAAGGTTTATAAGTGTTGTAGCATGTATCAGTAATTCATTTCTATTGCTGAATAATATTCCATTGTAGGGATATACCACATTTTGTTTATTTGACCAACATTTGATAAACATTTGGGTTGTTTCCACCTTTGCTGCTGCTAAGTCACTTCAGTTGTGTCTGACTCTGTGAGACCCCATAAATGGCAGCCCACCAGGCTCCCCTGTCCCTGGGATTCTCCAGGCAAGAACACTGGAGTGGGCTGTCTTTTCCTTCTCCAATGCATGAAAGTGAAAAGTGAAAGTGAAGTCGCTCAGTCGTATCCGACTCTTAGTGACCCCATGGACTACAGCTTACCAGGCTCCTCTGTCCGTAGGATTTTCCAGGCAAGAGTACTGGAGTGGGGTGCCATTGCCTTCTCCATTTCCACCTTTGGGTGGTTTCAAATAATGCTTCTATAAACATTCAAATACAAGCATTTATTTAAATACCTGTTTTCAATTCTCTGGGCTATATAACTAAGTGTATAAATGCCAAGTCATATGGCAACTGTATACTTAACATATAGAGGAACTACCAATCTATTTTCTAAAGAACTGCACTTCACGTTGCCATCAGCAAAGTATGAGGGTTTCAATCGCTCTGCATTTTCACCAACAGTTATTATTGTCCATCTTCTTTATTATATCCGTCTGTACTGTTATAACAAAGTGCCACAAACTGAGTGGTTTAAACAATAGGAATTTATTGTTTCACCATTCTGGAAGTTAGAAGGCCAAGATCAAGGTGTGTGTAGGACCATGTTCCCTTTCAAGATCCTAGGGTATTTCTTTAGCTTCTGAAAATTCCTTGGCTTATGATAGCAAAACTCCAGTCTTCACATGGTGTTCTCCCTGTGTGCAGTCTGTGTCCAAACTTCTCCTTTTTCTAAGGAAATTATATTGGATTAGGGGGCCCACCTTATTCTAGGATGACCTTATCTTAACTAATTACATCTACCATGACTATTTCCAAATAAGGTCACAGTCTGGAGTTAGGACTTTGACATATGAATTTGGGGAGATACAATTCAACCTATGACACCATACTAGTGTGTCTAAAGGGTATTTCATTGTGGTTTTGATTTGCATTTCCTATGACTAATAATACTGAGCATGTTTTCATGTGCTTATTGACCATTTGTATATCTTCACAGGAAAAATGCCTATTCAAGTCCTTTGTTCTTTTTATTTTTTTTAATTAATTAATTTATTTATTTTTTAATTTGACTTTACAATACTCTATTGGGTTTGCCATACATCGACATGAATCCACCACAGGTGTACACAAGCTCCCAATCCCGAATCCCCCTCCCACCTCCCACCCCATTTATCTGTCTTATTGAGTTTCAAAACTTTTAATATATTCTGGATATTATCTTTATCAAGTATATGATTTGTAAATATCTTCTCCCATTCTGTGGGCTATCTTTTCACTTAGTTGATAGTATCTTTTCATATACAAAGAATTTTAGTTTTGATGAGATATACCTTATCTGTTTTATGTTTTGTTGCTTGTGCTTTTGGAGTCATATTTAAGAAATCATTGTCAAATTCAAAGTCACTAAAGTTTACTCCTGTGTTTTTTCTAAGAGGTTTATAGTTTTAGCACTTAATTTTAGTTTATTGGTCCATTTTGAGTTAATTTTTATATAATTTGAGGTAGGAGGCCAACTTCTTTCTTTTATTTGTGGATATCCAATTGTCCCAATACCATTTGTTGAAAAGATTATTCTTTCCATGTTGAATTGTCTTGGTATGCTGGTCAAAGATAAAGTGACCATAATTAAAGATTTAATTTCTGGATTCTCACTTATATTCCAATGATCTGTATTTCTAACTTAATGCCACACTGTCTTGATTGCTGCAGCTTTGTATAATATCCTCTTAACTCTGCCCTTCCTTCTCAAAATTTCTTCGATTATTCCGGGTCTCTTGAATTTCCATAAGAATTTTAGAGTCAACCTGTCAATTTCTACACAAAACCTAGTTGGAGTTTTGATAGGGATTGCATTGAATCTGTAGATAGTTTGGAGAGTAGTGTAATTTTAATAATAAATTGTATAAGCCATGAAAATGAGATGTATATGTTTATTTAGATATTCTTTAATTTCTTTCAACAATGTTTTGTAGTTTTCAATGTACAAGCACTTAATTTAGTTAAATTTTTACCTATTTTATTGTTATGGATGTTGTTGTACGTGGAATTGTTTTCTTAATTTTATTTGATTGCTTATTGCTACCATATAACATACAATTGATTTTTTAATATTAATTTGGTATCCTTCAACTCTACTAAACTTGTCTATTAAGTCTAGCGTTATTTTAGTGGATTCCTTGCCTGTAGTATAATTGGGTGGAGGGGGGGAAGGACTATATATAGTCCTTGCCCCTAGTTGCTGGCCTAGAGTTCAACAATGCTTGGAATTTCCTGAGTGATAGAGTTATTTTGTTTTTTATAACCATAACTGAGTCTATCATAATAAGGTGACTAGTGGCAGTTCCTTGGATATTTTCAAGGAAGGAGCTGACCACACAGTTATCAGAGGGCTAGAGCTTATAACCATACCTCCTAACCTCTGGGGAGGGGAAGGGGAGGCTAGAGACTGAGTTCAATTATGTGACCAGTGATTTAATCAGCTATGCCTACATAATGAGACCTTGATAAAAACTCTTGAACAAGATTTGGAGAACTTTTGGATTCATGAACACATGATGTACTGGGCATGGTGTGCTCCTGGGGAGAGCATGGAAGCTCTGCATCTCCACTTCCATACTTCATCCTATGCATCTTTTCCATGTATCTGTTCCTGAGTTTATCTAAAACTTTATTTTTAAAACTATGATTGTAAGTATAGTGTTTTCTGAGTTATGTGAGTAGTTCTAGCAAGTTACCAAATCTGAAGGGGGCCATGGTAACCCCCAAAATTTTAGTCAGCTGGGCAGAGGTGTGACTAGTCAGGGGACCCCACTTGAAGCTGGTATCTAAAGTGGGAGCAGTCTCGTGGGAGTGAACGATTAACTTCTGGGATCAGGGTGGTTAGTGTCATAATTGAATTTAATTGCTGGACACTCAGTTTATATCAGGAAATTATTGTTGGAAGAATATATCTATTAAGCTTGTTAATTCTAACAGTCTCTTAATAGATTCTATAGGATTTTTTAAATCTAAAATCATGTGATATGCAAATATAAATAGTTTTTCTTCTTTTCAAATGTGGATGTCTTTTCCTCTTTCTTACCTAATTGCTTTGTCTAGAACCTCCAGTACAATGATGAATGCAAGTGGCAGGAGAAGACAACCTTGTCTTTTTCCTAAGTTTAGTACAGCTGTAGATGCCTTTTATTAGGTTGAGGAAGTTCCCTTCTAAGACAAATTTATTGAATGTTTTATCATTAAAAGATGTTGATTTTGTCAAATGCTTTTTCAGCATGAGGTGACTGATTTTTGTCCTTTGCTCTATTGCTATTACATTATACTAACTAATATGCAAATGTTAAGCCAACCATTCCTGGAATAAATCTCACTTGGTCATGGAGTGAAATCCTTTTTATAAATTTGCTGGCATTTTGTTGAGGATTTTTGTATTTATATTCATAAGGCATATTGACATGTAGCTTTCTTTTGTGAAATATCTTAATCTGGGTTTGGTATCAGGCTAATACTGGCCTCATAGAAGACAAGCTTCTTAGTCTTATTTTTTGGGGAAGAGTCATGAGGCATTATCATTAATTTTTCTTTAAATGTTTGATAGAATTCACCAGAGAAGCTATCTAGTTCTAGACTTTGTGAGAATTTTTTTTGATAATAATGAAATTCATTGTTATAGATCTATTCAGATTTTTACTTTTTATTTGAGTCAGTTTCAGTAATCTGTATCTTTCTAGGAAATTGCCCATTACATCTAAGTTATCTATTTTGTTGGCATACACTTTTTAATAGTTTTTATTTTCATTCTACTCTACTATTTTCATTCTGTTTCATTTTCTAACTACTCTCTCTCTCTTTTTTTTTTTTCAAACTACTCTTTCTTCTTTGACCTGCTGGTTATTTAGAATAGTGTTGTTTACTTTCTACATATTTGTGAACTTTCCAAATTTCCTTGTTATTGATCTCTAATTTCATTCCATTTGATTGTAGACCATATTTTCTATAATCTCAATCCTTTGAAATTTATTAGCCTTGTTTAATGACCTAGCATATAGTCTACCCTGAAAAATTTTCCATGTGCACTTGAGGAAAACAATATTCTGGTCTTGTTGGATGGATGTTCTATAGATTCACTCACATTCATATCTGTATGCTTATATTTTATGTCTGATATGTTTAAACTTACATTTGCCATTTTGCTTTTTATTTTCTGTATTTCTCATGCCTTTCTGTTTCTTCATCCTTAACTGTCTTCTTTTGTATAAGTGGATATTTTTACAATGTAATGTTTTAACTCCTTTAATGAATGTTCAAGCTGGTTTTAGAAAAGGCAGAGGAACCAGAGATCAAATTGCCAACATCCACTGGATCATCAAAAAAGCACAAGAGTTCCAGAAGAACATTTATTTCTGCTTATTGACTATTCCAAAGCCTTTGACTGTGTGGATCACAATAAAATGTGGAAAATTCTGAAAGTGATGGGAATACCAGACCCCTTGACCTGCCTCTTGAGAAACCTATAAACATGTCAGGAAACAACAGTTAGAACTGGACATGGAACAACAGACTGATTCCAAATAGGAAAAGGAGTACATCAAGGCTGTATATTGTCACCCTGCTTATTTAATTTATATGCAGAGTACATCATAAGAAACACTGGGCTGGATGAAGCACAAGCTGGAATCAAGATTTCTGGGAGAAATATCAATAACCTCAGATATATAGATGACACCACACTTATGGCAGAAAGTGAAGAAGAAGTAAAAAGCCTCTTGATGAAAGTGAAAGAAGAGAGTGAAAAAATTGGCTTAATACTCAACATTCAGAAAACTAAGATCATGGTGTCTGGTCCCATCACTTCATGGCAGGTAGATGGGGTAACAGTGGAAACAGTGTCAGACTTTATTTTGGGGGGCTCCAAAATCACTGCAGATGGTGACTGCAGCCATGAAATTAAAAGATGCTTGCTCCTTGGAAGAAAAGTTATGACCACCTTAGACAGCATATTAAAAAGCAGAGACATTACTTTGCCCACAAAAGTCCATCTAATCAAAGCTATGGTTTTTCCAGTAGTCATGTATGGATGTGAGAGTTGGACTATAAAGAAAGCTAAGTGTTGAAGAATTGATGCTTTTGAACTATGTTGTTGGAGAAGACTCTTGAGAGTCCCTTGGACAGCATCCAGTCTATCCTTAAGGAAATCAGTCCTGAACATTCATTGGAAGGACTGATACTGAAGCTGAAATTCCAATACTTTGGCCACATGATGCAAAGAAATGACTCCTTGGAAAAGACCCTGGTGCTGCTGGGAAAGATTGAAGGTGGGAAGAGATGGGGACAACAGAGGATGAGATGATTGGATGGCATCAGGGACTCAATGGACATGAGTTTGAGTAAGCTCTGTGAGTTGGTGATAGACAGGGAGGCTTGCTGTGCTGCAGTCCGTGGGGTCACAAAGAGTCGGACAGGACTGAACAATTGAACTGGACTGAACGACTGAACTGTACTGAACTCAGCTTTCTCTGTAAGTCTCACTCCCTAATTTTGCTTTTAAACTTTTACAACCTCCATTGGCTGTTTCTCATATACCCCTCTGACAACATTAACTATAGATCATATAAAATAACATCATCAGGCAAAGAAAAACAAACTTCACATTTGGGAAAGAGGGATGCTGGCTGAGGTCTGGAATGAGTCATGTCTCCAGGGATGAGTCAGGCTCCATGAGGATCCAGCTGCAAATAAGTAAATAACTATCTGCCAAGTAAAGCAGGATATACAGAGTACAGTGCAAAGCATCAAGAGGTAACCCAAGGTAGGGTTCAGCATCATAGTAGTCCCAAGAAGTACATGTGTGGATCTAAGAATAAGTAATTTGTAAAAGTCCAGAAAGGAAAACATTATTATGTAGCAGCAGTACCCTTGGGAACAAGGAGGAAAAATACCACGTTTAGAAAAAGTGTAAGGTAAGGCACTTTGTGCTGGGAAAAAGGCAGGAGCCCACTTTTTGTAAGGTAAGAACGAGCAAAGTTAGCATGCTCTGAATTATGTCATTACAGTTCTCCCATCTAAGCTTATATTACTCCCAAAGTCATGATAGGGGCTGAGTCCCTGGCTGCACATTAAAATCATCTGTGGAGCTTTAAAAAAAATCCCACTCGCAAGGCAATTGCTTCAGAACTTCTAGAGTAGGGCTCAGGAATGAGTAGTTTTTAGAGCACTCCATGTGACTCTAACTCACAGCCAACTTAAGAACCACTACTATATGTGAGTTGGGGAGAGGGCTCAGCTACAAAGGAGGGTTACAGAGGCAGGAAGACAGAAAGATTGTATGTAGCTTCTTTCTTTTTGAAAACCTCACCGAAGGATTCTCCTCTAGACTTCTAGTCTTAGATTAATAAATTTCTGTACATGGGTGCTGGTCTTCTACATTGATTATGCTACTTGTTACTTACACTGCATGCTCCTTATCTTGAACGTCTTTCCATTAATAAATAATCTGTAATATCTAACACCATATTTTCATTTTGAATAAATGTGTCTTTAGTAAGTACACATTTTACTGATATATCTATTTATAGATATCCAGCGGGGATCCCAGCAGAAGTTCAGGCATACGTGAGCATGCCTTTTAAATTGGTGAGGATAGTTGAGAGAGAAGTCTGTTCAGTGGGAGTAAGAGCTTCATGGCAAAAGCCTACCCTCAAGGAAATTATGGGGGAAAGTTTAGAAGACCACAATGTAAATTCCAGATTACATGGACAGGCAAATTACAGAAAAATTAGCAATATGGAATGTTCACTAAAAATTTAAGAAATTTCAGATTAAAACAAGAAGGCACAATAATTTGTTTAAGTCTCTCAGACTGACTGGCAAAGATGAAAAAGATTTGTAATATGGGTACCATTTAGTGAAGATGAGAGAAAATAGCCAGCTTATTTACAGCTGACAGAAGGTCACAGACCCTTCAATCTCTCCTCCAACTGGTACAAAATCTGTATAAATCATTCTCTCCTATGTCCATCAAAACTGTTTATTTACAATAGAACTGCTTATAGTCAGGTAACTACAAACAACATGGAAGTCCATTAAAAGGAATCTGGCTAAATAAGGTATGGTACATTCAACAATAGAATCCTCCATGACCACATAAAAAATAATAAGCAGGGGCTTCCCTGGTGGCTCAGTGGTAAAGAATCTGCCTGCCAGTGCAGGTGTACATGTTTGATCCCTGATTTGGGAAGATCTCACATGATGTGGAGCAACTAAGCCCATGAGCCACAACTACTGAGCCTGTGCTCTAAAACCTGGCAGCTGCAACTGCTGAAACCCCCAACACTAGAACCTGTGCTCTGCAACAAGAGAAGCCTCTGCAATGAGAAGCCTGTGCACTGCAACTATAGAATAGCCCCCACTTGCTGCAACTAGAGAAAGCCTGCATGCAGCAACAAAGACCAAGCAGAGCCAAAAATAAAATAAATTTAAAAAAATTTTAAGTATACAGTTTAGTGGGTTTTAGTGTATTCACAGTGTTGCGCAATTATCACCACTAATTACAGGATACTTTCACCATCCCCCAAACAAACCACATCTCTCTCAATATCTTCCTAATCCTTTGGTAAAACTAATCTAGTTTCTCTTTCTATTAATTTGCTTGTTCTGAACATTTCACATAAATCAGTTCAGTTTAGTCGCTCAGTCGTGTCCGACTCTTTGCAACCCTATGAATCGCAGCACGCCAGGCCTCCCTGTCCATCATCAACTCCCAGAGTTCACTCAGACTCATGTCCATCGAGTCAGTGATTCCATCCAGACATCTCGTCCTCTGTCGTCCCCTTCTCCTGCTGCCCCCAATCCCTCCCAGCATCAGAGTCTTTTCCAATGAGTCAACTCTTCACATGAGGTGGTCAAAGTACTGGAGTTTCAGCTTCAGCATCATTCCTTCCAAAGAAATCCCAGGGCTGATCTCCTTCAGAATGGACTGGTTGGATCTCCAGGTCTTTCCTGTTTTTTGTATCTGTCTTCTTTCACATAGCCTAATGTATTCAAGGTTCATTTTTGTTGTGACACGTATCAGTAAATTGCTTCCCAGGTGGCTCAGTGGTAAAAAAAAATCTGCCTGCCAATGCAGGTAACACAAGAGACTCGAGTTCAATCCCTAGGTCAGAAAGATCCCCAGTAGGAAGAAATAGCAGCCCACTCCAGTATTCTTGCCTGGAAAAGGCCATGAACCAAGGAGCCTGGTGAACTACAGTCTATAGGGTCACAAAGAGTCGGACACAATAGTAACTAAGCAAGCACAATAAGTATATTATTACTTTTTATGGTTGAATAATATTCCATGGAACCAAACTGTGCTTATCCATTCTTCAGCTGATGGACATTTGACATTTACTTTCTGGCTGTTATGAATAAGGCTGCTATGACAATTCCTATACTTATTTTGGAGAAGGCACCCCACTCCAGTACTCTTGCCTGGAAAATCCCATGGATGGAGGAGCCTGGTACGCTGCAGTCCATGGAATCGCTAGGAGGCAGACACGACTGAGCGACTTCACTTTCACTTTTCACTTTCACGCATTGGAGAGGGAAATGGCAACCCGCTTCAGTGTTCTTGCCTGGAGAATCCCAGGGACGGGGGAGCCTGGTGGGCTGCCGTCTCTGGGGTTGCACAGAGTCAGACACGACTGAAGTGACTTAGCAGCAGCAGCAGCATACATATTTTTATGTGAACATAGATTTTCAAGTCTTTGGTTACATACTTAGGAATGGAATTGCTGCATCATACAGTAGCTCTATCATTAATTTTTGAGGAACTGCCAAAAAGTTTTCCACAGTAGCTGCACTATTTTACATTCCCCTCCACAATCTATGGTGGCTTAATGGTAAAGAAACTGCCAGTAATGCAGATGTGGCTGGACAGGACTGAGTGACTAAATAACAACAACAGCAACATACAGCGCTCCAATTTCTCTACATCATCACCGACACCTATTTTCCATTTTTAGAAAAATTATATTCACCCTAGTGGGTGTGAAGTGAAAGTGAAGACTCTCAGTCATGTCCGACTCTGCAACCCCATGAACTGTAGCCTACTACACTCCTCCATCCATGGGATTTCCCAGGCAAGAGTACTGGAGTGGGTTGCCATTTCCTTCTCTGCGGGATCTTCCCGACCCAGGAATCGAACCCAGGTCTCTCTTATTGTAGGCAGAGGCTTTAGCGTCTGAGCCACCAGAGAAAGTGTGAAGCACTTCACTGTGATTTTGATTTGCATTTTCCTAATAACTAACGATGTTGAGTATATTTTCAGGTGCTTTTTGGTCATTTGTATATCTTCTTTAGAGAAATGTCTTATTAGAATCCTCCACTCATTTTAAAATCAGGTTGTTTCTTTGCATGTTCTGGATACCATACCTTTATCAGATATATGATTTGCAAAATTTACCCTCACTCTGTAGGTTATGTTTTTTACTTTCTTGATAATGATTTTTAATATGAAAGATTTTATTCTGATGAATTTTTTTTCTTTTTGCTTGAGCTTCTTGTGCTTTTGCTGTCATAGTTAAGAAACCATTGCCTAATCTAACATCACAAAGATTTACATCTCTGCTTTATTCTAAAAGCTTTATAGTTTTAAGTGCTTATGTTTAGGTCTTTGGTCCACTTTGAGTTAATTTTTGTATGTGGTATGAGGAAAGGGATCCAAACTCATTCTTTCGCATGTGGATATCTGGTTGTCTCAGCAACATTTGTTGGACTTCATGTATTCTAATTAGATATTTTTGCCTAGATTACATCATAGATGATGTTAGGTACTCTATCTTCCCATCAGAAGATAATTTCTGGGTGAACTGTTATTAGAGAGGTGAAACTTAACTATTCATTTCAGTGTAACTACCATACCCCTCCCTTGTACACTGATATTTTCCTCTGTGACTAGAAAATAATCTGTGTGGCATGATAGGAATGTCTAGTTATCCATCAACTATTCTCAAAGTGGTTTTAGCAAATAGTTTTACTATTTATCATCATCATGTAGTCATCTGTTGCCTAGTCTATAAAATGAAGGGACTAGACAAGATCATCTTAACTTTCAGCTGTGACATTAATTTATTCTCTTTTTGAATCTACCCATATCTTGTTTTCTCCTGCAGTAATAAAAGACTGTTACTTCAAATGACTAAGGCAGAAAGGGCATAACCCCTTGATGAATGATATTTTAAGTATGCATGCTATTATTTCTCCAACATTTGTTTCATCCTCTTATTTTTTTCATTGTGGCTGCTGAAGAGGCTGATATGCTAAGAGCTTCAGTCAGAAAGCTTCACGTTTTAAGACGATGGCACTAAATGTTTCTAACACCAAATGCAACCTCTGGAGAAATGTGAAAAGCTGCCTTTTATATATTTCAGCATTGTGACTAATAGAGATTTGTCAGAATTTTCCTGAATCCTTGGGAATGTTTTAAGAGAAGAAAACTAGACAAGACTAAAAAGAGACTAAATAGTTACTTATAAAAATATAGAGGACTCAGACTTAGAACTAAGAAAATAGCCCTATTCTTTGCTGAATAAAAAATTAAGACCAATGGGTAGAATTTAAGGGCAGCCAGATTTCAGGTCAATGCAAATAAGCTCTCTCTAAAATCCAAGCTGTTCAGAATGGAGCAGACTGTTGCCTTGCGAGGCAGAGGGCATCCCCCCTTGGAAGGGTCCCAACAGAGGTTATTGGGCTAACATTTGGGAATTCTGTGGCTTGAGACTCATGTGCTAGGTCAGGAATGGAATAAATAAGACCTAAGATTATTTCCAAGTTATGACCAACCTAGATAGCATAGTAAAAAGCAGAGATATTACTTTGCCAACAAAGGTCCATCTAGTCAAGGCTATGGTTTTTCCAGTGGTCGTGTATGGATGTGAGAATTGGACTGTGAAGAAAGCTGAGCACCGAAGAATTGATGCTTTTGAACTGTGGTGTTGGATAAGACTCTTGAGAGTCCCTTGGACTGCAAGGAGGTCCAACCAGTCCATCCTAAGGAGATCAGTACCGGGTGTTCATTGGAAGGACTAATGCTAAAGCTGAAACTCCAATACTTTGGCCACCTCATGTGAAGAGTTGACTCATTGGAAAAGACCCTGATGCTGGGAGGGATTGGAGGCAAGAGGAGAAGGGGACGACAGAGGATGAGATGGCTAGATGGCATCACTGATTCAATGGACATGAGTTTGAGTGAACTCCGGGAGTTGGTGATAGACAGGGAGGCCTGGCATGCTGTGGACTCATGGGTCACAGTCAGACACAACTGAGTGACTGAACTGAACTGAAGATTCTTTCCACACTAAAGAGACTTGGAAGTCATCTTCATCTGTTTCTATATCATTAAACTCTACCTGTCATTTCATTTCCTCAACACCTCTCATACTTATCCATTCCTATTTTTAGTTCTACTGCCACTATGGCTAAAATCTCCTAACAGCCCTCTACATGAACTCCGCGTTCACAGCATACTTTACTAGAGTGATTGCTCCTGCTTCTTCCTTTGTTGTGAATTCTATCATTTTTCATCACTCAGCTCAAACTCTCCTCCTCAGGGAAGTCTCTTGCTCAGCCTAACAGAGTCCTTCACTACTTCCATTGAATGAAACAATACTTTGTATACGGATTTCCAACTTGCATTTATTATTCTATAGTGCAATTTTGTGTCAGCTCTTTGGAAAGAGAGGGAAACATAATTTTCCTATGAATGTGGGAGGGTGCATTGTCATGCCTTTTCTGGTTCTTGCTTCAGTTAGAAATCACAATAGGATTGAACTTCATTTTGGCTACTGGTGCTTCAGTGATGGCCATAAAAAGGAAGAACTGAATCAAATTGTTAATAACTGACAAGGGCTTTTTTTTTAATGTGTCATTCTTTCCATCTATGCATTCTGCTAGAGCATTTCAGTGGCTTAATCAAAAATTGGAGTGAATATTAAAGGAAACCATTTGCAAAGCTACTTCACACTTTGGGTTATGGAGCCTGAGCTCCTTAAGAAATAGTTTAGCATTTCATATCTCATTAAACAGAACACACAGTACTTTAGATATTTTTCTTTAACTCTAATGATTTTGATAGCAGCTCTTGTTAATTGGGGAGGACTATATTTGTCAAAGCAGCTAATAATCTTATATTTTTAAAAAAACAGAATGTAACAAAATTTGGAAATCTGCCCAGTATGTTTTTTGAGAAATGATGGCGATGGTTGACAACTCTTTTTATTGTGCTTCTTCCTGAAACTTGGAGAAGGCAATGGCACCCCGCTCTAGTACTCTTACCTGAAAATCCCCTAGACGGACGAGCCTGGCCAGTCCATGGGGTTGGGAAGAGTCGGACACGACTGAGTGACTTTGCTTTCACTTTTCACTTTCATGCATTGGAGAAGGAAATGGCAACCCACTCCAGGGTTCTTGCCTGGAGAATTCCAGAGATGGGGGAGCCTGGTGGGCTGCCATCTATGGGGTCGCAGAGAGTCAGACACGACTGACATGACTTAACAGCAACAGCAGCAGCTTTCTGAAACTCCCTCACAGGGGCATAACCTGCCCATTTGCAGGGTNAGAGATGGGGGAGCCTGGTGGGCTGCCATCTATGGGGTCGCAGAGAGTCAGACACGACTGACATGACTTAACAGCAACAGCAGCAGCTTTCTGAAACTCCCTCACAGGGGCATAACCTGCCCATTTGCAGGGTAAATCTAAAGACAGATTGTTGTCTAATACTATAATGACACAGAAATGTACTCTCCCTGAACTACACTGAAGGAGAATCAAATAAGGCAGCCATAAATTATTAATAGCTGCTCTTATGAACCTGCTCTTCAAGAATGTAATACTGGTTGCTCTTAAGGGAGCCTGAAAATTCTTTCCTCTGTGTTAAGAGCAAAAGAAAAAAATAGTTTAAAAAAAGGAAGCAAACAAGAAGAGAGGCAAGGGAAGAAAAATGAGGGAAAGAATACTTCAGCTTCTTACCATTAAGCAGTTCTGTATCTTTGAGATGTCAACATTTTGAAAAGAAAGCTTCTTGGAATATTTATTTTTTCCTCCCAAGATTTAACCAAGGGCTTTTATTGGCAGTATCTGCTCACTGTTTTATTGGCAGTATCTGCTCACTGTTTTCCCCCATATATAATAAAATTATTTACATATTTCCACACTTTCTTTTATCCCTCTGGGTGGCTCTGTGTTGGGACATCTAAAATAACTATTTTAACATTTTTTGTTCTTCTCTGCATGAAGGCAATCTCCAATTCTCTTTTTGCCTTTGCCTATATTAGGGTTTCCCTGGTGGCTCAGAGGTTAAAGCATATGCCTGCAATGCANAGAGACATTACTTTGCCGACTAAGGTCCGTCTAGTCAAGGCTATGGTTTTTCCTGTGGTCATGTATGGACTATGAAGAAGGCTGAGCGCCAAAGAATTGGCGTGTTTGAACTGTGGTGTTGGAGAAGACTCTTGAGAGTCCCTTGGACTGCAAGGAGATCCAACCAGTCCATTCTGAAGGAGATCAGCCCTGGGATTTCTTTGGAAGGAATGATGCTAATGCTGAAACTCCAGTACTTTGTCCACCTCATACGAAGCATTGACTCATTGGAAAGGGCTTTGATGCTGGGAGGGATTGGGGGCAGGAGGAGAAGGGGACAGAGGATGAGATGGCTGGATGGCATCACTGACTCGATGGACGTGAGTTTGAGTGAACTCCGGGAGTTGGTGATGGACAGGGAGGCCTGGCGTGCTGCAATTCATGAAGTTGCAAAGAGTCGGACACGACTGAGCGGCTGAACTGAAGTGAGCATCACTTCCAGCAGATATTAGGTGGCTTGCCACAGCCTCTAGGACTTCTCTGCCTTTTTGTATGGCAGCAATTGTTATTTAAAATAATAGCAGTGAGTTACCTAGAAGTAATGACAAGAGCGGCTTGTGCTCATTTATTCATTGTAGTGACTCTACATTTTAGAATCCTGAGAGCTGAGGGATTCTGCACAACTAAATCTTCCAGAGCCAAACTTTATTTACATTTAAAGACACAAAATAATTTTGTTCTAAAATTAAAAATTAAACCTAACGTATTTTCATAGATTTTTTTCATTATAGTTAATATTTTGTTCTAATTATTTTTGTCACAGCATAGAGAAGATGGAGAGAATGCAATGCTCTTCTCTGGACGACCTGAGTCATCATTCTGAACACAAACACTGACAACACAGGGCTATCCTCCAGAGCTCCTGGATTTTCCTGGATCATCTCCTTCCTGGACCTTTCCTGACCTCTCCTGGACCATCCTCACTCCCTCAAGTCTCTGATGTTGTCCCTAGGCAGGAGCAAAGAGAGACAATGTTTTTGTCTGAGGAGCCCAAGGCTCAGAACAGGACAGGAATTTCCTCAAAGAGCAGGTGAGTGGCATTTCTAGGAGAGAACCAACTCTCTTTATCTTGTGAGCCACAGGCTTACATGACTCAGCTATGAGTAAAATCATATTATCTCTTTATATAATTATTCTCCTATAGCTTTTGGTTTGCTATTGGTCCTCAGTAGAGACTGAATGCTCAATTACAGCCCACCAAGTTACCATGTGACCTGAGTTGCCCACTGCAAATTGGTGTTGTCTGGTCCACCAAGCTATGATGTTGAGAGTGGACAGGGGATCTCCATTATCAAATGGAAGTGATATGATTGAGACTGGGCTTAAGCAAACTCTGAGGGCACGTGCTGTGTGAGGGGGGTGGCCCAGATGCCCATGGCCTCTACTTCTGATGCACTGTGTCATCTCTCTTACAACCTATGGCCTCATAGGGAGCTCCTTATGATAAGTCCACTGAAGAAGGAAATCATGGACTTATGTTGTACAGATGGTTCTGCATGAGATAGTCACCATTAAAAAAGAAAAGTGTATGGTTGTTGCACCATAGGCTCATCCCAGTTGGCCCTCAATGACAACAGTGACGAGAAATCATCCCAGTGGCAGGACATTGGATAGGGTCCAGGAGAGATGGGAAGAGTTGCAGTTCACTGATCATGGACAGTTTGGCTGGCTGGTCAAGGTCTTGGGAAGAACACAAGTGGAAAATTTATGCCAACAAGGTCTGGGGAAAAGGCCTGCAGATACACTTATCAGAATGGGCACCTGGTGTGCAGCTATTTGTGAATACTCAACAAAGGGTGATGCCAGTGATGTTGGATTTTAGTAACTATGTGAATAGGATGACCTGTCCTGTGGATACTGGTTCGCCTCCTTCTGCAGTCATTCCTGTCATTCCTTAATATGTTCATCAACCAAGTGGCTACGATGGCAGAGACGGAAGGTATATGTAGGCCCATCTACATGTACTGCCACTCATTAAGGACAGACTGGCTACAGCCACTGCTAAGTGCCCAGTTGGCCAGCAGCAAAACCCAGTGCACGCATGGCACCATTCCCCAGGGTGACCAGCCAGCTACCTGGAGGCAGGTTGATTACATTGGCCTGTTTCCATTATGAAAGGGTAGCTCATTGTTCACAGTGAAAAAGTCACTCTTTCTCTGTATGGTTTTAGCCCAGCTGATAGATTTAAAAAAAGAAATTTCAAACGTCAACAATAATCATAGATTTGATGTATTTTGAGGTGTTTTTCCCATAAATGAGAGCCCACTGAAAGGCTACTTACAGCAATCTAAAAAAGAAAAAAGAAAAAAACATTGGTTATCTTATGTCAAAGTCCAAATCATGTTAGTATGTTCAAATTAGAAAGTGGAAAAGTAAAACTCCCAAGGTAGGTTAAGTTATGTTGCATTAGCAAATAGCCTCATACTCCTGATGGCTTATTAGAATGCTTCTTTCTCTTTGCTGCCATCATAGGTTGGCTGGGGGCTCTGCTTCAGGACCTAGTTTGACAAAGGAGGTGCTTTCTGGAGTGCCGCCTTTCCTTTCGTGATGGCAGAGAGGAAACCTCATGGGGATCTTGTACTAGTGATGAAATTGACAGGCCCAAGCCACATACCCCCAGCCTCAAAGGAGCCAGAAAGTTCAAGGCTGCCATAGCCAGGATGTTTTGGCAATCAGAACTAATGAGTACTCTAGAGATGAGGGAAGGCTGTAACTGGCAGGGTATTCCATTGGACGGAAGAATGACAGCTGCTTGTGAGGGAAGAGACAAAGGGAAGATAAGAAATCAAGATACGTGACTAAGGCCATTTAGTTTAGGGGCAGATGGTCAGCTACACAGGCCTAAGTTAGTCGCTGCTCTCCAGTACAATATCACAAATGATGCTCAGATCAGCTCCCAGTCAGCATGGAAAAGTAAAATTGCATTCTGTGCAATTGTTGAAGAGGGCTGGAGCATTTATATTACACTTCAGAATGATTTTTATGCAAAAATCTCTAAAATATTGATATTTTATATGTAAGAGGACGTTATATTCAGCTTATTATGCCAAGGCACCTATTAGTGACAGCACAATGGGATTATCACTGGTTTTCTTATTGTCATAGTCACTGTCTCCCTACTGGAACTTATTATATATATAGTGAAGTTGGTTACAAGAAGCAAGGGAGAAGAGAGAAAACCATGGCATCATGGAGAGTGTTCACTCCTTTAAATATGTCAGTTGGCTGTTTCCAGCTGTATCAGTTGAGAACATGTTGGGATGACGTGCAGCCCTGGATAAGATTGTTTTGAACAATATGAGAATCAGTGGCATTCAGGCCAAATTAAATCTAATTTACTCTACAAATTGCCAAACTATCAGTCCTATTAAGTCTGTTTATTAAAAGGCAAGAGAGTTGGCCTGGGTCGCAAGCTGTGGCTGGGATAATAAGACAAAGATGAAACCCACTAATGTAGATAAATCATGTTTGATTTCCAGGCTTGGGTAGCCAATGGGAGGGCTTTCACCTCACCTCCCTTATCATCCAGAGGTGTCTGTGAGCCAGTCAGAATGTCCCCAGAGTCAGGCCATATTGATTGACTTCCATAACACCGGGAGGCCCATGTCATTGCCCCCAATCTGAGGTCATTAATAAAACCAACTCTGTTTCTCTCTAGTCATCCATTATACATAATACAATTTATGCTGGTATTTATGAATCAGAGGCAAGTGGGATGAGGAGCGTGACAGTGGCAGAGATGGAGGTTAGGATTATTCCACTCAAATTCTAAAGTGTATAGATGGCAAATAATAGTTGACTATTATTCCCAAGTTTCTTGGGGTGATGCAAAAAACTTTTAGATTGGATTTTACACCTTAATAATTGCCTCATGCACATAAAATGAAGGGGAAAAAGCAATGCTAATTAAGGTCTTTTTCCTTAGGAAAGATGAGTCTTTGTTTATGGTGCTCATCTTCTTGGAAGGCCCTTTCTCAGGGTGCCTAGTTACTAAATCCTACTCATCCTTGGAGGTCTATCTCAAATTCCCTGTTGATTAAGTAGTCTACTTTTAATATTCTAGTCTTTATGCTTCCTTTATTTGAACTCCTGTCCCAGTTTAATATTAATAGTACTTGATTTGGCAAGTATCATATCCTTCACCATACTGAACTTTGATGAATCTTTTTATGAACTATTCAAAACAAATATGTAGGGAAATTCAGTAACTTGCCCGAGATGATACATTTAGTAACTCATGTTTGCCATTAATCTCCTCTTCAATGTTTGATTCCATGGGGTAGTCGAATCTTGAAGGGGAAGAGACTGCAATGAGGGTGTGAGTTAGACTAGGTTAGTGGATATAGGTAAACTATATTTTTCTTTCTGGGACTAGTAAAAGCAAGGCCTTCCAGTAAGCATCAAGCAATGGTTCTTCAGCCAGTATAGGCAGATAGGCTAGGTTGAGGCTGAACAACTGGATGCCTCAATTCAGAAGGTATCCCCTGTGCTGGAATTTGGCCAACAAGCACCTTCCACAGATCCATTTCTGCGCCTTCCACTTTGTTCCAGGCATCCTTCAGCTCAGACTGACTTTATAGTGCATACTTTCTTAAACTAGGAGCAAGGAACATGCATGAGAATAAAGAATAATCCTCAAGCACTTGTCCTCAAACCCCAGATCTTAACTCTATGAGATAAATGCATGGGTTTTGGTTACCATTCCATCAGCATGATCCAGTGGTAGGTTTAGAAACCTCTGGAGGAAAGTAGAGGTGGGAGAAGGGAGGGAAGAGAATTGCTCACAGTAATCCAAAGGCTTTATTAGTCTGTAATTAGGAGTGATGGGAGGAAGCCAAGTGAGGGAAAGTTTAAGCTGAATTGCAAGAAAAAACGAGTCTCTAACAATGAAGAGTATTCAACTGTGGAGGAGGATGACAGAGACAGAGCAGCGGCAGTCACTCATAATTTCTTTATTGGTAATTTGGTCTCTATATTTTGGATGAAATACATATCTGGGAACCATGCCAAGTCAGGCAAGGGATGCCCTTTAACCGGCATTCAGGGTGATAGCATTAATGGCCCTGGGAGAGGAAAATGAGATAATCTAGAGAACCAGCTGAGAATGAGAAGTCCAAAGAACAAGATGCTCTCTTAGTTTTGGGTCCTGATGCTGCACATCTCTTGAGCTATTCAGAGTTGTGGTCCTGACCACAGAAACCAGTGATTGCTAATCTTGCTTCCAGTATATCTAGATGCCAACTCTTACTGCCTCCGACCTTAGAGAAATCTCAATTCCAAGAATATCAATACTCTAGAAAGTGAGAATTAAAATGTGACCCTGTTCCATATAGTACATTTATTTTGTAGTAAATGAAAAACACAGGTGTTTTAAAAATGAATTAAAATATAGACAAATGATTTTGCATCATCCTTATGATGATCAGTCCTGGGTGTTCATTGGAAGGACTAATGTTGAAGCTGAAACTCCAATACTTTGGCCACGTGATGCGAAGAGCTGACTCATCTGGAAAAACCCTGATGCTGGGAAAGATTGAAGCCAGGAGAAGAAGGGGACGACAGAGGATGAGATGGTTGGATGGCATCAACAACTTGATGGACATGGGTTTGGGTGGACTCCCGGGAGTAGATGACGGACAGGGAAGCCTGGAGTGCTGTGGTTCATGGGGTTGCAAAGAGTTGGACACAACTGAGCGACTGGACTGAACTGAACTATGGTAAGACTTATTTATAGAAACAAATCTTTTGTTGCTTCCTTTGTAGAATACTTTATGAGTGTTTTAAACAGCAGCTCATCTGTCCTTTAGTTTCTCATCCAGGTGGATTTTGTGTGTTGCTATTTTCATGTCACCTCTTTGTTCACAATTTTTGCAAGAATTTCTGTAATCTGTTCTCAATTTACCATTGTAGTTATTATCTGTATTGTTCAAACCCTCTACAGTATTTTAGTTTTCCAGTCTGTTTACTGCCCACACACATGTACACACATTACCAAACATAAACACATGCTTATGAATGTATATGTTTATGCATGTGCACACAAATATAGAAACAGTAAAAATAACCCATTATTCATCTAAGAATCTTGAGAATCTAATGAATCTAATTTTGGAAACAAAATTTGAGGAAACATCTCTTTTGGTTTTAAACCAAATCTATTCTTTCTTCAAACCCATTTCCTACCTCTGCCAAAATGGCAAGTGTATGTAAATTTAGTCATCATTCTTTTTCCACCTGTATTCTTTCTTCAGTCAGTTCAGTACATAAGAAGGCTACCTGCTTTGTAAGTCTCAAGTCTATCACTACTAGTACAAAATATCCTCCCCAACCTCCTCAACAGGAAGGGATCCTAAACTTTTTCTGAAATGCGGAAGCCCAGTGAAGGATACTCAACACATTCGCCCTCTCCAGCAGGTCTTTAGTTCAAGCCTTATATCTATCACTATGCTGTACTTTCTTAAGTTGAGGGTCATATCTCTCATAGATTCCCACTTCCCATAGTACTTAGCACAGTCCCGTTAACCTAGAAGTTACTAAGAAAGTACTCATTTTCTGGAATAAATAAATTAATAATCAGAAGATGAATTTTTCATATCACTCATCTACTTTGGACACATTCTGCTTGATCTTTCCTCCAAAGCCCTGTGACTCCCCTAAAACCACAAATAATGGCAGTCTCTTAGATCACCACTGTTCACTACACTATGTTGAGTTCTTTCTTTCTGCCCCACCAGTAGTCAAGCTGAATCTTCCATCTAGAGGGACTGCCTTTCTCAGCTGGCAATTCAGAGCTCGCAAGCCCTGTCTACTACAGGAAACATCTTCTGGCCATGCCAAGTTTGATCAACACTCAGGTTCTATGAATTTTTATTGAAATTATACGTAAATTTTATAGCATAGCACTTGAGTATTTTATGTTTTACTAATGTTTTTGTTTCACCAACTAGACCATAAATAAATTGAGGGACATATAGTATAGTGGCAAAGAGCTTGACTGAACTTGAGTCAGCTGCTTGGTTGGAATCTGATACTGACACTTATTAGCTGTGGGGTGTTGAGCAAGTATCTAATTCTTCCATACCTCACTTTTGTCATCTCTTAAATGGGGATAAAGATAATGCATACTTCATAGGATTAAATAGAAATTAAATGAGTTCATACACATAAAGCACATACTTCACGCCATAGAAGCAGTGTGTGTGTATAGATTATCATTATGAAAACATAGATTTTATTTTTGCCTTATTCTCTATCTTCTCTTCCTCGTACATAGCAGAGTGCCATGCATGTTATGTGCAATTAATATATTCCATACGAATAATTCATTCAGCAAATGTGTATTGAGCACCTTCTAGGTGTCAGGTTAGTTCTAAGGGCTAAAAATACAAAAGAGAACAAAAGGAGTAATGCTCTGTTTTCAAAGAATTTATTTTTTATTGGTAGCAGAGAAATAATAAATATACATAACAATATGTAATAAGTTAATGTGATTATAACTGGATGTATATATTATATACTATATATAGTCATATAAATTATTGAAATATATATATGCACATATGTATATTATGTAATAATATATAATAATACAAGTGATTATACATGTGCTATGAGTGAAAATAAAGCAATATGAAAAGGGATGAAATAAGAGGGTCTATTTTACAAAAGATAGTCTCTGATGAGGTGACATTTGATAGTAACATAGAGGAGGGAGCCATGTGAGTATCTGTCTGGAAGAGCATTTCAGGGAAAATTATAAGTGCAAAAGCTCTGAAGTTGGAAAGTATTTTATCTTATTTGAATAATGGCCAAGAAACCAGAGTGACTTGAGCAGCTTATACAATGAGGAAGAGTAGCAAGAAATGAGATCAGGACCTATCGAGGGTCAGAGCATATAGGACTAGTATGTCAAAATAGAATTATGAAATTCTTAATTTTTTAATAATCATTTTTACCGAAGGGGTTAAGAAGTTATTAACTTTTTTTGGTTATCTATTGTAAAATAATAATCACCTAGAATTAATGGCTTAATACAATAACCATTTCAGTATTGTGACCCCATGGACAGCAGCATGTCAGGCTCTGCAGTCCTCTACTATCTCGTGGAGTTTGCTCAAATTCATGTCCATCAATTCAGTGATGCTTTCTAACCATCACATCCTCTGCTGAACCCTTCTCATTGCCTTCAATCTTTCCCAGCATCAAGCCCTTTTCCAATCATTTTGCATCAGGTGACCAAAGTATTGGAGTTTCAGCTTCAGCATCTGTCCTACCAATGAACATTCAGAGTCTATTTCCTTTAAGATCAATTGGTTTCATCTCTTTGCAGTCCAAGGGATTCTCAAGAGTTTTCTCTAGCACCACAATTCAAAAACATAAATTCTTTAGTGTTCAACCTTCTTTGTAGTCCAAATTTCACATCCGTACACGACAACTGGAAAAACCACAGATTTGACTGTATAGACCTTTGTCTACAAAGTGATGTCTCGGATTTTTAATATGCCGTCTAGGTTTGTCATGGCTTTCTTTCCAAGGAGCAAGTGTCTTTTGATTCCAGGGCTGCAGCCATACTCCTCAATGATTGCAGAGTCCAAAAAAAAGAAGATCTGTCCCTGCTTCCTCTTTTTCCCCTATTTGCCATGAAGTGATCACTGCAGGTGGTGATTGTAGCCATGAAATTAAAAGATGCTTACTCCTTGGAAGAAAAGTTATGGTCAACCTAGATAGCATATTCAAAAGCAGAGACATTACTTTGCCAACAAAGGTCTGTCTAGTCAAGGCTGTGGTTTTTCCTGTGGTCATGTATGGATGTGAGAGTTGGACTGTGAAGAAGGCTGAGTGCTGAAGAGTTGATGCTTTTGAACTGTGGTGTTGAAGACTCTTGAGAGTCCCTTGGACTGCAAGGAGATCCAACCAGTCCATTCTGCAGGAGATCAGCCCTGGGATTTCTTTGGAAGGAATGATGCTAAAGCTGAAACTCCAGTACTTTGGCCACCTCATGTGAAAAGTTGACTCATTGGAAAAGAATCTGATGCTGGGAGGGATTGGGGGCAGGAGGAGAAGCTGATGATAGAGGATGAGATGCCTGGATGGCATCACTGACTCGATGGACCTAAGTCTGAGTGAACTCCAGGAGTTGGTGATGGACAGGGAGGCCTGGCAAGCTGCGATTCATGGGGTCGCAAAGAGTCAGACATGACTGAGTGACTGAACTGAACTGAACTGAAACTGATGGGACCATATGCCATGATTTTAGTTTTTTGAATATTGAATTTCAAATCAGCTTTTTCACTCCTCTTTCACCTTCAAGAAGCTGTTTAGTTCCTCTTCATATTCTGCCACTGTAATGGTATTATCTGCATATCTGAGGTTGTTGATATTTCTCCAGGCAATCTTGATTCCAGCTTGTGATTCATCCAGCTCAGCATTTCTCATGATGCACTTTGTGTATAAGTTAAATAAGCAAGGTGACAATGCACAGCTTTGTCTTACAGCTTTCCCAATTTTGAACAAGTCAGTTTTTCCATGTAAGGCTCTAACTGTTGCTTCCTGATCTACATAGGGGTTTCCCATGAGACAGGTAAGGTGGTCTACTACTCCTACCACTCTAAGAATTTTCCACAGTTTGTTGTGATCCGCACAACCAAAGGCTTTAGGGTAGTCAATGAATCAGAAGTAGATGTTTTTCTGGAACTCCTTTACTTTCCCATGATCCAACAAATGTTGGCAATTTAACCTTTGTTTCCTCTGCCTTTTATATGTTCAGCTTGTACATTGGGAATTTCTAGTTCAGGTCTACTGCTGAAGCCTCGTTTGAAGGATTTTGGTCATAGCCATGCTAGCATTCTAGACATAGGGCCATCTAGTTAAACTATGGATTTTCCAGTAATTATGTATGAATGTGAGAGTTTGACTATAAAGAAAGCTGAGTGTTGAAGAATTTATGCTTTTGAACTGTGGTGTTGGAGAAGACTCTTGAGAATCCCATGGACTGCAAGGAGATCCAACCAGGCCATCCTAAAGGAAATCAGTCCTGAATATTCACTAGAAGGACGGATGCTGAAGCTGAAGATCCAATATTTTGGTCATCTGATGGGAAGAACTGACTCATTGGAAAAGACCCTGATGCTGGGAAAGATTGAAGGTAGGAGGAGAAGGGGATGACAGAGGATGAGATGGTTGAATGGCATCACTGACTCAATGTACATGAGTTTGAGCTGGCTCTGGGAGTTGGTGATAGACAGGGAAGCCTGGCATGCTGCAGTCCATGGAGTTACAAAAAGTTGGACACAACTATGTGACTGAATTGAACTGATGCCAGAATGTGAAAATAAGCACAATTTTATGTAGTTTGAGCATTCTTTGGCATTGCTGTTCTTTGGAACTGGAATGAAATCTAATCTTTTCCAGTCCTGAAGGGACTGCTGAGTTTTCCAAATTTGCTGACATATTGAGTACAGCACTTTAACAGTACCATCTTTTAAGATTTTAAATAGCTTAGGCAGAACTCTATCTCCTTCAATAGCTTTTTTCATAGTACTGTTTCCTAAAGTCCACTTGTTTCCAAAATGTTTGGCTCTAGGTGAGTGACCACACCATTGTGGTTATAAGGGTCATTAAGGTGTGTGTGTGTGTGTGTGTGTGTGTGTGTGTGTGTGTAGCTATTCTGTGTATTCTTGCCATGACTTCTTAATTTTGTCTGCTTCTGTTAGGTCCTTACCGTTTCTGTCCTTTATCATGCCCATTTTTTTTTATGAAGTATTCCCTTGATATCTCTTATTTTCTTCAATAGATTTCTAGTCTTGTTTATTTTATTGTTCTCCTCTACTTCTTTTCATTGTTCATTTAAGAAGGCCTTCTTTTCTTTCCTTGTTATTCTCTGGAACTCTGCATTCAGTTTGGTATATTCTTCTCTTTTTCCTTTGCCTTTCATTCCTCTTCTTTGCACAGTTATTTGCAAAGCCTCAGGCAGCGATTTTGCCTTCTGCCTCCTGTACAATACTAGAAACCTCCATATATAGTTTTTCAGACCATTATGTCTACCAGATCTAATCTCTTGAATCTATTCATCAAATCCATCGTATAATCATAAGGGAGTTGATTTAGGTCATAACTGAATGACATAGTGGCTTTATTTACTTTTTTTTTCAACTTGAGCTTGAATTTTGGAATACGGAGCTCATGATCTGAGCCATAGTCAGCTCCTATCTTATTTTTGCTGACTTTATAGAGCTTCTCCATCTTTGAATGCAAAGAACATAAACAATCTGACTTCAGTATTGACTGGTAATGACCATGTGTGGAGTCTTCTCTTCTGTTGTTGGAAAATGTTGTTTGCTATGACCAGCATATTCTCTTGACCAAATGTAAGCCTTGGCTCTGCTTACATTTGGTACTCCACGGTCAAATTGCCTGTTACTCCAAGGTCAAATTGGTACTCCACGGTCAAATTGCCTGTTACTCCAGATATCTTTTGACTTCTTGCTTTTGCATTCCAATCCCTATGGTGAAAAGGACATCTTTTTTTGGTATTACTTCTAGAAGATGTTGTAGGTATTCATAGAACTAGTCAACTTCAGCTTCTTTGGCATTAGTGGTTCAAGCATAGACTTGGATTACTGTGATGTTGAATTGTTTGCCTTGGAAATGAATTGAGATCATTCTGTCATTTTTGAAGTTGCACCCAAATGCTGCTTTTCAGACTCTCTTGTTGACAATGAGAGCTATTCCATTTCTTTCTAAGGGGGTTCTTGTCCAGAGAAGTAGATATAATGATTATATGAATTAAATTCTCCCTTTCCCATCCATTTTANGTATATATGTGTCAGTATGCTGTATTGGTGTTTTTCTTTCTGGCTTACTTCACTCTGTATAATAGGCTCCAGTTTCATCCATCTCATTAGAACTGATTCAAATTTATTCTTTTTAATGGCAGAGTAATACTCCATTGTGTATATATGCCACAGCTTGCTATCCATTTTAGTTCATTGACTCCTAAGATGTCAGTGTTCACTCTTGCCATCTCCTGCTTGACCACATCCAATTTTTCTTGATTCAGGGACCTAACATTCCAGATTCTTATACAACATCATTCTTTACAGCATCAGACTTTGCTTTTACCACCAGACACATCCACAGCTGAGAGTCATTTCCACTTTGTCCCAAATGCTTCATTCTTCCTGGAGCCATTAGTAATTGTCCTCCACTCTTCCCTAGTAGTGTAATGGACATCTTTAGGCCAACATGGGGCTCATCTTCTGATGTTATACCTTTTTGCCTTTTCATACTGTTCAAGGGGTTCTCCTGACAAGAAATGGAGTAGTTTGTCATTCCCTCCTCTGGTGGGCTACATTTTGTCAGGACTCTTCGCTATGATCTGTCTGTCTTGGAAAGCTCTTCACAACATGGCTCATAGCTTCATGAGTTATGAAAGCTCCTTCGCAATGAGAAGGTTGTGATCCATGAAGGAGAGACATTAGATGTCATCTCTATTTTTTTAAAATTTTAATAAATGCTGTTATAGCCAAAACCCTTGTTTTGATATTACAAAGGAGTCATTTCCTTCTTTGGGAATATTTGACTTGTTGGAGAGATTAGTGGTGAAAAACAGCTTTATTTTCCAGTCTGAAAAATTCTGGGCCCTCCATATGTCTTTCAAATTCACTGGAAAACAAAACAATCTTTATATCCATTTTGCAATAATTATACACAGCTAGAAACACCAAGCTGGTATTTTTAACATTCTATATAAAGATTATTTTAATCAGAGTTATAAATTCATTAAGTACATTTTCTGTGTCCCAAGTTCTACCAACAATAGATTTGTTGATTATTCTTCTGCTATGTAACATGAGCCCCAATTTCTTTCAGGTTCTACCTACTGTCCAGTTTCAAAGGTATCAACACATGTTTTAGTATTTATTGTGATCTCACTTCTGGCATTGGTTTCTCTTTTAGTTATCTATGGGTGTGTAATAAACTACTGTAAAGCATAATGTCTTAAAACTGTATTAGTTTTATTCACTTTTGAATCAAAAGCAAATTCTGTGGGTCAGGAATATAAGCTGTGCTCATGTGGAGGACATTTCTTCTACTAATTTTGCTCTTATGACTATGGTAATCTGACAATTTGTCTCAGGCTGGATAAATTTTGATGACCTCCCATATCTGGTGGTTGTGTAAAGATTGTAGCTAGGCTATGTGTCTCTATTACAAGAGTCAGATGCTTTACATGGTGGGGATAGCTTTTCAAAAGAGCAGTCTCTGATGCTTCAGCACTTTCAAATCTCTGCATCACATTTATTGATATTTTATATGGCCAAGCCCAGAGTCCATGTGTGAAGGAACAACACAAGGGAGTGGTGGATACAGAGAATATGATTTATTGGGGGTCATTACCTGTCTATTCAATCTAGAAGCAGAATGTTGTAATAAAAAGCCTAAACTTGTGGCACAGACTTTGGGTTTGGACATCAGGAGAGATCTGGAAAAATGGGAGAGGATCTGTTAATAAAATTTGGAAAAAGAATAAATCCCAAAGTGAAGGTTGGAAAAACGTTTTTAGAAGTTTCAAAACTGGTGATTTATGGAGGTATAAAATATTGGCCAGATGAGCACATGTGGTAATTAGAAGATAAAAAATGTACCTAGTAACCTGGTGAGTTGAGCTAAGATTTCCAAATTTAATTTTAAAAATTTCAACTTGCTTCTTTCAATTGTATATGATAAAATATAGAAATAAAGAGATTAGCTAAAGTGAAGATTGTTTAGTTTGCAAGTAAAATTCAGATGCAATGTAGAGGATACAGGACTTATTGGGTTGGAAAATAAAACTATTTCATATCACCAGTCTATCTAGATGACCAAGATTCTCAAAATAAGAAATATTCTCAGTAAAGACCAAAATCACTGCAGATGGTGATTGCAACCAGGAAATTAAAAGACGCTTACTCCTTGGAAGAAAAGTTATGACCAACCTAGATAGCATATTCAAAAGCAGAGATATTACTTTGCCAACAAAGGTCCATCTAGTCAAGGCTATGGTTTTTCCAATGGTCATGTATGGATGTGAGAGTTGGATTGTGAAGAAAGCTGAGCTCTGAAGAATTGATGCTTTTGAACTATGGTGTTGGAGAAGACTCTTGAGAGTCCCTTGGACTGCAAGGAGNGACCAACCTAGATAGCATATTCAAAAGCAGAGATATTACTTTGCCAACAAAGGTCCATCTAGTCAAGGCTATGGTTTTTCCAATGGTCATGTATGGATGTGAGAGTTGGATTGTGAAGAAAGCTGAGCTCTGAAGAATTGATGCTTTTGAACTATGGTGTTGGAGAAGACTCTTGAGAGTCCCTTGGACTGCAAGGAGGTCCAGCCAGTATATCCTAAAGGAGATCAGTCCTGGGTGTACATTGGAAGGACTGATGCTGAGGCTGAAACTCCAATACTTTGTCCACCTCATATGAAGAATTAACTCATTGGAAAAGACTCTGATGCTGGGAGGGATTGGAGGCAGGAGGAGAAGGGGACGACAGAGGATGAGATGGCTGGATGGCATCATCGACTCGATAGACATGAGTTTGGGTGAACTTCGGGAGTTGGTGATGGAAAAGGAGGCCTGGCGTGCTGTGATTCATGGGGTCGCAAAGAGTTGGACACAACTGAGTGACAACTGAACTGAACTGAAGCACTAAATAAAGTCTTTGTAAAGCTCTTTGTTAAAACTTAAAAAAGATTTAAGATTGTGCTTAGTAGAACTTCACAACTGCACTAATATCATAAGAGTACTAGTCCTCTGTAGCCTGACACATCCAGACTGTGGAGTTGTTTGTTTTGAAAAGAATTCTGGATGTGATTTTGGGGCATGAAGTGAACACAAATAAGATTTATAGGAAATACACAATGTTTTTAAGAGGATTGCATCAGTAAAATCAGTGAAAACACTGGTGGTTAGTATCAAAAGGGCCTGAGATAATTCAAAATGAAAACAGAACTCTAGAGCCCAGACTTCGAAGATCAGGAAGCAATCTGAAAAAGGCATTCATAGGAAACCACTTCTGTTTTTTCATGGGAAACAAAAAGAGTTTCTCAGATGGTTTAACAAAATGTTATAGGGAAAAATGAAATAAGAACCATGCCTTAGAAGCAGAGCTGGAACTCAGTCAAGAAATATTTTCTGTCCTTGAAGAAACAGGTATGCCCAGCTAGATTCCAGAATTATCTCAGTCCCTTTTAATCCAAGATCCCTTCTCACATCCCATATCAGGCCTTACCTACTGCAATTGTGCCTTTACTGGCTCTCTTCTTCTACCCTTAGTTCTTTGTGAAATAATCTCCATGCAGTAGCTAGAGAATTACTTTTGTAACAAGTTAGATGATGTTACTGTTCTGCATAAAGTATGTGTTAATTATCCATTGTTGTGAAATAAACAATTCCCAAATTTAGTGGCTTAAAAGCAACCACCATTTTATCTGTGGGTCAGAAATTTGGGTTGGACTCAGCTAGATGGCCTTCTTCTGGTCTCACTCTATAAGAGTAGAGATCTTACAACTCCCCAGAGTTGTAATCTTTGGGGGCTAACTGAGAATGGATAGTTTTGGGGGGCCTCTTGTGTCTGGTGGTTTATTTTTGATGCTTACAAAGTCATGTTATCTCTAATGAGTGATCCTGGATGTGATGGTGGCAGTATTATAAGAAAGCATCTATCATTTTGCAAGGCATTGTTCATATCACATTGTTAGTGTCCCACAGGGAAAGAAAGTATTCTTGGGTGAAAGCCAAGAATAAATATGAAAGTACACTATCAAAGAAGGGATGCATGATTCACAGCAATTTACCACAATCTACACTCTGGCCCCAGTAACTCATAGCTCTCTCACTCTTCCTAGATAAATTTAGTCTTCTTAAGATCTCAAAACTTTCAATTTAATCACAAAATTTGATTTGAAATCCATGGTGTCATGATCTGTAGCAGGTTTAAATATCTATGAGGGTCCTTGGAACTATTCTCTTAGGAATATCCTTGATCTGGACTAAAGTTTTTCGTATGTCTTCAGAATGATGAAAAAGAGTGAAAGAAGAAACAGACATTAAAAATAACAAATTACAGATCTTGATTAAGAGTAAAGGTATGTGGATAAGATAGGAAGGATTCAAGGAAAAGTGCAAAGGTCAAGACCTTGTGTCTTAGACTGTCCAGGATGTCTTGAATTGATTATAAAGAACTTTATCAAGGAGGGAAGCACTCTTCAGACTGATTCTGAGCCCATGAATGATTTGAAACAGAACTGAGGGGCAGAAGGATATGGCTATGATCAGAGATAAGTAGGTCTAGTTATGTGGTAAAATGCTAGTGGTAAAATGAAAGTTATTTCACTGAGCACATTGAAGGCAGTTTCCCTTAAGTGCACTGGCCATATTTTTCCAGCCCATATTCTTTTTTACTAGGTTTTATGGTGGCACAGGTATGGGACATAGAAACTACCTTGGAAAACATAAGACCTGTGATTGCCATACTCACGGACACACTGGGGGAAAGACATTTTCAAAAGTTGGCTAACCCATTTTCAAAACTGAAGAGAAGGTAAGGATATTTGCAAAATTACAGTTTAATCACAGGGTAGGAAAGAGGCTGCTGAGCATGCTATTATCTTCCAGGGGAGGTTGTATTCCTTCAGCGAGTAATCAAAAGTGCCAGAGAACCATTTGGAATGAGGGAGATAGCATATGCATTGGGCGGTCCATTAACCTCATTCTTCCAATTCTGTGATGTTAAATAGCAATTAAAACATCATGCATTTATTTTCTGCCCCACCCTCCAGGACACTTGAAACCACTCCATATTTTAATTGTAATGGGACATGATGTTGGGGCCAAGAATTGCAAACTCAACAGATTAGGGAATTTGGGGTGGATGGAGAAGTCAAAGGCATCCCACTCCAGTACTCTTGCCTGGAAAGTCCCATGGACGGAGGAGCCTGAAAGGCTGCAGTCCATGGGGTCGCTGAGGGTCGGACATGACTGAGTGACTTCACTTTCACTTTTCACTTTCATGCATTGGAGAAGGAAATGGCAACTCACTCCAGTGTTCTTGCCTGGAGAGTCCCAGGGATGGGGAGGCCTGGTGGGCTGCTGTCTATGGGGTCGCACAGAGTTGGACACGACTGAAACAACTTAGCAGTAGCAGTGACGTGAAGGACACATTTTTACTGCAGGATCTGAAAATTATCTTCAAAGAAGTTTTAAAAAACTATCCTATAAATGTAATAACCCAATCACATCCTTATTGCTTAATGGGGNTTGGAGAAGACTCTTGAGAGTCCCTTGGACTGCAAGGAGATCCAACCAGTCCATCCTAAAGGAGACCAGTCCTGGATGTTCATTGAAAGGACTGATGCTAAAGCTGAAACTCCAATACTTTGGCCACCTCATGTGAAGAGTTAACTCATTGGAAAAGACCCTGATGCTGGGAGGGATTAGGGGCCAGAGGAGAAGGGGACAAGAGAGGATGTGATGGCTGGATGGCATCACTGACTTGATGCACATGCGTTTGGGTGAACTCTGGGAGTTGGTGGTGAACAGGAAGGCCTGATGTGCTGCAGTTCATGGGGTCACAAAGAGTCGGACACAACTGAGTGGCTGAACTCAACTGAACTGAACATTAAGCTATAGTTACACACAGAAATAAAATTGCAAATATTGGTTATTTCACTTTTTATCATTTAAAAAGATTCTCATCTAAAATATTTTAATGTAAGCTTTATAATGAATATACATATACAGTTATATTATGTATACATTTAAATACATTTGTATTATGTTTGTTTCTGTGTTCATTTAATCTATTTATTTATATAGGGGAAGCAAGTTCAGTTTCTTTCCTGGTAAGTATATATGATCAAAAAACTATTTGAAGCCACTGAATTTGAGGAGTATCAAGCTACTTTTGGAAGTATTTTGTACGAGAATGGTAATAATGATAGAGAATGCTACTTGAGAGGCAGATACAAAGCTACAGGCCCATGTGATCAGTTAAGCAATTAACTGCAAGCAGGTGCCAAAAGAGATTTGATTAAAATGGGGATGATTTAAGTTTGCTAGAAGAATACAATTCAAATTCTTCTGTCTCCTCTTCAAGGCTCTGTTGCATATTCCCCAACCTCTTCTGCCTACCACTCAGTGTCTATTTGTATAAACTCTCCTCTCCAACCTGAATGAAGATTCTTTGCCCCCCAGAAAGAACTGGTGTCTGCTGCCCCCAGACATTTCTTTCCCATTCCCCGTCTGAAATGCCCTGTCATGTCCTGCTGACCTTCTTGTTGTATCCAAATCCTGAGCATTCTTCCTGACCAAGGTCGACTCTCTTATCCTACAATCTTCTCAGGCCACTTTAGCCCACAATTTTCTCTTTCTTTTTTTTAAACTAATAGCAGTTTCTATCCCTGCCACTCATTTGACAATCAACTATATAATGCATTGTGACAGCTCTGATATTACATTGTGCCATTTTGTTATTTCCCTCTTCTGATTTTCTTTTTTTATCTATTTCCTCTCATATATATATATTTTTTTGTAACTGTAACTTCACTCAAACATCCATATAGTACTGGTGACACTTTCCTCTTCTGCTATATCTTTTCTTAATCTGTGCTCAGCAGGTAATTAGACTCAGGGAAGGTGTTTTTCATAAATATGAGTTGTTAGAATAAAAGATGGTCAGTTCAGTTTGATGTTGCATTTCCTCAGATGAAACTAGAACAAAAAGATATACTCACACTGCTGACGTAAGGATGAAATGAGTGATGTATGTAACATGCATAACTTGGTAAATTTTACTTTCCCCAGAACTAACTCACTGATGGAAATTTTTATGTCACAAAACTATATGGCTATTTTGAAGCACTGTTTGGACTGGAATGAGTGATTTGAGGCATCATTCATTCAATTATCCACTTTGACACTAAAGAGATGTTTTAAGCTTTCATTTTTGTATGTCTTCTTATTATGTCAGTGATTATTCTCTCCCATGGTCAAGATAAGGGATCATAATTTTCTTGACTCATTGATAATTGATGCTAATAGTATGATGGTCTCTCTGACAATTCAATATACTGACCATGATGAAAGAAAAAGGAAAGAAATGGATGCATACACACACCTGCAGTGCCCTTAATCAGACCTGAAGCTTCCTGCTGACAGATATTTAACTCATTAATTCTGTTTGGCCGTTGATCTGACACCATCACTATAATACAGTATGAAGTGCTAATTATCACAAAATCCAATGATACAATTTACCAGGAGAGAAAAACTTTTTAATCTTTCTTTATTGGAAGCTGCCTGCTTCTTCTTTTAAATTTGATCAGCATTTACTGTGATAGAAGCTGAAACCATGGCACTGCATTTGCCTTGAGCCCTATCTAATGCGAAGAACAGTTCACTCTCAATCCATGTTATTTTTCAGATAATTCAGCACATCACTGGGTGCTTAAGAGTTTCTGTTGGTAATCTANATTTACTGTGATAGAAGCTGAAACCATGGCACTGCATTTGCCTTGAGCCCTATCTAATGCGAAGAACAGTTCACTCTCAATCCATGTTATTTTTCAGATAATTCAGCACATCACTGGGTGCTTAAGAGTTTCTGTTGGTAATCTAAGAAGACAAAACAGATCTGAGATTCTGTATCCCTTCAAACGAGGGCTCTGCTAAGTCGGGTGATAAGTGGAAGAGGCCAGGACTTGCTTCCTTCAAACCGTCTGTGTGCACAGGCACCGAAGGGCTGGACATTCGTTTCATCCCATTTACTAAACTAAGTGAGCTGGTCAGTTTCAATATTCCTTCCAGGTCCAGATTTCTTAAAAACAAAGTCACCACTTCCACAGACTTCTGAGGAGAGTGTATGTGAGTCCTGAAGTCTGGGAACTGCCAGTTACCTCCTAGTCCAGGCTGCTGATTCTAAGAACAGATTTAGGGAGTGCTGGGAGCATCCTCCTCAGAGCATCCGCTGCCTCTCCTAGGAAACCACTCACTGCCTAAGGTTCTCCAGTCACCCAAGTCCCGGATCTGGTGATCCTGGAATAGCATTTCCTTTGCCTTAGTCAGCTAACAATTAAGTAGTCATTTTTGTATCTGGAGGCATCACTAACCACATGGCTTTCAGCTTTTCTTTTATAGATCTCTTAAGACTGTGCTTTCTTTTCCCCTCATTTTATTTATTTTTTATCCTTTTTAAGTTGAAGTATGGCAGTGGCACCCCACTCCAGTACTCTTGCCTGGAAAATCCCAGGGATGGGGGAGCCTGGAGGGTTGCTGTCTCTGGGGTCGCACAGAGTCGGAGACGACTGAGGTGACTTAGCAGCAGCATGATTGATTTGCAATGTTGTGTTAGTTTCAAGTATACAGCATAGTGAGTTATATATATATATATATAAAACAAGATATTGAACATAGATCCCTGTGCTATACAGTTGTTGATTATCTTATTTTATATATAGTAGTGTGTATGTTAATCTCAAACTCCTAATTTATCCCTCCCCCATCCCCTTCCTCTTTGGTAACCATGTTTTTTTCCTATGTTGGTATGTCTATTTTTATTTTGTAAGTAAGTTCATTGGTATCATTCTTTTAGAATTCACAAATAAGTGATATCATATATTTGTCTTTCTCTGTCTGACTTTACTTAGTACGATCATCTCCAGGTCCATCCATGTTGCTGCAAATGGCGTTATTTCATTCTTTTTATGGCTGAGTAATATTTCATTGTGTGTATGTGTCTATATACACCACATATTCTTTATCCATTCATCTACTGATAGACATTTAGGTGGCATCCATGTCCTGATTATTGAAAATAGTGGTGCAATGAACTCAGGGGTGCAGTTATCTTTTTGAATTAGAGTTTACTCTGACATCAACATGGCCTGTGCCTATAAGTGGTGAGAGGGAAGATGGGACAAGGAGTATGTTTGTGTGTGAGGAGCAGTTGCTGTGGGTGAAGTGGGAGGGAATGAATGAGCAGGGCTGCACGCTGCTCCTGGAATGTGCCGTCTATCTTCAAGGCCATCAATCTTACCTTTTTCAGCAGAACTCCCTTTACATAATTCCTCATTCCTGGAGCTCAACAATAGAATTCAACAATGGGAGAAGAAAGGCAAGGAAATTTTTTAGAGCACAGACCTCTTTAAAAAGTTTACATTATGTGCAACGAATGAAATATTGAACATCCGGTATATTATTTTAAAAAGGGATATTAAACAACAGTGCAGGACTGTCTGATTATATTACAATGTCTATCTTCTCATGTGTCAGCAACAAGTAACACTGAAGGAGGCCTAATTATCATACTCACAGTGGTCCAGGTAGTAAAACAGTTATGCTTTGCATTGCTCAGGATGTTCAGAGCTGAAATAGATAAACTATGTGGGAGACTAGTAATAGGTAATTATTCTCTACTTACATATTCAGCCTCATAATTCTAAATTAAGGTAAGTGGAAAAAGCTTATAAAATATTCAAAGCTCCTTTATCTTTCCTCCTCCCTCTTATTAGAAACTGTGCATGAATTTGCATAGAATAAACTGAGCTCATAAATCAAAGAAGAAACTGCAAGAATGCTCTTTGTAAGTTATAATTTAAGGTTAACTGTAGCACATTTTGCTTACTGTATTATTAATGACTTTCGTTCACTCATGACAAGATTACATATTAAAAATTGTTGGTAGACAAAACTCAGTTCATAATCAATTTGCTTCTTAATGTGAGCAATCTGCGTGCATCCCTACGGCGGAGGCAGGTTTAGCGAGGATAATGGAAGGAGTGCCTTGGGAAGGATGGTTTTCACACAGTCGAGCTCCCTCGGGGCTGTGATTGACAGGCAGCCTCAAAAGAGAATGAGGCCACTGATGCTGGGCAGCCCTGGATGGCTCAGGCCTGGCTCAGGGCTGCTACCTGAGGCTCCTGGGTTGGCCTCCTCTCCCAGGAAGCCTCCTCTCTCTTTCCCCTTGTCATCCTACAGCACTTGACACTTAGCCACCACTCACCAGTACTCGATATCTGTTTAGCCTCATGGCCTCGTGTTTTAAAATTCATCACATCCATTTACTGGAAAATGTTTTCCCTTTGCACTGTTAAGTCAGGTCCCTTTCCACATGTTTTCTCAAATCAGGTTTTCGAGTACTTGAGTGGTTTTTCTCATTTTCTCTTGTTCTTCCTTGTTCATGGCATGTTTAGATTTCTAGCCAGTTCCTTGCCTTCACTTCCGTGTTTCAGCATTGCTGCTCCTCTTTTGAGATGCTTTTTCTTTTGTACTTGAACAAAGGATTGCCAACCCTGCCTTGGCAATTATAGCTTCCCACCTCCCGGACCTGTCTGAGGGTAAAATTTTCATTCGAGTAAAGTTAGATAGCAGCTGCCTTCTGATGCCTGTGCTACAGAAAGACTTACCCTCGCTCTCAGCTGCAGAAGCAGAGTGATGGGATGTTCATAGGTTATTTCTCTGGAAGTCAGCATGGGTGGGTTTACTCTTGTGCTGTGGTCTTGTATGGAAGCCCTGGCTCTGCTTCAAGTAGGATTTTGGAGGAAGAATCATCTCTGAGCTGTGCACATGCCTGGGTGTTTTCTGAATGTGTAGGGAACCATCTGAAAATCTTATATTGCCACGTTAAATTGCTTTATTTCATTAATGCTTTAAATCCCAGTATTGTAGATTCAGATGAGTAGACAATTATTTATCCAGAGTATGTCTTGAAATTATGTCAGAAGTCTTTATATTGGAAACACCTGAGGTTTCAGTTCCTTGGGATGAGGAACTTTTGATGTAGATGTAGTGTCTCTAAGATGGAGAAAGCATTGACCGTAGATTCTAAACTATCATCAGGGAAGATTGGGGTGGACTATCATTTCTTATTTGACACTAATTTTGAATCAATGAGACTGACTTCCTGTCTTGACCTCCACTGCCTCAGAGGCTCTCCCTCCCCTTCCACATGCAAAGAAACTAGAAATATTCAGAGAGACTTAGTGCAAAGTCAGAAGAGGCACAAAGATAAAAGAACATGTTGAGATGTGGTGTTGGCAGAAAAGAGAGTCTGAGAAAAGTACTAAGGTATGAAGGGGCATGGATGCTTGAGGGGGAGGTGACTCATCTCAGATGGAAAAAAAGCCAGGACATTCATTAAATTCAAATTAAATAACGGGGATGAAAGGGAAAGTCAAAAGCGACTTTTTTCTTTTTCTGCTTGATTTAAAAATTGAGTGTCTTAAGAGTTGCTTCTTCAGCCTTTTCTTACTTGACTCTCGTCTTAGTGGCCTCATTACTCTCTGGGCTTCAACCTTGACTCTTAATCCCTGACTGTTACATTTCTCACCTCAGTGCAGCCTACACACTCCAGGCTTGTGCTTTCAAGGCCCTGCCTTTTGCTCCCATGAAGCACCTCAAAGTTACCTTGTCCCAAATAAAACTCCCTTCTTTCCCACTCAAACAACCCACTGGACTCTCCATTTCTGTGCATTACAGTCACCTTCCCAGCCCCCAGGCCACATCCTGACAGTCTTTCAACTTTCCCTGACCCTCCAGGCTCCAAGCCTTCCTGACCCTACCCAGTATGTTCCAGGTCACCCCTCACCTGCAGCCCCTGAACTTGCCTTAGCACAAGTGCTCATTGGGTGCCATTGAGATTATCTGGTGATGGTTCTTTTGCCAAAGTTATTAATCCTCCAGCTGTCAAATACATCACCATAGTGTAGTTTTCTAAAACAAATCTTTTAAAAAAAAGAATTTATTTATTTTAATTGGAGGATAATTACTTTACAATGGGCTTCCCTTGTGGCTCAGCTGATAAAGAATCCGCCTGCAGTGCAGGAGACCTGGGTTTGATCCCTGGGTTGGAAAGAGCCCCTGGAGAAGGGAAAGGCTACCCACTCCAGTATTCTGGTCTGGAGAATTCCATGGACTGTATAGTCCATGGGATCGCAAAGAGTCAGACATGACTGAGCAACTTTCACGTTCAATACAATATTGTGGTGGTTTTTGCCATACATTGACATGAATTTTGCCATACATAGCCATGGGTGCACATGTGTCCCCCCATCCTGAACCCCCCTCCCACTTCTCTCCCCACCCCATCCCTCTGGTTGTCCCAGAGCACTGGCTTTGAGTGTCCTGCTTCATGAATCGAACTTCCACTGCCCATCTATTTTACGTATGGTAATATACATTTCTCAGTGCTGTTCTCTCATACCACCCCACCCTTGCTTTCTCCAGCATAGTTCAATAGTTTGAATGCCCCTTCCTTATTTTAAATCTTTCACTGGCTCTTTGAATGATCAACTCAGATTTCTCAGTGTGGCTATATCACTTATGATCTTCCTCATGTCTGCTTGTCTATTATCTTCTACTTCTCAACTATAGACTTGTGGATTTCAAATCAAACATTATTCTCAATTTATCTCTCTTTTTCTCCTATAGCATCTAAATTTTAGGCAGTCACTCCTTATTTCACTTTTAACCAAAGGCAGAACTTTTGTTTCTGTAATGTTGCCAAAATGTTAATTTAATTCATTAAAAAACATTGACAATCTATTATGAAACTCTAGGAGTTGGAGGAGATGGGAGAAGTGAAGATAGTTGAGTGAGAGCAGAAATTGAAGGAAAACAGAGAAGACGAAGAGGACCTTTACCTCTGCAGCAGCCCTGTTTGCTTTCCAAGAGCACAGCAACAAGAACCCCTGAGGAACAGTCTCACTAACACTATTCCGGGACCAACTGAAATCTTAGATGTTCTGATCTTCCTTTGAGTGGAAGCCGAGTAATGGCTTCACATTGATTGACCAGCTTGTAAGGGCTACTTATTCTCCCAGCTTTTTAAACTCAGAGATACAATATCCCAACCTAACACTGGAAATGGGATTCCATTATTACATTGGAGTTATTACAGTGTTTGTTTTTCACATGGTTACATAGTTCCAGCTGAGCTCACCTGTAAGATTTCAGGCTTTCTAATTTGCCAAGTTCAGTTTGTCATAGGCACGTCTTTAGTTCTTCTGTTGCCAAGGGGTTCATCACAGGAGAAGGCTTGAATATTCATTATAGTACCACATTGCCTTTTTACCTTGGGGAGGCTGTGACCTCCAAAGTTGGAAGAAAGATCCATGCTCTTAATGAGGATTTTGCTTTCTCATTTTGAGTGGGGAATCCCTGAAGGGTGGGGAATGGGAATTAAAAAAGCACACACACACACAGGAAAAAAAAAAAAAAAAACCCACAAAAACAGAAACAAAGGGGGAAAAGAAGGAGAGACTCAGTTTGTGTATTTCTGCTTCTTGCTGGTGAGTCTGACAATAAAACTGTAAACATTACAATATAGAAATTGCTTAGTAGCTCATTTGAAAGTTATCCCTCCAAAGTCACAAAATCATTCATAATTAATTGTCAATTGATTGATGCAGGCATATGCCGTAGGAGTTCTGAGGAGGTGAGATCAATGTGGATTGAGGCAGCCCAAGGGCCTTGAACAAATACCAGGACTGCACTGCGAAATGGAAGGAGCAGCTTTTGAGGGTGGGGAGGCAACGGTGTTCCCTGGGTGACTTGCAACGGTGTTCCCTGGGTGACTTGAATTTACAGGGTCATGATGCTCCCAACAGGGTGCCCTGCAGATGCTGGCTAAAGTAGAACATATGCCACATCTGAGCAAAGTGTCATTGACACCTTCACTGCATGGGGTATTTTCAGCAGTTGCACTGAGGCCTCCTAGATCTAGTACAGAATTTGTGTTTGACTCAATGTTCTGTATGGAAGCATATAGAACACTTCTCCATTTCCCCTCTTGTCTAATTCTGTTCTATGGAGGATGCTAACTGCTATTGACACTTTGATATGCAGCTCTCTTTCTATGCATTTATATATGTAGATACAAATACATATCCATGTATACACCAACATTCATACAAATTCTAATCCTAAATGGAATCAGTTATATGTATACAATTCTCATGAGTTGCTTGATTTATTGTCTAAGCATGTACCTGAATGATCGTTCCTCATCAGTTGCCTTCATTTTTTTACATTCTACAGTGTCCTAGAGGAAATGGTAACCCATTCCAGTATTCTTGCCTGGAGAATCCCCATAGACAAGAGCCTGGTGGGCTACAGTCCATCAGGTTGCAAAGAGTGAAGTGACTTAGCACGCACTGGAATGATGGCCATTTAGCTTGTTTTCAATTTTTCTCTAGGGTAAAAATCATCTTGATATTTACACTTTAAGACCAACTATTCATTTCTCTGTAGGACAGGTTCATAAAAATAGAATTGCTAACTTTGAAAAAAAGCCACTAGATTAAGTTCCAAAAAGATTCTATTTATATCACACTGAAGTTTATAATATGTGTTAAGGCCCACTTCCCCTCATCAATGTTACCTTTCTCTGTTTGCAAAATTGGTGTGTGAAAAATGGTATTTCATTGTTTTAAAATGCATGTTATTGATTACTAGTGAGGTTTAATATCTTTTTAATGTGATTGACCCTTTTTTTTTCAAGTCTTTTTTTTTATGGCTCCAAAGAAGCCATTTGTCTCATTTCTATTCCTTATTAAAATTTCTCAATTAGAATAAAATCAGTTTGACTTCCACTGAATCTTTCCTAACCATCAAATACCTAAGCCAAGTAATGTGAAAGTGTTAAGTGAGTTAAACAATCAATTGATCAATATGTATTCACTGGGCAATTATTGCTTCTAGTCTGTTCTGGATATTGTTGTGGATATGGCGCTGGCCTTTAAGGAGCTTATGTGATCTTTTAGGGTGATAACACTCAAACTGTAATCAATGACAGTACCACTGTTTACTAGACCCCGAGGACTGTAGGAAACCCTGGAAGAGAGAGGCTTTGTGGGTTAGAGTAGTTGAAAAAGGCTTAATAAAGAAGTTGTAGTTGTTCTTAACCTTGAACAGGCCTTTTGGAGAAAGGGAGTACATTTTAGGTTGGGAGGAATAGCGTGAGACAAGACTCTATGTGGGTAAATTGCGGCTTTTGGAGAGTAACAAGGAATGTGGTCATCTTGAAGCAGGAATCATGGAAACCTAAAGGAGTCCATAAATTCCTGAGCTGCTGTGTATACTACCCCCAGCCCCATCACACACACAAACACACACATGTTAGTGTTTCAGTCTCCAGTGTGAGGAGTTTCCCTCTGCCCACCCTTGTCTTAATCTGCCTTTGTGAGGCTATATGTCAGAGAGTGGGCTATCAGGCTCAGGGTTCAGGAGGACAGATAAGGACAGGGGCAAAGCTCTACCTTGTGAAACTCCACCAGATCCCCCAGGAAGCTGCTGGATCAGAGACCTGCCTGATTGCAGCCCCTAAAGCCTCATCATTTTGTCCAGAGGTGCCATTGCTGCAATTACAATCCAAACCTGGAGTCAATTACTCACTGTGTGAATCACCCCCAAAAGATTGCTTTTTCCTTTTCCATTAGTATCACACATAATTGCACTCTGTGTGGTTCCTAAACTCTTATTCCTGACTTCAATGTCCGTGAGGATGTGGGGTGGTTATAAAGTCCCTTCAGCTCCTATCACTGACCTCACTGACACTTTACATAAGGCTCTTTTATTATTTTCTTTATTAGCAATACATTCAAACTCCTACCATTAATTTTTTAGCTCCTTGTGAGGAAAGAATCACTGTTTTCCCTGCTGATTTTTCCATATGTTCATCCTTTCCTCTTTTTATTTGTCTCCTTATTAATGGGGAATGTTAACACTCACGCACCCTTCAACTGTAGGGGTGCCTGATTTTGGTGGTTCTGTGCTTTCTTTTTGATGGGCATTCTCCATTGCAGACCCTACCTCTTGGCTCACAAGGTCACAATGAACTGACCCAGGGCGTCTCCTTTCTCTGTCTTTCTCCCTGTTTTAATGTCACTCGAGCAGTTAAGCCCTGCTTTCACTTTCTTTCGGCTACTGAGTGTGGCTGCCCCATGTATTACCTGCCCTTGTGTGCATGCATGCTAAGTTGCTTCAGTGAGTCCTTCTCTTGGCAACCCTATTGATTGTAGACTGCTGGGCTCCTCTGTCCATGGGTCTTCAGGCAAGAATACTGGAGGGTGTTGCCATGCCCTCCTCCAGGAGATCTTCCTGACCCAGGGATCGAACCCACATTTTCTGTAGCTCCTGCATTGCAGATGGACTATTTACCACTGAGCCATTAGGGAAGCCCACCATCTGCCCTTAGGGTTACTGTATGGGATCAACCAACTCATCATAAAAGGGCAAAGGCCATGCCAATCCCTCAGCATCAAGGGAAACAGAAGATGAGAAGAAGCTGGGGTAGGGTAGTATAGCAACCCAGCTGGATGAAAGAAGGGAGCAGGCAGGCCTCCATCTGGCATACAGAGGACACTGTTCCACATTCGGGCCAGAACTCATGCAAAAGCCCTAGTCTGGTAAAAAAAAAAAAAGAATCATTAGTAGGGGATTTTAGTCAGTGGCGATATTTCCAGAAAGTCAAATAGTGGTGGCTCTTGGAAACATTTCTCAGGAAACACACTCACCAGCTGGAGTATGTGATGGGCTGAGGCATTCAAAAGCCAGAGCAGGAACATGATACAACGCAGTGTGCAAACATTTGAAACACGTGGGGCAGTGTCTTAATCCAGGAGCATGGGGGCCAGAAAGGATAGGAAACCCAAGCCAAGGTACAGTCGTGAGACTGCACAAGCAGAGGAGGGGCTTCCAGGGAGGCATATAGAGTGTGAATGAGTCTTTAGAGAGCACCACCAAGTCTAGGGGCTTCGCGGATGGCGCTAGTGGTAAAGAACCCACCTGCTAATGCAGGAGACATAAGAAACATGGGTTCGATACCTGGAACAGGAAGATCCCCTAGAGGAGGGCATGGCAACCCCCTCCAGTATTCTAGCCTGAAGGATCCCATGGGCAGAGGAGCCTGGTGGGCCACAATCCATAAGATCGCAGAATCAGACACAACTGAAGCGACTTAACACACACACAAACACACATACCCTCCAAATCTAGAGTCACAAATTTAATGATTTTCCCCCTACAACTAATGTCTCACTCCAATTCAGCCGTCTATTGTGTTATTTCCTGCAAATTGCCTTCCTCAAACCTTTTCAATTTAGTTTCCATGAAAGTAATAATTATATTTCTTTTGCAATCATACTTTGTTGATTTACATAATATTTAGTTAAAATGTGTCATTATAATAAAAAGCCCCAAATGGCAAAAATATATTTGGTCATAAACACAAATGACTCTTGGTGAGCATGGAACTCACAGGTGGGAACAGAGGTATGTAGGTAAACCACGGAATTGCCTCCCAGTCAGAGGCTTTTAGTTTGCTCTGGGCATGAGAGAATACCAATTAATCTTAAGTGTGAAGATTTCAGTCTTCTCACTTCCTTCTCTCTACTGCCTCTCAGCCAGAAGGAGGAGAGTATAAGGCCCTGAAGTATGAGAGATCAAGAATTCAAGGAGGGAATGTGGCTGAAAGATGAAGGGTGATGAGTTGCTTACAATCTTCTTATTTATATATATTTGCTGTATACATGGGAGAAGGCGATGGCACCCCACTCCAGTACTCTTGCCTGGAAAATCCCATGGACAGAGGAGCCCGGTGGGCTGCAGTCCATGGGGTTGCTATGAGTCGGACATGACTGAGAAACTTCACTTTCACTTTTCACTTTCATGCATTGGAGAAGGAAATGGCAACTCTCTCCAGTGTTCTTGCCTGGAGAATCCCAGGCACGGGGGAGCCTGGTGGGCTGCCATCTATGGGGTCGCACAGAGTCAGACACGACTGAAGTGATTTAGCAACAGCAACAGCAGAAAATTGAAAGGAGTTGAAATAGCCGGTGTGGACTATTTTTCAAAGGAATTAGGGGCCCAGGTAAAGGAGAATGATAAGGACTTCAGTGAAGGTACAAGAGAAGATCAAGACAAACTTTGTAACATAAATAAGAGAAAATTATATTTATAGTTGAAAGTAGCATGCTGATGGAGAGGGATGTTGGAAGATGAAGCTGAGAAGATGTGCTACAAAAATAAAAGCAAATGATACAAATATCAGTTCATACAAGAGCAGATAAAGTTCTAAGACAAAAGTAGGGATGTATGGAAACACTGAGACAAGATTCAACAACCTCTCCAAGAAAAGAATCCATAGATCTATAGACTGAAATGATATTTTTAATGCAATGATATTACTGTAAATAAAATAAATACAGTGATTGTGTAAATCAGGGAATTGAAACTATGTAAGTGCATCGAGAAAGACTTACCACGTAACGATAAGACTGAAATGTGAACAGAAATACGAAAAGGGATTTTCCAGGCAAAGTAACAGGGTGGGGGAGTTTTGGGCAGACTCACAGGTGCATCTCACAGTGTGACAATGCAGAGTTGGGTTAGTGGTTTGGTGTGGCTTCTGCGCAGAGCACTTGTGGTGGGGGTGGGGATGGGGGACAAGGCTGAAGCCGAACACATTGGCAGCAAAGTTTTTACTTTTATATTTTTATTCTTAGAGTGAGGAGATTGAATTTTACCTTGTAAATTTGGGGACTTCTGTCCAGCAATGGTTTTGGAAAATCTGATTCATGTTTATTTTGAAGTTGCAGACATAATAGCATGAGAGAAATGCAATAACCAGATTATTTTCCTGGAGCAATAGTTATAGTCCCCTGTTTTGAGAAAAAATCTTTCTTCAGCATCTTAAAGGGGCATGTGGAATTTGAAGCATAAAACAGAAGGTCTTTTTTCCCCAATTTAGGCCTAATGAGAATTCTTTCTCTGTATATATATATGGATATATGGGCTTCCCTGGTGACTCAATGCCAAAGAATCTGCCTTTCAATGCAGGATACATGGATTTGATACCTGGGTTGGGAAGATACCCTGGAGAAGAAAACTGTAACCCACTCTAGCATTTTTGCCTGGGAAATCCCATGGACAGAGGAGACTGATGGGCTATAATCCATGAGGTCGCAAAAGTGTCAGACATGATTTAGCAACTAAAACAACAACAACAACATCAACTATATATATATATATATATAATATGTGTGTGTGAGTGTAAGCATATATATATATATATATACATACACACACATACATATATTGATCCAGAAAATAAGATGAAATTGATGTACAGAGTTAAATTGTAGAGGCTATCTTTATGTTCAATAAAGCATTTTAATTTTCAGAAAGAAGAAAGAAATGGGAAAATAACAAGGAGACTTCCATCTGAGATCCCAAGGCAGAGGTAAAATGCTGGAAAAGAAGATAAATGTGAGCTCTCTGCAGAGAAGGAGAATTGCTCTCCTTAACCCAGGCAGGGGAGAATAGGTCCTAAGGAAAGAAGGGTTTAGTAAGACTTTTTGAGGCTTCTTAGTCTTCTATGAGTTTTCTTTCCTTTTCTTTCTTTTCTTTTTTTGGAAAACATCGACCAGAAAGCTTTGTTGTCTAGGAAAGGGTAAAAGGATGTCTGGCTGAATTGGAATTGACAAAACTAGGCAACTCAGAGAGGGCAGTCTCAGGAGCAGCCTTTAACCACAAAAGAGATATTGAAGGCGATGCAATCGATAGAACTGGAGCGGGCGCGGGAGGAAGATGATGAAACCCATCAAATTCGATCACTGGGCAGAAGTGGTCAGCGTCAGCTTCCTCTTCAAGGGTCACTCGATGTCAGTCTCCATTCAGGGGCTTTTGCCTCCCTTGCTGATTGCGTTCTTAGGACCATAAAGTTGGAGTGTCGAGAGGAAAAATGCATGCTGCCTGCTCCAAATTTCTTGAAGTCCCTTTCACAGTGGCCTATCTGGGTAGGTTTTCTGGATTCCTGGGTTACAGAGATTCAGCTGCCCAGAGTACACAATAGGCAGGACCACTCTACCTGAAGACATAGTCATCATTCATTCATTCGTTCAAAGTTTATTCATATTTGCAGCAGCTTTTAAGAAATATGGCTATAAATCCTTTGCAGCTTCTTCCATCAAGAGGTGGAGTCTATTTCCCTTGACTGAGCACCTTTCTTGACCTAACAGAACAGGGAGAGACACATGACTGCTCCAGACATTGCCATTATATCTGAGATGAGACAACTGTGCAAACTCCGCTGAACCATGTGCACAGAAATGGGCTCAGCTGAGCCCAATTCCAAATGCTTTCCCACAGGGTTCTTAGCAAACAAAGGGGCTCAAAATAAGTATCTGAGTCAATAGGTTTGAGAATAGTTTATTGTGTGGCACCAGACAGCTGATATGTCATCTAAAGATAGATTTAGGAAGACTCAAAGTGGAAGGGATCCAGAAATCAGTACTGCTGAATCCCTCCAGGCTACTAGAGGCTCACCAAAATAAGCTTAAGGAGAAAATAGCTAACTTAAAACCATCCTAATAAATTATCATTAAACATCAAGAATCCAACCATAACATTCAGGCAAAACTCCAGGTAAATGCTGATTGCACTTAGAAAACATTTGTTCAAATGACTGCATTGTAACAAGAAAACATGATATGCATAGCATCTATAAAGGATGTAACAGGAACAAAAAAAAAAAAAAAAAAAAAAGAGTGTTCTCTGTTCCTGGAAAGATGAGACAGGGAGTGTGTTTTGGTATCTCTTGAGTGGTAGATATAAGCCTGTCACCAAGTGGGGAGTAATTGCCTGTGAATTTGACTATCTGATCGAGGTCACCCCTTTCTCTACCTGCTTTGTTCCCCTTTTATCAAACAACCTTTGGATTATAATCTGGGTTCATGTACATACTTGTTCATAGGAGAGCACATTCTTATCCATAAACACTGACAGTCTATCTACTTAATAGTTATATTTCTCATTGTAAATTAATGAACTGAGCTTCTGTGTTTTATAGACTGTCTTTGTAAACTTGATTCACGCATTTGCTGGGCTATCAGTCTGACTTCATGCCTATAAGCCTAGGATGAAGAGAATGGTGAATTCACCAAACATATGCTCCACCTGAGTGGCAAACAAGTGACTTCACTGGCAATGCCTGACCTCATTTGTACCTTTTACTCAAACTCAGAACAGCCTGAGTCTCCTGATGTTCTGGTCAAGGCCCCTTTCACTTCTCCTTGTGGTTAGTTATAATGCAAGTAAATGCTTTTTGAGGGCTCACTGGGTGCCAGATATTGCTCTAAGGGGTTTACAAGGGTAAAGTAAACCTCACAGTGACCTGAGGAGTGATGCTATTCTGATTTGACAGATGAGGAAACTGAGAGACAGACAGGTTTAGTAATTTTCACATAACTAGGAAGCACAGAGCTGGGATTCAAACTTAGGAGGTATATTTCAGGATGCTTACCTATGACCACCAAGCTCACCGATGGACATTACTTGTCCAACTAGGGATGATGCTTTCTTTTTTTCAAATCCCATCCCTTTAAGAAGAAATCTGAACATTTCCAAACATCTATCAGATTAAGTCCAAAGTCTTCTATATGACTTTAAAGGCACTCTTGAATCTGATATCAATGTATTGATAGAACATTGTTCTCCTATGTTTCATTTAATTTTAACAGTTACCTGAAATGTTTTATATGCCAAATATCAAGCTCTATGCTGATGGAGAAACAGTGATAAATAAATAACTTATAAATAGGCAAATAAAACACAAGTCTGTGAAAATATAGCAAAATTAGGCAGTTGGTGTGTGTTTGTAGCAGAAAAAATTCACCTCTGAACTGGGGATGCTGATGACTTGGAAAGGAGATAGAATGTAAGGTCATCTCAATGAGGATTGTGTTAGACCAAGTGAAAAGAGAAAATAAGTCATTACAGATAAGAAGAACAGCATAAGCAAAGACAAGATCTTAAAAGAGCCAGGGTCATTTTGGGAACAGAAAATGCACAAGTGTGATAAGAGCAAATGAGTATGATTGCAATTAATGTGAAAAAAATAGAGTGCAGCTGGTGGTGGACAGGCTAAGAGGTTTAAACTTAAAGTGATAGGTCAACTCAGTGATTTTAGCACATTCACAGTAAGTTTATGATTGAAGCCTTGAGAATTGTGAGGCTCTTCAATGGAGACTTAAAAACACAATCGGTGCTTGAGAGGACTACTTATTTAACTCCTTGTTCTGAACTGTTTATCACTTCGCTGGTGGCTCAGACGGTAAAGCGTCTGTCTACAATGCGGGAGACCTGGGTCCGATCCCTGGGTTTGGAAGANTGTTGAGCTTTAAGGCAACTTTTTCACTCTCCACTTTGACTTTCATCAAGAGGCTTTTTAGTCTCTCTTCACTTTCTGGTGTCATCTGTATATTTGAGGTTATTGATATTTCTCCCGGCAATCTTGATTCCAGCTTGTGCTTCTTCCAGCCCAGTATTTCTCATGATGTGCTTTGCATATAAGTTAAATAAGCAGGGTGACATTACACAAAGGTCATTGGTGGCCAAATGACAGCTGGATCTTACCTCCTGTATTTTAATTTATTCTTGTCTCAGTGTTCCATTTCAGAAGCATTAATATTTTCATTTTTTACTACTTTTTAGGGTAATGAGACATATGTTTATGTATATACATATAAATAATATGCCTACTATGAATGTATGTAAAATTTACCATGGGTATTTGTACTTTAATTTTTCTCCCAACTTCACCCTTTTTTTTATGCAACACATGGTATGTCTTCCATGTTTTTGATAATTAAGAGTTTTCTTATTTCTTCTTCCTCATCTGTGCCTAGGACAATTCTGTCAAGCAGTAAGCCCTCATTAATTATCTAATGATTGATCAATCCTCTTTGAGATGAATTTACAGGCATTTATGATTTTAACTTGTTTGGTGAGTCATTTTTATTATTTCCTGTTTTTAAATTTTTTATTTGTAGACTTCTATCACACTCAAGATGTGTATAAGAGACAGGCNTCTAATGATTGATCAATCCTCTTTGAGATGAATTTACAGGCATTTATGATTTTAACTTGTTTGGTGAGTCATTTTTATTATTTCCTGTTTTTAAATTTTTTATTTGTAGACTTCTATCACACTCAAGAGGTCATCTTGTGCTGCTGAAACACTGAAATCCATATTCCAAGAGCAACGAGAAGAGCATAGAATTTGGTTCTGTTAATAACTCATTTTGTATTTCTGAAAGTTACTCCATCTTAATTTCCATTCCCATATGCCAACTTTCCTCCTAATAATCAAAAGTAATGGAACTTCAGTAAATAACAAAAATACTTGGCTTAAGACTCAAGGAGGGAGGGTGCTTCTGTCTTCATTTTGAGTCCTTGGAACCTGTCATGAGATAGTCGATATGTACTGGGAAAGGAGAGACCCAGAGGTAGTGAGCAATCAAAAAAGTATTAATATTAGATTGAGAGGATATACAGAGAAGGATATCAGGGATCACAGACATTAATCAGGGCTTTCATTTACTTGGGTTCATAAATACTTTCTTTATTAAGCAATATGTAAAGATAGAATTTTGCCTTTCAGAATTCCCAGAGACGTAAGGGCAGGTTAACCAATCTATAAGTACACAGTACAGATCTTTCCACCTACAGGGAAATGTGTGTGTGTGTGTGTGTGTGTGTGTGTATCACATAGATAATATTCTTTCTTGATTCGTTTAATTGCTTTGTATTTGAAAGAACATAGTATGGCTTATGAAGATTTTAGACTATAACAACATAAGACATTAAGAATTGGGAAGAATGAAGAATAAACAAAAGAAAAGATTTCAAATGAAATAAAGACTGAGGCATGCCTAAGATGCATATCATAAAAAAGTATTTAAAAAAGGCATGCATTTGATCTAGGGAAGTCAGTAGAACTGTAGTGGCCAAGTGTCCTGACATGTACTAACCTTGTGATTTTAGACAACTTTGTCTGTGATTTGGACAAGATTTTGTACATGCTGCTTTTTCAAACACTTACAAAACTTTGTCTCTACCCTTCAGGATCTGGCAGTCTGGATGGGAAAACAAGATTTACTCAATGTAAACAATTAGAATTCACCATTGTCAACGTATCCTCACCGATGCTCCATCTCACTCAAAGTTCAATCTTTTCCTCTTTTCTTCTGGGTTAGCCAATAGGATGTCTGTGCTCCCTTCCCTCCTATCTTGCATAAGGTCACCAGCCATAACAAGTATGTTCTGTCCCATCACTTTTTATCAGAGCATTCCTTCAGTGTTTCCTTCATCATCACCAGCTGGAGGTGATCTTCACCACTGTTGGCAATAGCCATTTTTTGTTGCATTATTTTTCTGTTATTATTTTTCTTTTGATCAAAATCTTGCCCTGTCCTAGCCTTTTCCCCCTGACAGATGCTCCCTACATCCACACCATCCAGTGACCTCTGCAGCAGGTCCCTATATAGTAGCCTTTGCCATTTCTATCACCCTCAATGGCTGCGTTCACTCTTACCACCTGGGGATGCACTCTCATTTAACTTTGACACATATCTTCATTATCTCCCTGAGAAGAACTACAGGGGCCTAGAAAGAACTGCTGGAAGTGGCTCACCTAGTTTCTCAGAGGTGGTAACAATTGGGTGATGCAAATTTTACAGAGGAGAGAAACGTTAGAACTAGAATGAGCACAGCTGTGAGGCACTCAATACTGATGAGAAGGAAGCTGGGGCTGGGATACATGAGGGCTGGGCCAGTTGAGTCTATGAGAGGGTCGCAAGTGGGAACAGACTGGCTTCTTCAGGCCCAGTGTTCAAAAGTGAATAATAATTCTACCTGACAGAATCTGGAGTTGAGTCCAAGGGTACACTATCCCAAAAAACAAAGGTTTAGAAATTTTCTGCAAGGAGTGGGCTTCTTGTTGTGACATAAGAGATCAATGAGACAGTGAGAAATGTGACGCAGATCAGGTCAGATGCAACAGAGGTCATGTCCCATCAGTCTGTTCAGTCGCTCAGTGGTGTCCAACTCTGCGACCCCATGCACTGCAGCACGCCAGGCTTCCCTGTCCATCACCAACTCCCATGTTCCATCAGTGAAGTCACTCAGTCATGTCCAACTCTTTGCGACCCCATGGACTGTAGCCTACCAGGCTCCTCTGTCCATGGGATTTTCCAGGCAATAGTCCTGGAGTGGATTGCCATTTCCTTCTTCAGGGAATCTTCCCAACAGTTTCTATCTAAATACCTATCTGCAAGAGTCCTGGTTTTGCAAACTTTCTGGAAATTAGTCCATATAAACAGGGCTGTGTTCTATTTCTAGGAAGTTCCTATCTAAATATTTTGGATATTAAATTAATAAAAGTGTTATGTATGTTTTAGGTTTCAAGAAGAGATACTGAAAACATTTCAGATTTTGTTGTATTTTCAAAGTCATCATAACAAAAATACTTAAGTTTACATTTTTAACTGGTATTATTGGAAGCTTTTAAGGTAAGTGGAGCTTTCTGATCATTATAAATGATTCCAAATTACAGTAATTCTTGGCTTCTTATAAACTATTTTTATTATTTTATTGTCATATATATCACAATATATTTATGTTTATGTGTATATGAACATATATAATTCATAGTGATATACATACACTTTAACTGCATTTTTTAATTTGTGAAAATAGAAAGTGTAAGATGCTCAGTCGTGTCTGACTCTTTGTGACCCCATAAACTACACAGTCCATGGAATTCTCCAGGCCAGAGTACTGGAGCAGGCAGTCTTTCCCTTCTCCAGGGGATCTTCCCAGCCTGGAGATTGAACCCCAGTCTCCTGCTTTGCAGGTGGATTCTTTACCAGCAGAGCTGATATATCTCTAATTTTCAGAGTCTTTAAATCCCCAAAGGTCAAAGTTTGGTAAATTTGTACACTCAAAATAAGACTTTTTTGGGGGGCTGGTCAAGAGAAGGACAGACAGATTGGTGAGATGTGTACAGAGGAACTATTATCACCGACATTTTCACTGTTACAGATGAATCTTAATGCAGATTCTGCTCCCAGTCTTTGGGAGAATAAACAGCTGGAGAAGAACGCCACCTTCCTGAATCTGAAAGTGAAGTTGATTATGAATTTAGCAGCATACCAGGTAACCCCATACTATGACTTGGTGACTGTGCTTAGGCTAAGGCTGTCAAATTAAATGTCTTTGGCGATCCCATTTAGCAACTTCTTGGGCACTGATTGACCTTGGGATATGGGATACAACCAGTTGTCTGGGTATCTCAATCTCATGTTTGTTTTGGGATCAAACATTAAAAACTGGAGACCTCCTGAGAGATAAATCATTCAACTGAGAAGAATGTTAGCTGTTGTTGTTTTGCTTGTACTCAAATTGAGTTGGGAATTAGACCAAAACCAGGATGTCTGGAGTCAGCAGTACAGCAGGAACAGATAAACATCATATACAATATTGGTGGCAAGAATAGACCCCAAGAGTGATGCCAAAAATAAATACTGGCTGTCTACAAAGAGGATGCCAAAAAACAAGTGGAAATGTACCAAAATCAGTCTCAGAAAATAAGGCTAAGTCACAAAGCTGGAGGGAACATGAGACTCAGAAAGTTAAGAGGAATCTATTGTGCAGAATTTCCTTAGAGTCTGATTACTGAGCAACAGACTTAAACCTGCCTTTTCTCCATTCTTGCCTTGGCCTTTCTCAAAGCTTGGCTCAAATAGAGTCCCTCGTGGAATTTCTTAAACATCCATAGATAGCAGCCTTTCCTGGAAGTCTTGTTAAAAACATAAATGCCTACGTTCAAAACCTGATCCACTGGTTAGCAAGAAAATCTACTGGTTTAGAGCCCTTTTTGTATAACAGGCCAATAGTAACTATTTTTGGCTCTGTGAGCCATATGGTCTCTGTCACAGTTACTCATCACTGCTTCTGTAGCATAAGAACAGCCATACACAATACAAGACATAAACCAATGTGTTACCGTGCCCCAGTACAATTTTTTTTTTTTTTTTTTTTTTACAAAACAGGTGGCATGCCAGATTTGACCTGTGAACCATGGTTTCCTGACCCCTGGTTTAGAACTATGTCATTCCTCCCCCCAACACAGTGGCCTCATGCATCTTTGTAAAAAATAGGACTTCAAAATAGAAAGCCAGATGTTTCTTCTAATCACCTATAGTGTTGCAGATAATGCTATTATTGATGCTCAAAATCTCTGACTATACAAGTTGCTGGGATGTGAGTATACACAACTGTGGCAGCAAATGCAGTTTCTCCTGGAAGTTACTGGCAAGGGAACTCTTCCCCAAGTAGCTCACTCACTTGCCTGCTCTCATGTTAGAAATTTTACCTTTGGTAGATCACTTCAGTTCCTAGCAGTGCTATGTTTCCTGATACTGAATGCAAGATAAAGAAGAATTTAATTGTTCCTGCCCTCATGGGGTAAGAAAAGCAAATTTTCTTTTGACAACTTAAATACTCCTGAGAAGGTAAGCAATACTCATCTATAGGAAAAAATGGGTTGAAGACAGAACATGGAGTTTATTTTGTTAGCATCAAGCATTAATAGCTAAGTGTGATTGTTTATAAAAGTCTTTCTGTATGTGTGTGTAAAATGTGGTTGGAAAGGCATTGGTGGAATGTATTAAAGAAATGGGCAGCATTGAAATGAACATTTCCAAAGGCATTTTAGTCAAAATCCAGCTCTTTCATTAAGAAATCATCTTCCAGCTTCCAGTGGGGTATAATCAGTTTCTTGATTAGTGTTTGCAGTCACAAGGGTTTAGAGTTGCTTCTACATGACTCAGGGACTTGCCACAATCAGCTCAGAAAAATCAAGCTCCCTATAGCTGCTTGTCAACCTCTGTGGGCTCTGGATTCCTGTGGATATGCCAGTCAGATGTAGAATGGTGACAAGATTGACAGTTGCTCTTGGGGACTCTGAAGTCTAGCTTATCTTTCATAGATGGATAGTGCATCCTAAGATGCGACTTGACTTCTGGGAACAGCTAATTTGATAAACCAACTGAGGATAATACCTTTTTAAGTTATTTGCATTTATTTCAGTTAAGAGATTTGCATTTTTACTAGAGGTTTTATATACTTTTCTCATAAGGATTTACTAAGTGGAAATTTCATTAGAAGATGGTCTCAACCACCTGTACTGGAAAGGTTTTAGATCAGAACACTATAGTTAATTGAATGCCAGGAGGCCTGGGTTTTTGTCCCATCTCAAATTACTAAATTAGTTATAACACTATGTTCCCATTATGGTTCTCAGTTTTCTCATTCTATAAAATTAGTTTGGAATTACATGATTACTGCTTAAAACGCCAGGATAAGCTAATTTACACTAAAGTATTAATGACTGACAGTAGTTTAATTAGTTAGCTATCCAGGTACAGAAGCATTTTGAAAGCTCCTAGACCCCAAAGATTCTGCAGTATTCTAATTTTGGACATCTCATTTTAGTAATGCAGAGAGCTTTCCATTTTGCTTTAAATTATACCATGTAGGCTGCAGTTCCAATTGAGGCAGACAGTTGAGGATTGCTGGGATTTCTGTGAAGATGCAGAGTAAGAAAGGATTTAGAACCAACATGCTATAGTCAGTTCAGTTCAGTTCAGTCGCTCAGTCATGTCTGATTCTTTATGACCCCATGAATCACAGCACACCAGTCCTCCCTGTTCATCACCAACTCCCGGAGTTCACTCAGACTCATGTCCATCGAGTCCGTGATGCCATCCAACCATCTCATTCTCGGTTGTCCCCTTCTCCTCCTGCCCCCAATCCCTTCCAGCATCAGAGTCCTTTCCAATGAGTCAACTCTTCACATGAGGGGCCAAAGTGCTGGAGTTTCAGCTTTAGCATCATTCCTTCCAAAGAAATCCCAGGGTTGATCTCCTTCAGAATGGACTAGTTGGATCTCCCTGCAGTCCAAGGGACTCTCAATTGATAAACCAATTGAGGATAATATCTTTTAAAGTTATTTGCATTTATTTCTTCTCCAACACCACAGTTCAAAAGCATCAATTCTTTGTTGCTCAGCCTTCTTCACAGTCCAACTCTCACATCCATACATGACCACAGGAAAAACCATAGCCTTGACTAGACAGAACTTAGTCAGCAAAGTAATGTCTCTGCTTTTGAATATACTATCTAGGTTGGTCATAACTTTTCTTCCAAGGAGTAAGCATCTTCTAATTTCGTGGCTGCAGTCACCATGCTATAGTCAGGTGTGCTTTATTCACTGAGATTTGGAGTTGGGAAGAGGTGATGCTTTTCAGTCTCAACTTCCCCTAGAGTTTCAAGACAGGGAAACTTGTGTTTAAGATGCAGATGATCCAACCTGTACGTTAATCTNCTGCAGTCACCATGCTATAGTCAGGTGTGCTTTATTCACTGAGATTTGGAGTTGGGAAGAGGTGATGCTTTTCAGTCTCAACTTCCCCTAGAGTTTCAAGACAGGGAAACTTGTGTTTAAGATGCAGATGATCCAACCTGTACGTTAATCTACTTTCTTTATCCCCTTGGTTCCCAATCCCATAGATCCCTGTCTTACTGTAAAGATTTTGAGAGTTCCTTGGACAGCGGGAAGATAAAACCAGTCAATCTTAAAGGAAATCAAAGCTGAATATTCATTGGAAGGACTGCTGCTGAAGCTGAAGCTTCAATACTTTGGCCACCTGATACAAAGAGCTGTCTCATTGGAAAAGACTCTGATGCTGGGAAAGATTGAAGGCAAGAGGAGAAAGGGACAACAGAGGACGAGACCATTGGATGGTATTGCCAACTCAATGGACATGAGTTTGAGCAAACTCTGGGAGATGGTGATGAACAGGGAAGCCTGGTGTGCTGCAGTCCAGTTGCAAAGAGTAGGACACAACTAAGCAACTGAATAATGAATAACAATATGAATATATGTATGTAAACATATATATCTATATAAACAATTTTGCTGAACTGTAATTCCTGATGCCAGCATAACCTCCATCTTAAACCTAATTCTCCTCTCTTTTTATTTTCTTACCCCATGAGGATAGAAATTCTTTTTTTCTTCATTTTTCATGTACCATCAGAAGCACTATTAATCTCCCATATCTGATAGGACTCTTAACCCAAATGACTCTTTCCTCTTAGACAAAAATTATAGTTTTTAATGTCTTCTTCAGAGTCATAGTAATTTCTGTCCTGATTCAACAGATTATGACGATCACACTGTGACAGGTGCTCTTTAGGTCCCCTGGGGCTGGAGAGTGAAGTCTACAAGGTCCTGACCTCATGGAGTCTGCATTCTGGCAGAGATAACAGACAATTCACAAATAAAAACCCACAGTCAGGTCATACAGGTGCATTCTGGAGGAGAATAAAGCAGTGAAAGTGAAAGTCACTTAGTCGTGTCTGACTCTTTGTGATCCCGTTGATTGTAGCCCGCCAGGTTCCTATGTCCATGGAATTCTCCAGGCTACAACACTTCTTCACAACCCAGTGTTCGAACCCAGGTCTCCTGCATTGCAGGCAGATTCTTTACCAGCTGAGCCACTAGGGAAGCACAAGAATACTGGAGTGGGTAGCCCATCCCTTCTCTAGCAGATTTTCATGACCCAGTAATCGAACTGGGGTCTCCTGCTTTGCAGCTTTGCAGGTGGCTTCTTTCCCAACTGAGCTAGGAGGGAAGCACAGGGAAACCCAAATAAAGCAGGGGAAGTCTAAAGAGCAATGGAAGGCGGACACTGTTTTGATAAACTAGATAAAGGAGCTCCAAACAGGGCACATTGGATAGGAAGGAGGTGAGCAGAAGCACTGCTTGGGCTCCAGGCCAGAGGATTCCGGGCTTATCATTTGTCCCCATCCACAGTTTCTGATTTTCAGTGATTTCACCTTGTTGATTTGGCAATTCGTGCCTGGACCCTGTCCTCTCATCGCTCATTTTAAGGCATTCCTTCCTGTGTCCAAGGACCCCTCCTGATGTTTTCATGATTCTATGATTCTTCTTATTCATAGATTCCTTGTTTCCTGATTTTTCTACTTGCTAAAATTACTTGTAATCCCCATTAATACTATGTCATTTCTGTGGTCATCCATGGACATGCATGTGCACCAAGGAGTGAAAAATTCAAGTCACCCCATGTACATCCCCTCTGAGGATGAATCAAACAAGCTCTCATCCTGTAAACACATTTCTCGTTCATGGTCAATTTTGTGTGGCATATTTCACATTTTTTGTGCTTTCTGTTGGTGATTTACCTATTTAAGATGGCCTTTAAGTGTAGTGCTGAGTTCCTGTCTATTGTTCCTAAGCAAGTTAAGCAGAAAGGCTGCGATGTGCCTCATGGAGAAAACACATGTCTAAGTAAGCTCCGTTCAGCTGGGAGGTAGAGGCTCTTGGACGTGAGTTCAATGTTAAATGAATCAACAATGCATAATAGTAAGAGACTGTATTAAATGAGGTGTCTTTGAAAGGAACAAATAGAATGTAAGGTTTTTCATTGATAAAAGGGTTGAGACCAAAGGCTCACGGGAGCCAAATCCTGTTTTCACCATAGGAGCAATGGTTCACTGTTGCNGTGCTCAATGAGACCTGTGTTCTTTTTGGAGTCACTTGTTTGCAACGGAAACTTTAAAGTGCCTTTGGGCAGACAGCCTGAGCAAGTAAGGCTTACGCTGTGGTTTCTCTCCCTGCGGAAGTCCTGTGCTGTTTGCCAGAATTTGTACTCCTTGGTTTCATATAGCACATCCAGTTTTAGAGTTGGTTTTGGTAGGAGTGCTTGTCCTGTGCCTGGTCATAAATGATAGCAAGGAGGAGAACGCTGCATCTTAAATTCATACCTAAGTGTTTTTACTTTATCACACTCAAAGGGTAAAAAAATAGGAAATATTATTCTCTCCTTTAATTTTTCTATGCATGAAAAGAAAGCTACCTTGTTACCTTTTATTCTTTGCAGATGGATTAATCATCCCTCCTGAATGCTAAGGCAACGTAAACATTCATGCTTAAGTATTTGTGTTTCCATCATACAACTTATGTGGGAGCCTCTTTTTGCACTGCAGTCAAAGTTAACATGAAATAGTAATTGATTTAATGGAATGTCTGCATCTGCTTTCACTGTTTGCTTTAACTTTTCCAATGGGCACCTTAAAGAAGCAGTATCTCTATCAGGACCTAATTATTGTCTTCATATTCTAAGCAATTTGCCTTTCATCTTTATTCTTGACTGTTGGATTTGTTTCCGTTTTAGGGAGCTCCTGTTAGGTCATAGCATTCCTCTGAATTTTTATTTCCTTTGTGTGTGTGTGTGTGTGTGTGTTTGTGCTTTTTCTCCATTGTTCCCTTACAATTAGCGTCGATCACTTTCACCTCTAGGATATTTATATTTCAAGAGTACATCTTCTGATTGAGCATCTTTCTAATTAGCTCGAGTATTTTCTTTATGTTCTTCCTCACATTCAGGGGCGTCTGGCTAAGAACCAGTTTTTATAGACTTCAAATCAATTTTAGTTAGGATAATTAATATTTTATTTTTCATTTAAAAATTACCACTACTGATTTGCTTAGAATTATAATTTCAGCAAACATATCTTTTTTGCTTTTGGACATACAATACACATCTTTCCCTTTGATCTTGAAAGTGAGTACTGTCTACTAGCCCTAGGTATTACGCTCATAAAATCTCAATATTTCATTTAATTTTCAGTGTTGACTTCAGCAGACACTAGGCATCTGAGGCCATGGACCGCACTTCTTTAGTGATGTGGGGAAGTGTCAGCATGCCTGCTGCTTTGCTCATTTTAATGACCTTCTTCCTCTGCTTTAGCTCCTATGTCCTCTTGTTCCTGGGTTTTTCTCTCTCCTTCCCCTACACTTCTTTACATTTTCCCTTGGTACCTTTTCTCTCCACCTCATTTAAGCCTTATAAGGAAATGCTCTACTTTTTAAGTAATGTGAAAATTGAGACATAAGTGCATTGCTGAAGCTACGCTCTGAATAATGAAGAAAACGGAAAATTAAACCCAGTTCTGATTCCTGATGCAAGGATCTTAATCACCATGATGTATCATCTGCAAGCTGAAGCTAACATATGTAATGGTTTTTAAATGGAATAAAAGCTGTCCTGGGTAATAATACTGCTTCTTCACAGATTAGTGAATCTGTTTCTAATTGTCAAAGCTTTCTACAGGTTAGACAATGTAGTTAAAAATGTTGACACTATACAATATAAACTATTTAGGAATATAGAAAATCTTACTTCATAATGAAATACTGTAAAACCGAGACACTGGTTCAACTTTAAATTTTCCTCCTCCCAACATTTGAATAAGGGAAAATCTAGTCATCTAGTCAATGAAAACTATGCTGTGATTACCATTAGTACTTTGTATCTCACGGGAAAACATTTCAAATATTTGGGAAAAAAAAATAAGAAAACTTGTTTCATCCAAACATCCATTCATTCTTCTTGTTGTTATTCAGTGACAATATAACAATGAACCTAACTTCACTGTCTGCCCTTAGTGAACTTTGAATTATAATAAACTCTACAGAGAGAAGTTCTTTATCCATGTAGAAGGGATAATATATCTCTAACATTTTATTAAATTCTTCATAATTGATATTCTCTTTTAACCAGAAAATAAAATATGTATTTCCTCAGAATATCCTGAATTTATCACATTTTGATTAGGAACTCTGGCTGCGGCAATCACTTTTGTTCATCACTGTCTCCAGTAGGGATAGCAAGAATGCTTTTTTAAAGTCTGAATGCTCTTGACCTTTAAGGTTGCCTACCCTTCCAGGTGTGAGCAGTATTTATGTACCTTATTCTAGATCTTTGAGATGGTGGAGTGGGATTTAACATGAAATAAGCAGGCATAGATTCTCTGCAGAATTTCATATGTTTAGCAGTCTGTGAGGCTCTTGATAAGAGGTTTCAGCACAAAAGAAATTTCATAAGAAACCTAAGGACAAAAAAAAGATACTCCAAAATGTTTATTATGACATTGTGCTTCTGCATTCTATTTGTGAACTTTATTAAAGAAAATAAACATAAGTTTTTCTTGAAAATTAGAACAAACTAACTTAGGTCTGAAAAAGTTTTAAACAAAATGATTTGTAGAAAGACTAACCTCTTTGTACCAGAAAGTAGTATGCTCTGACCTTTAAGGGAACCCTGGTGGGTTTATCAGAAAGCTTTTTTTTTTTTTAATGAAGGAGCAATATTAAAAAATGAACATGATAATAATTGTATAGTGATGCTAACACATTTGCAAAATGAGAGAAAAAGTAGGAATCCCTGCCAAGTGTGGCTTCCTTAAGAGAGGATCACAAAAATATAAAAAAGAAGACAAAAATAAAATAATCCTCTGTCAATAGTCCATAAACCATTTCTCTAAAGGGTCCGGTAGTAATATTAGGTTTTGGGGGGTAAGATCTCTGTTGCAAGTACTTAACTCTGCTATCTCTACGTGAGAGCCGTCATAGATGAGATATGAACAAATAGGGATGTCTGAGCTACACAGAAACTTCACTGCCAGTGCTGCAAGTTGCTGTGTTTGGCTTCATGGGCTAGGGTTTGCTGACCCCTCTAACAGGTAGATGTTAACATTTTAGATAATGCAAACGATGGAAAAATTATTTGAGGATGTTGGCTTTGCAGTTTGATAGTTCACATAATTGATATAAGAAAACAGTAGAGAAATTTAGCAGCTTCCCAGACGAAGGGCATAAAAAGTTGAAATTAGAATAAATAATACAGCAGGCTGTTTTAACATTCGTTTAGACGTATGTTTTGTTTCTGCCTTGTTAATATGTCTATAAACCATTTTTGCACATTTATTTATGCAGTCTTTTTTGTTTCATTCAGAAAAGAACAACCATTGTTGACTTTCTGTGTTTTTAATAATGAATAGTGCAATTACCATATGGTCTTAATTATTCAATAAACATTTAATACTTATATCACAAGGATTTTCCCTCTAGGAGAGGATTTAGTGACTTTGATAATTTCAAATGAAATATTCCAAGAAAAAGCTATAAAATAATAATGGTCACCTTGTAGATAAGGCATATCTGTTTATCTCAGCTTTAGAATACAGTCAAATCACTGTTAATTCTCTTGTCAGCCAATTTATTTGCTTTAGTAGTTGGCTTACTTCTAATAATACTGTATTTGTAGAGATTTCATTTTTAGAGATTAGTTGAAAAATAGCCATGTTTAACTTACATATGTTAACGTGTGCTACATCTATTGATTATCTAACACTTCAGTCAAATAAGTCAAAAGTCACTTATTCACCATTCCCAATACAGCTTTTCACTTTCAGATCTTTATTTCATGATCTTTGTCTCCTATCTTCTCTTAACATCTTGAACTCCTTAATCCCACCTGCCAATAATTCTTACAGAATGACATAAATGAAGGAGGAAACCTTTGCCTGGCTTTCAAAAGTGTCCAGTACTTACACCGATTTCCCTGTTCTCTTACACCTCCTTCAGCAGCCTTCCTCCGGAGTCTCCTTCCTTCCCTATCTGACCTTTGAAATCCTGTGCATTTATGTAGGTCTAGGTCAGAGAGCATCTTTGACAAGATTCCCTTCCCTAATGACTGTCACATGTTCATATTCTATTTCTCTCCGAGAATAAGATTAGTCCCTAGGCTGGCATCTCAGCTGGGAGGAGGCCAAGACCCTGTCCTAGCATCCTGCTGCAGAAGCTGGGTCCTCGGTCACTGCAGAGGAGAGACTGGTAAGCCCTAACTAGGAAACCGCAGAGCCTCCTGTGACCTACCCAACGGTCCCTCTGTGGAGTGCAACATCAGCCTAAGAAATCCTTAGATGCCTCAATAAGTTCTTTTTCTAAGAGCTTGCAGTGTTTGGCCTGGTCCTGTTCTTTTGTTTACTGATGTATTGTCAAAGATTTATAGACAGTAGATACCCAGGATAAATTAGGTTTGCATATTAATAGTGATCAAAGCACAACAGGGAGTTGGGTCTGGCCCATCTCCCTTGGAGTTGGACCATTGGGCAGTGATGGATGAACACCATAATCAAGATCCCCTGGGGCTGGAGACAAGGAGGAGAAAACAAAGGCTGGTGAAGAAGCGCTCTGGTTGGAGCCCAGGTAACTGTCCAGAAGCCTCGTGTGTTTTCCTCTCCACAGCCTGACGTTGGGCCTCTCTTCTCCGACTGAAGTTAGAAGCTATCGGCTACAAATTGGCCCTTGCCATTTGCACTTGCCATCTATATCCACAAGGATTAGATCATGTGCTGCGGCAGCTGCTGATTTTCAACACCCCCTGAAAGGAGTTCAGGGTAGAGGGCAGAAATGAGACATTCTGTGCTCTAGAAAAACTGGCAGGAAAGGTCTTCAGATAGTTGGATATTTTCAGGACCTGATTTTAAAAGTCCAGTTCTCTTTTTATCTAGAAAACCACTAAAAGGCTTCATGGTGACCAACTGTTCCTTGTGACTAGCAAAACTTCATGAGACTAGTAGAAACCTTCTGGAAAAATATGTGCTTGATTCCATGCAATCCCTCTCCACTAAAATCACTTATATACTGACCTTTCCCCCATACCACCTCTTTGGAACAGATTCTCAGCTATCTGAAGTGCTATCTCCCGGACTGCAGTATTCATTTTTCCCCTGATAAAACTTAACTTGCAGTTCTCATGTTGGGCATTTTTTTTTTTAAGTTGACAAGGAAATGCCAAGCAAAAGTAGTCATCAGTTGCTTTGTTAGTGGCCCCTCTCTGGGGAAGTCAGTAAGTTACAGGACTCTGAGACTTGACACCAGCGCTGACTTTGAGAAGAGTATGAGACAGAGGCAGACTTGTCCAATTAGATATATTTATTGTAGAATTATTCATCTAGGAAAGTTATCTAATAAAATTACAAAACAAGTAGTATCCAGGATAATTATCCACCTTACCTAAAGCCATCCTTCCTAGTAATACCTAACAGATATGCATGCATTTCTTGGGGGTAAGAGTGGAAGGCCACAGTTGTTAACCACTAGAGGGTCTCTGTGGTGACTAATTACTTGCCTTGCAGGGATGGACCCTCCCTTTCTCCTCCCTTTCCCTTCTCACCCATGTCCCCCCAGAGCTTCTGGGCTCATCACTAGGTTGGGCCATGTGTGAGAGTTTTCCTCTAATTAAGATGCAGAGCTTCAGTGTTTAACCTGAAAATGTCCAGAGAAGAAAGGGATATATACACCCTTAAGGCAGGAGCTTCCTTCGTGGCTCAGATTGTAAAAGTATCTGTTTGCAATGTGGGAGACCCAGGTTCGATCCCTGGGTGGGGAAGATCCTCTGGAGAAGGAAATGGCAACCCACTCTAGCACTCTTGCCTGGAAAAATCTGTAGATGAAAGAGCCTCGTGGGCTACAGTCCATTGGGTCACAAAGAGTCGGATATACTGAGTGACTTCACTTTCACAGCAGGAGCAAGGACCATTGTATTATGGAAGCTGACCAAACCATAATTTATGATGACCACGTGCTTTCTGTTACCATAGACATGTAGATAGCGGTGCATTTTTAATATATGCAAAACAGGCAATTCTATAGTATTGATTCCCTGTGTGATTAATCACGTCTGGCTCTGATGCTGGCTGTGGTTTTAGCTAGATGGAAATTAGGCAACTCTAATATGCTGATTCTAGAGACGAGCAATGGACTTCCCTAGAATGGCTCTTATTGGAAATGATTAAGTGTTAAGGCCAGAGAAAAGACCTGGGGTTCTATTTAGTACACACTTACTCTAAGATGTCAAAACCTGAATCCACATAGAAACTGGAGCTTACCTAGGAGTTGATTTAGGCTTTACTTCTGGTTACCTCTGCTCCCCTCCCCTTCTTTTCAGCATCCCAGGTTAGCTGTTGATGACTACAAATTTGTATGGCTTTCTTCTAACATGGGAGCCCCTTGGGAGCTAAGACCACATTTTAATCAATTTTGTGTACTTCTTTAAAGTTGAAGTGTCTTGCATCATTGATATCTTTTTATTACATGCCTGTTTGAGTATATAAAGTTTAAGCATTTTCTTTAAAAATGCATTGAAATACACAGTCAAATGCCCAACTGAAGAAGTTTCCATTGTGATGTTATTTGAAGTAGATACCTCTGTTCACTAGTAAAGCCTAAAATGGATTTCAGGGACTTTGAAAGACATCCAAGTGCTGAAGTTTGCAGCTGCATATCATTATTACTGTTGGTATTGTTGTTACATTTTATTTTGTTTTCAGAATTTACTTTGAAAATTCAAAATTATCTAAGAAGATGAAAAATAAAAATATATTCAAAAATAATGAGAATAAGTGTAAAGATAAATAGTAAAATAATCCAAAAATTAAGTGAGCTACTAAGGAAAACATTCAGACATTAGAGTTTAAAACCAACTAAAATCAGGTTTGAAATTAGAGGCAGAGATCCCCTTCTCTGTGCATGAGGAAACAGTTAAGATAGTCTGAAAAATACTGTAACCTGAGTGAAGTGAATTATGTTAAGGATGAAAAAGGATGAAAAATAAAGATGAAGCTTAAAAACAGTGCCAGTTAACTTCCCTGTATCCCCCAGAGAGAGGTTAAACTTAGGCTGTGTAATTGAAATCACAGGGACAGTAATAAACACATCTCCATCACCTGCTGACTCTAATTAAATGTCTTTAGACATGTATCCTTTTTGAGGAAGTATCATATTCCTGCCCAAACCAGGATTTAAGTTTGGTTATCCAAAACAGGAAAGTTTCTTGGGGAAAGCATTTCCATAGGCACAATGTCAGTTTGGCAAACACTAAGTTGTCTGATAATTTGAGGGAGAAACAGACTCTGTGCCTATTACAATATGGAGAGATTCTTACTTTCTTAGAAGCAGGACGTTCCTCACCTCCCCAGGGACCTGTTTCACGGAGGCGATTACTCAAGGAAATGCTTGAAGAATAGCAGCTGGTCTGGGACAGTGTTTACTTAACTACTTTATTTTTGCTGAGTGGTGTGTACTAAATAGAGGCAGATGCTGAACAGTTCAAGATAATAGAAATGATTTTTAGAGTCTGTATAAAGGAAGAGAGGACAGAACATTAATGCAACAAGCCAGGGAAAGGAGCTATGTGGAGTATAAAGATGCCCTATGGGGAATCTGATGGTGTTTCTGCTGTGTGCATGAGGGAGTTCTCTTTCCTGCTACCCATGGAACGTATGATAAAAAAATCTGTATCTAGTTTAATGTTGTGGAGGGAAGGTATGTGCTGAGTATAGCTCCAAAGTGAGTTTAGTGGAGGGGCCTGCTGCTGCTGCTGCTAAGTCGCTTCAGTCGTGTCTGACTCTGCGACCCCATAGAAGGCAGCCCACCAGGCTTCCCCGTCCCTGGGATTCTCCAGGCAAGAACACTGGAGTGGGTTGCCATTTCCTTCTCCAATGCATGAAAGTAAAAAGTGAAAGTGAAAGTTAAGTCGCTCAGTCATGTCCGACTCTTCACAATCCCATGGACTGCAGCCCACCAGGCTCCTCCGTCCATGGGATTTTACAGGCAAGAATACTGGAGTGGGATGCCATTGCCTTCTCCGAGTGGAGGGGCCTAGGACATCACAATTGGGTTGTAGGGAAACAACCAACTATCCCATGTGCAGAATAGATACCTGATGAGCAGTCTACAGAGAGATATCACAAACAGGCCATGTGGAAATGGTACAAACAGTGGAAGAACTTGTCTGAGGGGCACATGATAAGCTGATCTTTGGTAGAATTGGGTAGCATCCCAACTCAGGCAAACCTTGAAGGTNAAGTTCATGGTTCAAGTACTATTGAAGCCTGACTTGGAGAATTCTGAACATTACTTTGCTAGTGTGTGAGATGAGTTCAATTGTGTGGTATTTTGAGCATTCTTTGGCATTGCCTTTCTTTGGGATTGGAATGAAAACTGACCTTTTCCATTGCTGTGGCCACTGCTGAATTTTCCAGATTTGCTGGCATATTGAGTGCAGCACGTGAAACCTCCATACAAACCTAAAACGACAGTTTGGAGAACTTCCTGGCTGGTGAACATGAGATTTAAAGAGAATAGCATGCTCTGAGAGAACATGGAAACTCTGCACCCTTCCCTCTTACCTTACCCTGGGCATCTCTTCCATCTGGCTGTTCCTGAGTTTCATCCTTTCATAACAAAGTGATGATCTAGTAAGTAAAATGTTTCTTGTAGTTCTGTGAGCTGCTCTAACAAATTAATTGAACCCAAGGAGGAGGTTGTGGAAACTTTTGATAGATAGCCAATCAATCATAAGTGCAGGTGACAATTTAGACTTGCAACTAGTGTCTGAACCCCAAAGAAGGGGTTGTTGTTTGTGGTCAGAAGTATAGATAACAAGCTGGGCTTGTGACTAGTATATAAAGTGTGTATGCAGGGGAGGTGAGGAAGTAGTCATGTGGGACTGAGTCCGTCACCCATGGAACGCTAACTCCAGTAGACAGTATCAGAAATGAGTTGCATTATATAGCATCCAGCTAATGTTGCAGAGAATTGCTAGTTGTGAGGAAAAACATCCTCACATTTGGTGATCGGTAACGTCAGAAGTGAAATTTTCTCTGTGAAGGTAAAGGACAGAGGCAGAGAACAAGCATGGTAGGGAAGTACCGAGATTCTCCCTACTCAGGAGGTAGACTGAACTGACTTTTATATACAATTGTAGATACAGACCCACACTCTTTTATGGGAAAATCTTAGTGTCAGATATGTTTCTGAATTTTAGAAAGGATAATACAGCACATGCAGTGATGTCTCGAGCACAAACCTATTAATAGTTATTAATATTCTGAGGTAACACATCTATATTTTTCCTAGCAGCCTAAATTCAGTTCAGGTCCGGATTGCTGCTGAGTGAATTCGAGCCAATTTTCATGAGTTTTCCCTTACTGGGAGTGTGCATAAGAATTATGGGCCGCATCTAGTTTTCAAGGAAAGAACTCTATTTTTAAAAAATTAAAAAATTGCATTTTATATTTAAGTATAGTTGATTAACAATGCTGTGTTAATGTCAGATGTTCAGCAATTCAGTTATACATACACGTATATCTATTGTTTTTCAAATTCTTTTCCCATTTAGAGTATTACAGAGTATTGAGCAGAGTTCTCTGTGCTATACAGTAGGTCCTTGTTGGTTATCTATTTTAAACACAGCACTCTGTTCAAATCAATCCCAAACCCAGGAGAGAACTCCTGACTTTCTTTTAGTCTGCAAGCTATTGTGTCTTTTATTGTATCGTCTGACTTCTTGAGCCTCTTTATTTATCCTTTAGTTTTTTATATTTGCTTCAGAACTTTCTTTTGGATTTGGGTTTGTGTATGTGTCTAGGAAGGCATAATTTAATATTTTAAAATTCACCTATTTTGAGTTTACAATTTGATGAGTTTTGTAAATGTGCACAATCATGAAACCATCATGACTTTGAAGGTTTAAACATCCTTACCACCCTCAAAAGTTTCTTCCTGTATCACTGCAGTCAGTTCCCCCTCCCACTCCAGCCCTGGGCCAGGCAATCACTGATGTCGTTTCTGTGTGTAGCTTTCACTTAGCTTAATGTTTTGTGATCCAAGTCCTTTTATACGTTAGTATTCTGTTCTTTTTGTTATATATATATATTTTTTTTCCTGAGTGGTATTCTCAAGTGTGTATAACTGGTGACTAGATCAAGAATGTATGGCGCATCTCTATCACAAATACTATTAAGCCATAAAAAAGGTCTTGTGCTTCTAATCTGTTATTCAGCTTACCAGTCTTTGAATCCCTGCTCAACACTGAATGCTTTCTCAGGTTAAGAGCTGCCTTACTTTCATTAATAGCTTTAAGTCAGCAAAATTTTTACCAGCTCTTAAGTTTATCGGGCTGAATTAGGCAACTAGGCTTAGATAGTGCATTGCCCTAGAGAACATTAGAAACCTAACTCCCCTCGCCCTGGCTCTGTAGATCACAACCGTGACCTTTCATGACTCACATCCAGCTAATATTTATGCAGGGAATGCTTTGCAGTGATTATCAATTTGGCATTCTGAGGATGGAGCTCAATGCTTTTTTCTACTAGGGCCGGGAGGATCTTTCTGCCTCTTGCATGGAGTGGAATCCAGGTATTAAGAAGCGTGCCCTCCCTATTCCTGAGAATGCAGGTGGATCGACCTGAATCAAGAGTCCAGGGGGAAATATTTCCCATCTAAGGCCATACTTAAGCCCTTCTCCTATTGCATTTGAGCCCCAACAGTTTACTAGGGAAAGAGGTTTGAAAGGATTCTGTCCTTTCCACACTTAGAAATTTTGCTTGTACAGAGACATGCTTATACAAACCAGAAGAGGAGTGCATGAAAATCAGGATGAGAGTCAGTGGTCTATAGGAGGGTCTAATAAACTCGCTTGCTTCTAAGTAGGATCACTCCACTATGCTGTTGGCTATGAGGAGCACCATCCTTTCTGAGGACCCAGCCCAAGCCTAGTGATAGGATGTCCTGTCCATGGAAGGTACCATTCAACTGTGGAAATATCCACACAGCAGGGCATAATCTTACCAGGTTTTTCTCAAGATTCTATGGAGACTGTGAAAGTAGACACAATTATCATTTATAATTTATGGCTACAGGCAGAGTTGAGAGCAGGGCAAGCTATAAGAATGATAGGAGATAGAAATATTATCAATACTATTCTAAAATTTCAACAAATTTTTATCCTGTTTCTTAGTATTTACATCTATTTAGTTGTTACTTCATTTGCTTGCTTTAGGGGGTATTCCCTGCACCCCACTCCAGTACTCGTGCCTGGAAAATTCTGTGGACGGAGGAACCTGGTGGGCTGCAGTCCATGGGGTTGCTAAGAGTTGGACACAGCTGAGCGACTTCACTTTCACTTTTCACTTCCATGCATTGGAGGAGGAGATGGCAATCCACTCCAGTGTTCTTGCCTGGAGAATCCAAGGGGCGGCAGAGTCTGGTGGGCTACCGCCTATGGGGTCACAGAGTTTGACACAACTGAAGCCACTTAGCAGCAGCAGCAGCAGGGGCTATTCCCTGATGGTTCAGATGGTAAAGACTCTGCCTGTACTGCAGGAGACCTGAGTTCAATCCCTGGGTCATCTTCTCCACTCTGATATTCTTGCCTGGAAAATTCCATGGTCAGAGGAGCCTGCCAGGCTACAGTCTGTAGGGTCACAAAAAGTTGGACACAATTGAGTGATTAACACTTATAATAACACTTGAGGGGTATTTAACTTATCTCTAATTTTCCTATTTAGTGAAATGGAAATGATAATAACAAAATTTTGTTGTTATTGTCTCATAAGAATATTGTGAAAATTAAATGCTGTAATATGTGTAGCACTCTTAGGATAGTAATCCTGGAGACTAATAATGTTTCAGTGAAATGAAGTCATTGCTATCTTACCTAATAATGTTTTTCCAGGGAGGAAATATTTTAGTAACCTGTGAATTACATATAGGCAACGCAGAAGGGATAATCTGTATCATGACATAAATCTGTGCCATTGTGACAGAGCTGTATATCTACAGATTATTATGCAGACCTGATGCAAAGAAATGACTCACTGGAAAAGATCCTGATGCTGGGAAAGATTGAAGGCAGGAGGAGAAGGGGACGACAGAGAACGAGATGGTTGGATAGCATCACCGACTCGATGGACAGGAGTTTGAGCAATCTCTGGGAGTTACTGATGGACTGGGATGCCTGGCGTGCTGCAGTCCATGGGGTCTCAAAAAGTCAGACGTGAATGAGTCACTAAACTGAACTGAAGGCATGAATGTGAGGCTGAGACTGAGTGAGAAGAACCAATCTCCTTTCACATGCGCGCACATGCACACACACACACACACGCACACACACACACTATACTTTGAGAGATTGAGGAAGAGGCAGTACTTCAGACAGGTGGACTATTTCTAGCCATTCTAACTGGGAACGTGGTTACATGGGAGGTACAGAATAATCTGGTGGCGCCGTATAGAATCTGCCCGCAATGCAGGAGACTCAGGTTCTTTCTCTCAGTTGGGAAGATCCCCTGAAGGAGGGCATGGCAACCATTCCAGTATTCTTGCCTGGAGAATCCCCATGGACAGAGGAGCCCAGTGGGCTATAGTCTATGGGGTCACAATGAGTCAGACACGACTGAGACTAAAACTATAACTTCACCTTTTTTTTTCACACCCTAAACAACCTAGATGTTCTCTCATTGTGTAACTAATGTTGAGAGCTTTTCTCTATTATAAATCTCTTCTATTTTCTTGAAGCCTTTGGTAAAAAGTTTAAACTCCTGTAGCCTGGCCTTATATATTGTTCAGAGTAGGCTCCATATCTGCTTCAGGTGATGTAGTCAAGACACAATAGTAATCACCTGTGGGACTCAGTTCTGGTTTGGAGAGAGGTGATGTAAGGGGAGAAAGCAATGCTATTCTCTGAAAAAGCTGGTTGCCTGAGTGACAGACAGTAAGCATTATTTGGGAATTTCTAGAATTCCTTAAGGATGAATGTCTGGTAAAATGCATTGCACTTCCTATGAATTCTAGTAGAGTAGGAACTCAAGTGATTGTTAAATGGGCATTAATAAAATTCACAAATAAGGAAGGCAGTGTGAGACGAGAAAAGAAGAACCCTTCACACTCCTGATGACGGCACTCAGTAGTTTCCAGGCTGCTCTCACTGGTTTCCTTGGACAAAATGTCTCCCACACCCCCAGCAGTCTCTCCTTAGGGTAGAGACAATAGAACAGCCTGCAGATCTTCCAGCCCTGACAAGACAGAGCTCTCTTTGGCTCTGTAGAGATCCCACTTCACAAGACAACGTGGGAGGTCACAGGGCTCATGTCTCACCAGTTGATTAAAATCTAGTGGTGAGAAGACCTGCAGCATCAACCATCAACCAGTTATCCTAGGTCCACTGGGCTTTCCAGAGGTCTACCTCCTCTACTGAACACATCGCCTCAAAAACCCAGTGCATGGCAGGGCAAGTGCCACCGGATTCTTGCCTAGAATAGACTGATCCAGCCAATAGGTTCAGGGTGAACTGGCTAACATATCCAAATTCTTTGACTCCAGGTGACCCTCTGTTGTATGTGAATATAGGCTTGGAGATTTAGTGGTGGATTCAATTTTCCCTGGAGCTAGCCCCTGGAATATTTTTCTTCCATTCCACAGCACCCACATCTACAATGAGAGCAGGATAAAAGTAACTTATGTCTTCGCCTGCAGCCCTCTGGTACCTGAAACATGGTGTTGCCACCAGTCAGGATGGATCTGCTTACTGTGGTCATATAGGCCATAGTGCATATTATTGCCACAGTTGCTACAGGAGGTCTATAAATTTTCCAGCCATGAAGAAGAGGCAAGTTCTCAGTTCCATAAAAATTAGAGAAAGCAAGTACTTACTTCCAATGCCCAGGCAAAGTGATTTGGGAGCAGTAGAATGACAAGAGACCACATTCAAATCTAGCAGGCCACCCTTCTATTCCTTTCTTATCATAGAAGTAAGATACATAAGTATGGGAAATGGGCATTTCTGTGACCCACACTATCATGGCCATCAACCTGGACACAGAGATAGGAGCACATGGTGGGAAGTCCACACTCAGTGCCTGTATTTCCATTTAGTATTTTCTGTCTATCGGCTGGAGAACCTCACCTTCACTTACTGAGGAGCTCTGCCGAAAGCAGTCATTAAACCCCACCCAGCTCCATTCTTCTGGCCTGTCTCTATTCTAGAACTCTAAATGTACTTTCTGTTTCCAGAGAGGGGTTTTTCAGACCAGGACTTCAAGAGCTTCTCCAACACTGTGAGTGAGACTGCTCAGATGCCATGATGGCCAGCACATATGTCCTTGCCCACCAGGCAAGGTGGAGGAACACTGTGACTCAGGCTGGGAAGGCAGGAAGGCTCCCTTGCTCCTTATTTCCTCAGCTGTTGTCTACCTCTCCTTCCTCCATCATTCCCCAGTCATCCACCAGCCTTTCTTATCTGGTTCCAGTGGGCTTTGAGCTTGATCTGATCTGAGTAATGATGCTTGAGGTACTCTGTGTGCTCAGCCTGGCTCTCCTTTGCACTCCACATCCTGACATGAGGAGATATCCAGGAGAATTACTTTTTTCAGGTGTCTGAGGCTGATTGATCACATCTCCAGCAGAGTTCTCTGACGGGAGCCCACCCATCACCTGGCAAAATGGAGGGAATGGTCACAGAGCGGAAGATGGGATAATGCAGCAGAAACTGGATAGAGTACCCAGGCTTGCCTGGAGAAGAAGCCACCTTATGCTCTGCCATCAGGAGTCCTGGAAACATGCCCTTAGCTAATTCCTGTCACAGCTTGTCTTTTGATTCCTCACCTTGCTCTTTTTCATCTGTGCATTGCTTCAATCATCAGAGATTTATTAAAACAGTTTTACATAACGGAATGTAATAAATGCAAAAAAATTGGAAAAAATAAGGACACATATTTTGAGCTGAAGGACTTCACAGTATAGTGAGAAGCAAGCCTTCTAATATTGATAGGCAAAACATTATAATATAATATGATATGGGCTTTCTCATCAGTTACTTAAAAGAACAATGGGAGAAAACATAAATTCTGCTCAAAGAAATCAGAGGATTCAAAGGAATTAGCCCTTGAGATAAGATTTAAAAGCGGTTAGGTGTTTTCTAGCATGGATTGGATGGTATCACTGACTCAATGGAGATGAGTTTGAGCCAACTCCAGGAAATAGTGAGGGACTGGGAGGCGTGGAATGCTGTAGTTCATGGAGTTACAAAGAATCAGACATGACTTAGTGACTGAACAACAATAAGGGGTTTTCTAGATGAACACACACAATGAAGGGATGTGGAAGGAAGCCATTCAGGCAGAAGAAACATATACACCAATACAATAAGAAAAGAGACATCCAGCTGAAATTAGAATACTGCATAATCCATGCTGTTTTTATAACTAGTAAGGTGGCTAGCAGAGGACTCTGATGGTTAATCTTCTGTGTTAACTTAATTGGAACACCGGGATCCCCAATATTTGCTTAACATTATTCTGGATATTTCTGTGAGGGAGTTTCTGGATGAGATTAATGTTTAAATCAATAGACTGTATAAAGATTGCCCTTCCCAATGTAGGTGGCTTTGTCTCATTTACGGAAGATCTAAGTAGAACAAAAAGGCTGAGCAAAGGAGAACTCACTGTCTTATCCTGACTGTCTTCAAACTCAGACATCAGCCTTTTCTTGACTTTGGATTTTCACTTGGACTGGAGTTTACAGCACTGACTCTGCTGGTTCTCAGGCCTTTTCACTCTAACTACTCCAATAGCTCTTCTGGGTCTCTAGCTTTCCTACTGCAGATCTTGGGAATTTCTAGTCTCATAACTTCATGAGTTAGTTCATTATAATCTCTCTGTCTTTATTGCTCTATATATGTAGATAGATAGATAGACAGTCTTCCCTTGTAGCTCAGTTGGTAAAGAATCTACCTATAATGCAGGAGATCCAGGTTCAATTCCTGGGTCAGGAAGATCCCTTGGAGAAGGAAATGGCAACCCACTCCAGCATTCTTGCCTGGAGAATCCCATGGACAGAGGAGCCTGGCAGGCTACAGTCCATGGGGTCACAAGGGTTGGCCACGACTTGGCAACAAAACCCCCACCACCACCAGATATAGATAGATATAAAGATACAGATATCTTCTACTGGTTCTGTTTATTAGTTCTGGGGGCTGGAAAGTCCAAGGTCAAGGTGCTGACAATTTTAGTTTCTGTCCTCTTGGTTTGTAGATGGCTGCTTTTTCACTGTGTCCTCAAGTGGTCTTGCCTCAGTGCATGGGCATGGGCAGAAAGAGAGAGAGAGAGAGAGAGAGTGAGCTGTCTAGTGTGAGTTGTCTAGTGTTTCTTCTTACAAGGACACAATTCCCATTGGATCAGGGCTTCACGCTTATCAACTCATTTAATCTGAATTACTTCCTTAGGGGCTCCATCTCCAAATACATCCACCCTAGGGCTTAGGGCTCCGGCATATGAAGTTTTTGGAGGACACCGTTCAGTCCGTCACCCTGGGTGAGGGTTACGTGACGAGAGTCTGGGCAGGACCAAAGCAGGCTATGAAAGACTCTGGACTTTACGCTTAAGGGATCAGTGATGGGGAGTTAGTGAAGTGTTTTAACTGTGAAAAATGGTAAGACATATAAGAAAGCTTATTCTGATTTCTGGTAAAGAATTGACTATAACATCCCTGGAATATTCTGTGCACATATGCCAGTGGAAATTTTATGACAGCAAATTAAAAAATGAGTACTCATATCTGCTGGGAGAACTAAGGCAGACAGAAAGCCATTGCCAGACTCTTGGAGATATTTCAATATCTACACGGTTCATGAAGTTGGATTGAAAAAATAATGTGGCCCATTCATGCAGCCGCACACTAAGAGCATCCCAGTGGTATTCATTTACCCCTGGCCATGATCTTTTCCTTGGGCTCAAGACCTAGCGTTTATCGTGCCTATATTGTCATAGGAGATCACCTCCTACTCACTACATTTTACAGAAGTTTTCAGTGGAGTTTGGTCCCTTTAATCTTTAGACAGAAGAACAGAAGGAGGGGAATGGTAGTGCAAAGGATGTTTGGCTTTGGGAATTTTGTATTTTAATTGATAAATCCCACACATACAGTTTTCTAGGCAGTAGCAGAGAAAACCCCTAACAGTAATGCATACTAGCCATTGTTGTATTATGCTTTATATTTTGTTTATTATTTAAAATATATGTATATATGTGTGTGCCTATTTATATACCTATTATCTATTTATTTATAATATATGATGTCAGTTCTAAAAAGTAGGCAAAAGGTAAAATGTTAATCATTTCAAGTCAGCAAAGCTGGCCTTGCTATAAGCTGGCTCCAAATTTGGGTAAAAATTAGGCAAAAAGGTAAAATATTAATCATTGCAAGCCAGCAAAGCAGCCCTTGCTATAAGCTGGCTCCAAATTTGGCAATGGGCTGATTGGTTTTTGTCAAATTACCATCCAACTGAAGTTGGCTGTTGTTCTTTTAGTTTTTTGACAAGCACAAGGTGAATAGTGCATAAGCCAAAGGATAATTATACACTGTGTCTCTTGAAAAAGTTTGAATTGAAATAACGCACCACTCATTCAAATATGGAATAGCTGAAGAGAACGCTAAGTGCCCATGAACTAAAGCAGACCAGAACCTATGACAAAAATACTGAAAGCAAAGGAATTTAATAATTGTCCTGAACATTAATAGAAAGCTAAGACTATTGACAGTAATTTGCTAAATTAACCAGAAAACAATTCAGAAAACTCCGTGACGTGTTTAATAAGATATAAGACATAGCCTATATGAAATAAGGGAAGAGATCTATAAGTTTCATAAGGACTGAAAATGCTGAAATTAAACTACAATATGATGAAGTACATAATAACATGAATATGAAGGTAATTTGCACAAGTATAGGTAGGATGTCAAATAATTAGAAACCGCAGCAGTTAAAACAAGGTTCTCATTCATGGTAATAAATGCAGGATTAGAATTTTCTTAATTAGTAATGGGAAAGATGAACTTGAAAAGATTTCCACTATGTACGCTGTCCTGTGCTGATTGCCATTTTGGAAGCCAATTTAAACATGAGCAAGTAAACAAATACCCTATTGGATGGTGTGGATAGACATATTTGTTTGTAATTTCTGAGAAATAAAAATGAACTCATTTTCAAATTCATGTCACAGTGACAAGTAGCAGTGACTTAAATTAGTCATTCGGGACAGTGGTTCTCAGTGTGGTCCTTGGACAAGCAGCATCAGCATCAACTGAGAACTCAGAGTTTAATTTCTCAAGCCTTCCCTCAACCAACTTGATTCAGAAATTCTAGGAGTTGGGCCAAGTAATTGATATTCTAACCATTGCTAAAGGTGATGCTGCTGTAGCTCAAATCTGAGAATTACTACATTGGGAGAACGACTTTATCTGTACTATGAGGAGAGTAAGGCAACTTACTGATCACATAAGTTACCCCTTATCTGCACCACAGATTCACAAAATTCAGGAAAGATTGTAGAGCTGAGGGCTTTGCTAGTGGGGGATCCTGTGTGCCTCAGATTCCCAACTCACAAGTGAGAGAAATGGACATAGTTACATAGATAACTAATTTTCCCAAAGAATATCAAAGGAATATCAAGTATAATATATTAATACAAATAAAAGAGAAGAAGCATTGCTTAGTTCCCAAACCAGGGATCAAACCCACACCCGGATCAAAAACACACATTTTGCTGCACACCCTGCAGCAAAAACACAGCATCTTAACCATTGTACTATCAAGGAGGCCCTAAGGAAGCACTTCTTAAACTGAAGGAAGACTTATGTGTGCAGGTTGAAAGTGCTTTTTGCTATACAGGCAAAGTCAACAAGAAAACTGACAGCTAATTAATTCTGGGGGAAACAAGATCTTATATAAAGAACAAACCTCCTATGCTACTGCTGCTAAGTCACTTCAGTTGTGTCCGACTCTGTGCGACCCCATAGACGACAGCCCACCAGGCTCCCCCGTCTCTGGGATTCTCCAGGCAAGAACACTGGAGTGGATTGCCATTTCCTTCTCCAATGCACGAAAGTGAAAAGTGAAAGGGAAGTTGCTCAGTCGTATAAGATTCTTAGCGACCCCATGGACTGCAGCCCACCAGGCTCCTTCGTTCATAGGATTTTCCAGGCAAGAGTACTGGAGTGGGGTGCCATTAATATCAAGAAAGAAAGAAGGGGAGAGAGAGAGAGAGGGAGCCTGCCTCTAAGATTAAAAATCCTTGCAGAAGGGGGAAGATATAGAGTTGAAAGAAAAAATGAGGTTTACATAAGAAGATGGGTACCTCTTCCTCCAAGGCTTTCAGTAAGGATCCATGCTGTATGCAAATATTGACAAGTTAAATGAGATTAACAATTCGTAAGTCACATATTTCCTGCCACATGGTTTCTGCTCATTCAGTGCTAGCCCTCACCCATCATCAGAGCACCAGGCACATGAATGAGGAACTCCTGACTCATCTCCGGAAGGTGTCACATTCTAGGGACTAGAGTCTAGGTCATTAACAAATGTTTAGCTTTGAGAAAGAAGGCAAGATCTGAGACTAGGTACTAGCAGTGAATGAAGTGGAAGGTTAAGAGCTTATTGCCATTAGGACATTATGTGTGAATGAAAACGTGGTTGAAAGGCATGAGCTGTGGAACGTGAGAGCACAGTGGCAAGAAAGGATGTAAGGCAAAAAGACAAGGCTATTCAGAAGATTTTCAAATACTTTGTGTGTTCCAAGTAGAAGATTCTCAGATACTTCGTGTGTCCCAAGTAGATTTTCAAATACTTCGTGTGTTCCAAGAGCAGGTCCTGTGTAGAAAAAGATATTTAATATATATCAAATATGGCAGTCAGCATACATTCCTCCCCTCTGCTTGACTTCTGAGTAAGATGAAACCTGGACTCTCAGGTCCTCCCAGGCTGAGATTCAGTGGGTGAGAGCTCACAGTGCTTAAGGAGTACTATTATTGTAGCGTGCTAAGAATTCACTTTCTTTCCCATAATGTTGTTAGTCAATGAACAATGGAAGCTTTTATCAGTCATGACTTCTCCACTCTTGAGGATTATAAAATCCAGATAAGGAGACAAATACCTGCCAACCACCTGTGACATTGATAATCATTCAAAATCTAAAAGCAAGATACAGACAACATCACAAGTGTATATCTGCTAAGTGAAATGTAGCTATAAGATAGGCTGCCATTGTTGATGAAGCTAGGATGGTAGAAGTAGGAATTAGACAGCCAAAGAATGAAGTGGTAACAGCATTGCAGGTGGAGAGAGTGGCACAAATCTCAAAAGCAGGGAATCCATATCATTGAATAAGTAGATAATTCTGAGACACTAGAACAGTAAAAATCTAAGATGTCCTTCTCTGTATGGATTTCCAAAGATGGAATAGCATTTTAACCAGCTCTTTATCAAATGGTAGCTTCTCTTATAGCATCTTATATTAACATATCATACAATCAGCAAGACATGATTATATTCTTGTTGTTTCTGAAAGTTATACAATTTTCTTGATATTTGTGTAACATTAAGTTTGAAAAATATCCTTGTTTTCTCTCCTCATCTTTTTTTGGGCTACTTTTAGCAGCCTGAAAATCAGCTTTCATTTTGACTGCCGCTTAACAGAATTTGATTAAAAAAAGTAAACTAATTACAACGGAAATGCAGCCCTGCGAAGCTTTAAGAAAAACACATTATTTTGTTTTAGGGTTCAGTTACTATACATTCATTTATCATCTTTATAAGCGATGTGCAGGCGATGATGAATAGGCCCTGGCTTTGAATCAGGAAATGTAAATTATCCTTTTTCTTTATTTCCTTTTTCCACTTTTTTTTTTTAAACAAATAATAAGTGCTAGGTAATTTGAAGTTAACTGATGTGGCAAGAACTCAAAGATGTAATGCATGAAAGCAACAAGGGCTGCTTATTTGATAGGCTGAACAAATCAACTCCTGGTCCAGGGGACGCATACTTGAGTTGAGGTGGCTGTGTCCTGTGGTTGACCTAGCTGATTTGGAGGACCATCAGCAAGAGCCAGGTTGCTCTGCTATTGAGAGAGCCTCCCTCTTGTCAAGTATTTGAGCCTCCCTCATGTCAAGTAGTAGCTTTTACCTTTGGAGAACTGGCACATATATTCCTTAAACCCTCTCTCTGGATCTTTTTTTTCCCCATAGATAAGTTCATCGTGTCACAGTTTATTTTTTTATAAACAAAATATTTATTGAGTGTTATTTCCAGTCAGAAAGAAAGAAAGGCTAAAGAGAAAAAGTTCTATGGTTTTCTATTGCTAGGTAACAAACTAACAAATTTAGTCACTCAAAAAAGCACACATTTATTATCTTGCAGTTTCTGTGGATCAGAACTCAAGGGACAGCTTAACTGGGTCCTCTGATTAGGGTTTTATGAAGGTATCATCCAAGCTGCATTCTCAAATGGTGGTTTGACTGGGGAAGAATTCATTTTCAGTCTCACTCAGTTTTTTGGCAGAATTAATTTCCTTGTGATTGTAGGGTTGACATCTCTGGCTTCTTGCTGTTTCTTGGCTAGACACTGCCCTCATCTCTCAAAGGCTGCCTGATCATTTGTTGGAGGAGTGCACTTCTCTACCAGAGGGGCTTCTCCATCATGGCTGCTTCATCAAGCAAGCAAGAAGAGTCTCTAGAGGGAATCTGCTATTGAGATATTCTTTTTTAAAATTTTATTTTGTTTTTAATTGGAGGGTAAAAACAATATTGTGATGGTGTTCATCATACATCAACATGAACAAGTCGCAGGTATACATATGTACCCCACCCCTCCAGATCATCACAGAATACCAGCTTTGGGTTCCCTGCATCATTCAGCAAATTCCCACCAGCTATGCACTTTACATATGGTAATGTATATGTTTCCATCTATTTAGAATATTGAACATCTTTGATATAAGAAATTAGTGCATTTTCAAGCAAGAAGTGCAGTATTTCAAGACAGACAAAATAAGCTTTATGTATAAGTAGACTTTGGATAAGGACAGAAAATGGGAAAGCACATTACCAATAAGGGAAGAAAAGAATGCTCAAGTGTAGACCATGGGTGAAGAGCAACCAGTTCTGACTGGATGGCCATCGTTGTAGATAAACAGCGGGATGATTTTAGGAAAGATGAAGCTCAGAGTGCTCACCTCAGGATGAATCTCAACTTTACGTTCAACATCACTTGATGTAGAAAAGCCTCAGTTGAAATAAAGTAGCAGTAGAAATGTTAGCTTTATTGGTGCAGAAAGTTATGTGTACTCATTTCCATTTTCAGGGGTTTTGCAATATTTACATTTACTTGCATATAGAATCTTTAAGATATTTGCATATGTTCTGCAAATTAATTTAAAATTGGCAATTGACTTACATTTGGGTGATACTTATGGATAAAGATATTAGCCATAGATACCACTCACAGATAAAGTTATATGTGTCTCATTAATTCCCATATTCTTTATAAATTATGTCAATTTGATTTTTATGTGGTAATTCTCTATATATACTGCTTTCCATTTAAAAATAAAACTCATGGATTTTTTTACTCACTCTAGCACACAAAGTGTTTGCATATTTCCTTTTTAATTTCCTTAATTTTTGTTTCTTCTCATACTCTTTGCTTTTATTATACCTTCTCTCAGATTGCTGAGGCAACAATTAGGCATACTGACCTTGGAAAAATAAATAAAGAGAAGGAAAATATGTTGCTCTGTCACTTTAAAACATAGTCCATTTACACCAACATATTAAAAGTCTAAATATTTTATTGCCTAGGCACAATCTCATTTTTATTGCCCCAATCACAGCTCATTGGTTAGGATATGCTGGGCAGAGGAGTGAGCTGGTCAGCTAATGGCCTCCCTGCTGCTAAAATTAACTAATTGTTAAAGTAATAACCATGGACCCTCACGGCCTATTTTAATAGTCAGTGGTAATCTGGGAAATTATTTTGCTGCTTTCATTTCAGTAAGTCCTCCTGTTGGCCATTTGTACCCTCTCTTTCCTTTTAAATGTCCTCTTGATGAGAAATATTTCAATGAGAACCTGCAGGGAGTTCTGGCCAGTCCCTCCAAGTGGAATGAGCATTGTATAAGTATGTACTGGGGTGTACGTGGGTGGTCATCTATCCATTGCACCAAACTTCTTTTCCAAATTCATATTTCCTCCTCTGCAATGTGTCTTTCACATTGGTTTGTTCCATCTCTTGCTATGTTTTGCCCTAATGCTGGCTATGACCTTGCCTGTCCTTTTGGTGAAAAACTTTTCATCCATCTTTAGATGATCACTCCAATCCACAGTGGAGGCTCAGATAGGAGTTCACCCATTTAATATCCCAGGACAATGCTATTTCCAATTTTGACCTCTCCTCTGATATTCCAGCGTACATTCTTGCTACAATACATTTTATTATGTTTTTGTACTTCACATTCTCCTTTATCCATTTGTTATTTCATGTGTCCAAATCCTTTATTCTCAGTTAAGTTTACATTTACCCAGAGAAAATTCTGAACTTGCTCCTGCATCTCTCAGTCACCAGAGCTATGTTAAATACATTGCAGATGCTTTTGTAAACACATGTTGAATTAAATTAAATTATATCTGGAGGATTTCAAAGTTGTATCTGCTATACAAACGTCCTGTGAGGATATTTTAAATCCTTCATATCCAGAGAGAAAGAGGTAAGTTCTACACATTCCTCTACTGAGACTAAATCTTCATGAGTTCTGTCATAAACATGTCATTAGTATGGACCTCATAGAATAGAAATTATTTATGATGTCATTTAAAATTTTTAAATGATATCAAGAAAGACACAAAAAACACTGGACTGAAGGAAATCAATACTTTAAGAAAATGGGCCTGTGGCAGAGTTATAGGGTAAACATGTATGAAACCAGAGATGGAAGGCTAGTCAGTCTATTCAGAGGCTCAACTGCATGACCTGCACTAACTACATTATTCACTGGAAAAAATGTGCAGGGCTTCTGCTTGCATATCTGCAAAATATTCTTTAATAAGCCTTCCTATCTGTTTAACAGTCATTAATTCAGACTGCGGAACACACTTTGCAAAATAACTCTTCTTTGTATTATTGTGACAGTTTTTTGTTTTATGCCTGTTGAGATGTGATTATTGAACATTTTTTTTGAATGTCTGTAATAGTTCTATGTTGATACTAACAAAAAGACCGAAAACCTGTCTATTGATTTAAGATTCCATACCAGTCATGGTACAGTCTGATAAGTCATGAAAAGCTCCTTGGGGATTATAGCTTTCTATACATTGGGCTAATTATAGCTAACCAATAGGAGAGTCACATTCTAGGTTAAGGACAGATTTTGGTCTGGGTTGGTACAGCTGCGTTAAAAAGTCTAGAATCCTTTCAGTACCATGTTTCTCATATTTCATGAAGACTTAAAACTCAACCATTAAATGAGGGTTGAGATTTGAGGAGTCTTTCTGCAATTCTAGCAAGCCGTACTTTATGATCCCCTTACAGTCCTGAAGATTAATATTGGAGTTTGCTTTTAGAGAAGGTTTTTAAAAAGAAACTCTTAAAAATCGTGGTTAGGACCGAGACAAACTGCGTTCTGACTCCTCTATGTACCAGCACTATTTCTTTGGGAACATTGCTATATCTACTAACTTCAATTTCCTAATAGGAAATTAAAATGAGCATGTTTTTTCTTTCTGATCTGCTTTGTAAAGTGATAGGAACCAAAGATTGTGATTATTTGTAAAAGAAAAATCAGTAGTCATTTAATGAGGGCCTGAGTGATTCTGCTATCAGTTGAATGAAAGTGTATCCACGTGTTGGATTTTTGATATCTATTTTAGTTGCTTACATGCCTTTTTTCTCAACTCCAAGATTTCATCTGGGTTAAAAATAGTTGAATGAAAGAACAACAGTTTTGCATACGTTTCATATTATCATCTTCTTTGTGTTCAGTTAGGGAGGCACAGATTAAGAGCAATGGTTTAGAGTCAGTCAGAGATGCTTTCAACCTTGTCATAGTTAACTACTAGTTGTTTAACCTTGAAACTCTTGGCAATCTCTCTAAGCCCAAGGGTATTCACATTAAACCTGAGGACAATAGATATACTTTCTTCATAGGACTGTTCCGGGGATTCTGTGAGGTGATGCTGCAGTGCATTTGGCATAGTACATTACACACAATAACTATAGGTGTTTAATTAATACTAGCTATCCTTTCCATATTATTACTAAGGACAACTTAAACAAATGACACTTTGACACATTGTAGGCACTCAAAAAGAATTCGTACGACGTGGCATTCACGGCTATGCTGAAAGGACCTGTTTAGGGATCCATGGTGGATGGAGAAAAGCCACCAGGAATGGATGCCGCCTGCAAGGGGCTTTGACAAGGAGCAGTCTCCAGGAGGAATCATGACTTGCCTTCCTTTGGGAGCTTCAGAGGCCTGGGAGAGCTGGAGGAGGGGAGCTGACTCATGGAATTTCAGCCTCATCAGAGAAACAGAGTTCTTTGTGTCCAGGAATGAAATATGGTACTGAAGAAACCACACCTACAGAACCAAGTCTAAGGTGTCTTTAGGGTGACTCAAGTAACCCCCAATCCCAATTCCTCTGCATCTTCTAGAACCTTGAAAGCATCAAATAGAATTCACAGAGCACACGTCGGCAATTCTAGGTCAAATGAGACTTTTTGATTAGAATAAAAAATTGTGTGTATGTGTGTAGGTAAATTATATTTATTTCCCAAGGCCTTGCTCAAACCTTTCTTCCTTCATGAGTTCACAGTAGATTGTTCTTATTTCTGAACCATAATCCCCTTAGCCCTGATTATCTTTTGGCAATCTGACCCATCTCTAGGAGAGCTCAGGGAAGTTGTTATTTTTAAATCCACACTCTTTACTCACCTGGATGCTAAGGACACCATCTGCTATCTTTTCTTCACGTGTCCCCTAACTGCAGCCAAGCCCAACTGAGCCCCAACACTTAGCAGGGTGATAGAGCCTTAGTATGCACTCATTTCAAAAAACAGAAAAAGTGCTTCAAGTAAGTAAACAAACCCCAAAAAGGAAATCTTGCGAATTATGTGCTAAACCATTGATGGTGTTTTCTTCTCCTTGAAGGTAAAGTTAACTTGGGGGCTGCGGGGGAAGGTGGCCCATCTGGTTCTGTGACATTTTTCTGGAAATACCATCAAAAGGAAACTGAGAAATGTGCTTCGAACTGAACAGTCATGATCCCTCTTGCATCCGAAAGGAAGATTGTGAGAGTAATGAGCCTAAATCAAGGCTGGGCTCGTCCTGCCCGCAATGAGGCAAGACAGGTTTTCCTTTAAAAAACATCTGCCATAAGGGGATTTAAATCGGGTACTCCTGTTTTTAGAAAATCTCTATTTCCTTACAGGATGTCGGCTTTGATCACTAATCCCTTGAAAATGTCTTCAAGAGCTACTCCAATTGGCAGAAGTATTTGAGAGTGGGCGTGGGCAGGTGTCGGGAAAGAAGTGGGGGAGAAAACAATCCTCTTTTCCAAGCTGATGTATTACTTTAAAATAAAAAAGACAACTCCCAGAGCCTCTTGGCGCTAATAATCCTCACTGAGATTTTCCCAATGGTTAGGTCCAGGGAAGCCTTTAGAAAATGTTCTTTTGCAGGTCAGCATTTCCTGTCCTCTCTCCCTGGCCAATGGCATTAATGTGTGTTTGTCAATACTGAATTGTATTTGCTGCATCGCATCTCAGCTTAGAGAAGGAAGCACATCGTGTTGCATTTTCCTTGCCTCTCAAACTGGAGTTCCTACTTCTCCCCAGCTTTGTGTTGTCAGCAAAACTTAACACGTTTACAATCGGTCTCTTGATCGGAGGTAATTACCTGCAGGAGAAATAGCAAGGCGGAGAACTTAGCAAGACAAGCCTTGTGTGGCCGTGCTGTGGGCTGCTGTCCTGAAAGTGTATCAGACTTGTCAAATTGGTTCAAATTAAATTGACACACCACTCTTTCAGGCAAACACGGTGAGCCCTTTTGGGCTGTACATGCCTTCAGAGTTAAAAAGGAATGTGCAAAGGACACCCAAAGGGGCAAGTGACAAGGACAGTGGGGGTCTTTGGAAAGATCCTTTACAACAGGCTCCAAGAGGCGGTCTTGTCAGGACTGAAGAAGCTCAGTTGGGTTTTTTCTCAGCAATTTCCTGTTTCCTGCCACAGTGATGACAAGGTGTCCCCAAGCCTTAGCCATAAGACCCTGGAGCCATTTTTTTTTCCTGCCTTCAGCTTCATTTATTCATTTATTGTAATGTTTATGAGCTTTGTCCAGGGACACTGCTTGGTCTCACAATACCAGCTTCAGCCTGGAGGGAGACAAGGCCATTCTGGTCCCAGCCTTTCCCTTATGGGCCTGGTGACCTTGGCCAAGTCATTTAACCCCAACTCACGAGGGCCACCACTTGTAAGAGAGCAGGGGAATGAGTAAGGCCTGGATCACCTCAATAAGGCATCAAGAGGAATAACTAATTAATGATTGTAAAGCACTTTGCAAACAGAAAGTGCTGTGCAAAATACTTAATATTAATCATAAAATGCATTCCCTGCAAGCCTCTAGGCGTATGTACAGAAATAACCACAGCAATTAAAGTAACACGCTAACAAAACTCATTAACCCCTAAACCTCCTTCTGCCTATACTTGGCTGTTGTAGCTTCGTGGCTTTCTCGAGGCTGCCAGGTGATACTGGGAGGAAGGCTGCCACGGAGAGCCTGGCATTGGGCTCTGCTGTGCTTTCTGGGCAAGTCATCAGGTCACCTGTTCTGAGTGCCAACAGCCTTAAAATCCACATCAGCATTCAGCCTTTCCGGCCCATTTCTCCTGTGTGGATCTCTTCCTTCCCTTCATGCTCTAGAACCCACTGCCTATACCATCTGTACCCCAGATGATTCTTCTCTCCTCTGTGTGTTTATTTCCTTCCAAGCATATGTGACTTTTCTCTCCCCAGTGTGTAAGCAGCTTGAAGGCAGGATTTCCCTGCATTGTAATTCCTGCTGCTGCTGCTGCTGCTAAGTCGCTTCAGTTGTGTCCAACTCTGTGCGACCCCACAGACGGCAGCCCATTGGGCTTCATCATCCCTGGAATTCTCCAGCCAAGAACACTGGAGTGGGTTGCCATTTCCTTCTCCAATGCATAAAAGTGAAAAGTGAAAGTGAAGTCGCTCAGTCGTGTCTGACTCAGCGACCCCATGGACTGCAGTCTACCAGACTCCTTCATCCATGGGAGTTTCCAGGCAAGAGTACTGGAGTGGGATGCTATTGCCTTCTCTGATTGTAATTCCTAAAGGAGGACAATGCAAAGAGTGTGCCTGCAGGTAGTCTACAGATACACGGGGAGATGCTTTGCAATCCCAAGGTATTGATTAGATGAAGGTGAGAGAGTGTTGTTTGAAATCAGCCACAGTCACGCTGGTTATCTTGCACCTGGGAAGCTGGCAATTATTGCTAAGAAGCTCCAGAGGTCTGGCAGGGAGGAAAATGAATGAAAGAGGGAAGAAAGGGCTTGTACTCAGTTCATCAGAAAACCTTTAGCTTTGAAATAGGGGAATAGTGAAAACCAACATTAAAAAATTCTCTTCAGGAAGAGAGGGAAGGAATGAATGTGATCTGCCTTGAGAAAACAAAAGACAGAGGGTCTTGTGGGTTGCAGCTAACACAGGCTGGAGGGTGGAAGTGATGTGGATGGCCGGGGACCTCAGTGTGTTCAGGGAGGACAGTGAGGACTGTGTGAAGACAGGCTGAGCACCTTGCAAGACATAATTCATCTTTCTTTCTCCTCTTTGTGAGAATGAATGGCTAATTTGGAAGAAGTCTCTCCTTACCTCCTTTATCTTTAATAAGCAGCCATTTTGGGTTTTACTTCTTTTTAATTTTTAAATTTCTTACCTTAGCTTGTCCAGAATGCTGGCTCATGTCAGAATTTTTGTGCTGCAATAGCATCTTTCATAGAATATAAAAGGGATATGGAAACTACATTCTTGAGGCATTGTGTGTCAAAATTTCATCTGATTCCACCTTGCATACAATATTATAATACAGCGTTGGGATATTGACCACTAGACTGATAATGCAGTAGTTTTTATAAAAATTACCACATAGATCGTAAAAATGTGCTCCAAATTATAAATAAGAATAGTATGTTTTTTGTCAAATGTTATGTAGAGCAACTAAGCAAAAGACAACCAAAAAACCTGTATTATATTGAATTTAATTGTTTAAGAGAAATTTCCTGGACAGGAGCATCTTGATCAGTAAACAGGGGATTGTGTCCTGGAAGAAATAGCCAAATAACCCCTAGGCAGGGGACTCTCAGATTGACAGTTGGGAAGGAAGAATTTGTTGTGAAAAGCCTAGAGCCAGGGAGGGTACGGAGTCTCTGAGCACAAAGGTCTGCCTGTGGGGAAGAGGAAAGAGGAAGCAAAGAGGAAAAATAGAGGCAAGAGGCAGAGGCTGATCATATGCATTCAGGATGCTGAATGACCCCAGAGTGAGTTCAGAGAGAAAGACACGATAAGAATCCAGAGAGGGTCAAGAGTGGGAGAACAGTGTCTGGAGTTCTATCCTGACAGAAGAGGCTGTGAAGAATATTCTTTGATATTTGGCAGCTGCTCCATGGAGAATTCCCTCCTGTGGAGAGCTGCAGTGATTGTGGACAAGCAGTTTGGGAGATTACAGGTCTGAAGATGACTTGGGGAAAAAATAATCCTAAAATTACAAGAAAAAAAGCCAAGAAATGATATTGAGGGAGCACAAACCTCTATTTCACGGCCAAATCAAAAACTCCCTGACTAGGAAATTGATATTCTGCCTCAAAGTGTCCTTCCTGAAGGCTGGGCTCAGCTTCCAGGGGAGAGGGTGGAAGGGGAGGTAACATTGGTGTCCACTCTAAGATCCTCCAGTGCCAGCAACATCTGGCACATCCTTGAACTAGTCACTTCACAACTGTCAGCCTAGTTTTCATCTGTATAGTTAAGCATTGTGGTTAGTCTGTTAAGTCCTTTCCACTTCTGGTATCTGATGGACTCCATAATACTGAGTCTGCAAAGCATGTCTCACACACTTGTTCAGTGGCTAAGAAGCTGATTTAGATGGCATTTCCATTCCACTGAAGGTGGGTTGGGTTTACCAAAGTGGATAACTTTAGAGTTTCTCCCATGGTAGAGAGTGGTCATCAACCAAAATCTATTTAATAACATCTATAAGTCCAACTCTTTGATAGCTACTGAAATGATGACCACAGTAGTAGATATAATGGTCATCTGAGTTAAATAAATTCACCCATTCCAGTCCATTTTAGTTCACTGATTCCTAGAATGTTGACGTTCACCCTTGCCATCTCTTGTTTGACCACTTCCAATTTGCCTTGATTCATGGACCTGACATTCCAGGTTCCTATGCAATATTGCTCTTTACAGCATCGAATCTTGCTTCTATCATCAGTCACATGCACAACTGGGTATTGTTTTTGCTTTGCTTCCATCCCTTCATTCTTTTTGGAGTTATTTCTCTACTGATTTCTAGTAGCATATTGGGCATCTAATNTTTTTTTTTTTTTCCTGACATAAAGCAAGCTTGAAAACTTCAAACATGTAGAAAGATCTCTTTGAATTCTAGGGAAATTCAAAAGAAACTACATCTAGACCAACCCCAGAGGCTTATTTTCTAGAATAAAGAGGTGGGGAAAACCTGGAACACTCAGGCAGGGCAAAATCAACAAATAAAATCAAGCAGGTTGGTGTTACTCATCTCGACAATGTTGCCTGTATCAGATTAGTAAAACAGTATCTGTATGCTTGCAAGGGCAAAGCTTGTAGGTTTTGTATTCGATACTCCACAAAATTGTATCACTAAAGCAGGATATTTTCAGGGAGACATTCTCAGTTCAGTATAACACAGAAAATATTGTACCACCTCCATCCTGAGCAAACCCATGCAGTCAGTCATTCTGTGTGGACCTAAGCCAAAGGTCTGTCATTTATTAATAGAACAAGCTACATGAACTTGGACAGGTCCCATGGTCTCCTAAGGCCTGACCCCTCTTTACTAAGGTGAAAAGAACAATACCTACATAGCACTATTGCAGGATCTAAGTGTGGGATCGTCCACTCACAGGCTTTGCAACTCGGGTAGTATTACGCCAATATCAGCAAGTGCAGTCATG
>SJYV01045794.1:275876-302139 GCA_006410875.1 Neotragus pygmaeus | reverse complement strand
AACTCCAGTACTTTGGTCACCTCATGCGAAGAGTTGACTCATTAGAAAATACTCTGATGCTGGGAGGGATTGGGGTCAGGAGGAGAAGGGGACAACCGAGGATGAGATGGCTGGATGGCATCATGGACTCGATGGACATGAGTCTGAATGAACTCCGAGAGATGGTGATGAACAGGGAGGCCTGGCGTGCTGCAATTCATGGGGTCGCAAAGAGTCGGACACGACTGAGCGACTGAACTGAACTGAACTGAAATGATGACTTAGTCCCCACCCTTGAGGAACTTACAGTTTAATCAGGGAGTCCCATAAACACATGAAAAATGATAAAATATGAAAAATGTCACTAAACCCTTATGTTTTAAGTCTTAGAGCTCTAGACCAAGAGTGTTTTGTTAGTGGAGCTTAAGTTTTCTGTGGGCCAAATGGCCAGAGGCAAGGGAGAGGAGTTGGGCCTTAAATAGCAAATACTCTGTTCATTCAAATAATATGTCCCTTTTTGCATCCTGATTCCTGGTGGGTGAAAGCTGAGCAATTTTTCTCTCTCTCACCTGAGGAAAATGCCAAAATTGAAAAACAGGGTCCATAATGAACCTCTCTGTTGACTATGTTGAGCCAGTGGAGATGAGGGACAAAAGGGACTCAGATGCAGAAATCACCATGCTGCTGCTGCTGCTGCTGCTAAGTCACTTCAGTCGTGTCTGACTCTGTGTGACTCCATAGATGGCAGCACACCAGGCTCCCCTGTCCCTGGGATTCTCCAGACAAGAACACTGGAGTAGGTTGCCATTTCCTTCTCCAATGCATGAAAGTGAAAAGTAAAAGTGAAGTCGCTCAGTCGTGTCTGACTCTTCGTGACCCTGTGGACTGCAGCCTACCAGTCTCCTCTGTCCATGGGATTTTCCAGGCAAGAGTACCGGAGTGGGGTGCCATTGCCTTCTCTGAATCTCCATGCTAACAGGTTACAAACTGGGAAAACTCATCTGCGATTAAGCCCTCACAAGGTGAAGATCAACCACTAAAGCTGGGGTCAAGAGTTTGGGGTCCAAATTCCCTTTCTGTCATTCACTAGAACTCTGAATTTGGAAAAGCCTCTTACAGTAATTGAATTTGGTGCTAGAACCAAACATTTTTCACTCTGTTTTAGTATGATTACAAATAGTGAAATTAGAGACAGGCTAGGAAAGTCAGGGATGAGCACGGAGACCCCAGGTGTACAGGGGATAATTGGCAAGAGGTCAAAGTGGCTTCAACAAGGGTGGCTGCTTAGTGTTGTGCATAGAGATTATTGGCTTACTCCCCAATATGGACTAGATATGGCCTTTCTGAAATGTTCTTCCCACTCTGAAGAAAATCTGGTGTTGCTTCATTTTGTACACTCTAGTATTTCAGCAAGCACATTTCATCAGGAATAGCAATTACACTGTGCATAAGAAGTAGACATAACACTGGCCATCTAGGTTATGGCCTGAGCCAGGAAAGTGAGCAGTGGAAGAGGTGCCGCTAACAACTATACTGGATAGCGGTTGAAAGTCAAGTTTGTCCTGGAGAAACTGGAGGTATGATAGCCTCATGCATGACATCATTTTTCTCGAAACATCATGAGTTTTTTCACTTTCCAAGTTAGGAAGCTTCATCATGTTTCTTCTATCAGACACTGAAGATTTTGTTTAAATAAACAGAAAGTCTACTTCTTAGTACCCCAAAAATTCTTTAGGAAACAAAGAATTCTAAATGTCAGGAAATTGAAGCTCAAAAAGTTATTTTGAAGAAGGGCAATACAGACATCCCTGGTGGCTCAGACGGTAAATAATCTGCCTTCAATGCAGGAGACCTGGGTTCAATCTCTGGGTCTGGAAGAGCCCGTGGGGAAGGGAATGGCTGTCCACGCCAGTTTTCTTGCTGGAGAGTTTCACGAATAGAGGTGCTTTTGGGGCCACAGTCCATGGGGTTGCAGAGTCGAACACAACTGAGTGACTCACACTTTCACATTTTCATATTCAGTACAGGATAAATGTATGCACATATATGCAAAACGGAGAGTTTACACACACACACACCTTCTTCTTCAACCTAAAATCTTAAATCACTTGGTCCTAAATCATGGCATTATGTGTGTGTGATCCATGTTAAAGTGTCAGTTGCTCTCAGTCCCTAAAGAAATGTGATTTTTGGATGACAGGGAGAAAGGGAGAAAAGGAAACTCATAAGAGGTAGGGTAAGGAGGAGAGTTGGAAATGCATTTGTAATTCAAAATTATAACCCAGCAAAAGCAAAACAGGAAGAAAACAGCATTTTAAAGAGGCTGGCAGATAGCATCAGCTCATTAGTGGTTCCATCGCAGTGTACATTGGTTTGCTTGCTCTCCTAGCACCAAAAACAGTGATATATGTGTAGTGGGTATAGAGGAAGTAAATTAAACAAACATAGCTCAAGTTATTTTAGGGTTTTCTGAGTATTAGCTCTCATCCTTGAAGGCAGCAGTGAGAATTACAAAATGCTTCAGTCTTTGAAATTAGCCAGTGCACTGCAAGTAATGGGATTCTCAGGGTATCACTTCCATAGGTGAGAAGCCCAAAAGGTTTTCAATGAAAGACAGTGGAGCTTTTGCCACCAGTTGAATGGGATGACAAGTGAATCCCTGATGCTGGCACAGCAGGGCTGTCAAACACTGGAGAACTTTGTTTCCATTTGGGAATGATTAAGGTCTTATTGCTTCTGTCTTGGATATGAAAGACTTGAAACACATCAGTTTGATGTAACCGGGGTTGAATGACAACTCTATGCATGTAGTTAGCAAAGTTCATTGAGAAGGAAAGAGGAGCACTGAATTTCAGGAAAGTTAAACTGTAAGAATTGAGTACCTTGATTGAATTTGATAGCTCTTAATGGGAAACTGTACTGAACTGGCAAAAAAAAAAAGAAAAAGAAAAGAAAAAGCAATGAGATCTGATGAAAAGGATCAAACTCAAATTTAGTTTTTAAAAATACCTCAGAATTAATCTTGCCCATTTAATTCAGGCAATAGTAGAAATCATTTTACATAATAAAAGGGGACAATGCCAGAAATAGCAGGGTGGAATTTCAGAAGCAGAACTAGAGGAGGACCACAGAGAGAAGCTAATTTGCTTTTCTGCTTCAAAATGTTTCCCACAATCATATTTTGGGGTCTAGTTGATTCTTTTATAGTAAAGGTAGAGTAGGGCTTTTTAAGGGAGATTTCTGGTTGGAGCTTGAATTGTTACCACTGAATTGAGCAATCAGACGGCCAGGTGAGTCATGCCATCTGAGGTTCAATGTGGATAGCTTGGGAGACAGGAAGAGTAAGGCCCTAGACCTTGCCCAGAGAGACCTGCTGGGGCACAGACCCTCACAAGATCGGCAGGTCAGCCAAGGAGAAGGGAGTCCTTGTACAAAGGAGCCAGAGCTACACAAATGTCAGTCCTTTGCAAGGGCATCGGGGCACAGGGAAATAGATCTCTCTAACTGATTACGGCTTGAGTTCTACATCTTTACCACCTGTACATATGGCATTTGACAATGGCTGGCGAGGAGTAGCTTTTGGACCCTTTGGCTAGTTCTCTTCCCACCCTCTACCAGCTCTGATTTTCTTTTTAAATATAATGTCTTTAAGCACATTCATTCCCCAGTTTGCAACAGCCACGACCACCCCCTATTGTCTGATATTTGCCACGCTTCCTCCATGTGCATGAACTCTGTTTCCTGACTTCTGTCTGGCCATGTGCAGAAAGGCCTCATGGCTTGGCTCTTTGCACTACTCTAGAGAGCTCTTCTCCCTACTCTATCCAGGATGATTTTCTGAGAACCAAGAAGGGCAAAGGCCCTGAGTGAATCACTGAAGGTGCATATGGTATTCATTCTGCAGAGAACAAATATGGAACAGGAGAAAAAATGACAGTCGCATNCTAGAGAGCTCTTCTCCCTACTCTATCCAGGATGATTTTCTGAGAACCAAGAAGGGCAAAGGCCCTGAGTGAATCACTGAAGGTGCATATGGTATTCATTCTGCAGAGAACAAATATGGAACAGGAGAAAAAGTGACAGTCGCACCATTTGCATTTGGTATGTAAATTCAAGATACATATTGATTTACATGTATAATTTAGTAACAAAAAAAAAAAAAAAAAAGAAAAAAAAGCCCAGATAGCTAAGTAAACATGAATACCCACCCCAAGCTAAAGGCTGGGCTCCTGGTGGTGTTTGTAAGTGGTGCTGTGTGGCAGCACGTCTTGGCATGCAAATGTGTACAAACTCAAAACTCTTGCTAGGCTAAACAACACCTTTCCCAGGAAGCACACTGATATAGCAGCCTGTACTTTATGCATTTGTCTCCAGGGCAGAGGCCCTTCTCAACGTCTCATAGCTAGGGCAGGATACATAATCCATTCTTTCCTTAAATTCTGCCTTCAAACTGAAATAGCCTCGTCTTTTAAAGCACCTTTTTTTCCTTTTGTCATTTCCATGCATAAAGGACTCGAATATGTATTTCCTCCATAACCATCAGAAGTGAGGTGAAGTGTGAGTTGCTCAGTCATGTCCGACTCTTTGTGACGCCATGGATTGTGGCTCACCAGGCTCCTCTGTCTATGAAATTCTCCAGGCAAGAATCTGGGAGTGGTTAACCATTTCTTTCTCCAAGGGATCTTCCCGATTGAGGGATCGAACCCAGGTCTCCTGTATTGCAGCCAGATTCTTTACTGTTTGAGCCACCAGGGAAGGACAGATATAAATGCCTTAGCTGGCTCCATCTTTATCTAAACTGATTTCCTTTTCTCACCAAGCTTCCCCTTATCTCTAGCCTCTAAAACAAACCCTCTAGAGAGAATTCCTCACTGCCCCCAGACACATGAATAGTCCCACCACCATGCTTCTGCTAATTCAGCAACATCATCCAAGAGAATGCCCTTTCCTGCATCCATCAAAATCCCATTCATTTCTTAAGCTCTACTTCAACTTGGTTGCCTCTGTGAAGACCCAAACTGTGCTTTCAGTCTCAGTCATGTATAGTTATACAAGCCACTCTAACAATTTTCTGAGTGTTGCTCTTGGCTTTTCCATCAAAGAGAAACTTTCTGATGGGGTGGCATCCCTTCCCTATCATCCATTTGGTGCAGAGTTGGAAATACTGGTGATGATAGAACACAGTGATGGACTCACTTAAAAAAAACACTTCCTCAATTTTCACTCTTTTTTGCTTTATCAATATTTATAGCTGGCAACAGGAAAACTTCATCAGTGAGCATAGTTTTAAAGTAGGTTGTTGCTCAGTCACTAAGTCATGTCCAACCCTTTGGGACCCCATGGACTGCAGCATGCCAAGCTTCCTGTCTTTCACCATCTCCTGGAGTCTACTCAAACTCATGCTCATTGAGTCTTTGATGCCATCCAGCCATCTCATCCTCTGTCATCCCCTTCTCCTTCTTCCTTTATCTTTCCCAGCATTGGGGTCTTTTCCAATGAGCTAGCTGTTTACATCAGGTGGACAAAGTATTGGAGCTTCAGCATGAGTCCTTCCAATGAATATTCAGGGTTGATTTCATTTAGGAGTGACTGGTTTGATCTCCTTCATGTCCAAAGGACTCTAAAAAATAGGTTAGCATAGGAGAATAAAGAGTGTAAGAAATGTGTAGGGAGATGGATTCAGGACCTCTCTTTGTTCCTACCCTGCTATGTTGTTTGTCAAGGTTTCTTGTTGTAATGAATAGCAGCACATGTATAGTATAATCCAGGGATCCTGAACCTTGACACTGTTAAGACTTTGGACAGGATACTTCTCTCTTATGCGGAAGCCTTTCCTGTATACTGTACAATGTCTGGAAGCCTCAATGGTTTCTGCCCATTAGATGACAGTAGCTTTCCCAGCCAGCATACCTCTGCCCCAGAGTTGTGACAACCAAAAATGTCACGAGACATTGCTAAATGTCCCTGGTTGACAAAATCTGCATCACTTCCTTACACCCACCCACGTTAACAGACACTGCTACAGTCAATGATCCAATGCTCTTAAAACGTTAACCTCTCTTTGTTGAGTCCAACAAACCACTATGATATCTGAATTATTATTTTTTTAGAAAGATTCTGCTTTTCCCCATATTACTTGTTTTTTGATTATGAACAGATATTTATAGAGCATTGGGTACATCCTTAACTCTCACTGTTTTAAGGTAAATGCTATGATCATTCTCATTTTACAAATGAAGAACTGAGGCCCAGAGGAGTTAATAAATTTATCCATGATCACACAGCTAGTAAGTGGTATAATTGTTATCCAAACCTAAATGCCTTGGCTCTAATGTCTATGTTTTTGACCACTGTGTCTTTCCCAAAGGCAAAAATTAGTGTCTTCTGGATAATTATCACAAATTCTAAACAGGTTTTTTTTTTTTTTTTTTTTTGTAAAATTTCACCTGTTCAGGGAGTGTCTAATTTGGGGATTAAGCAGAACCCCTGTTAATTGCTTTAAATACCCACGGCTTTCTCTCTCCTTAATGACTTGCTCCTAAGTGAGCTCTTTCTCATGATTTGGACTTAGACACACAGCTGTGCAGACACTGGGTTGCAGATCTCTGTGCATCAGAGATCTTGGGTATATTTCAGAGACTGTGGAAAATGTTCAATCTGTCATACCTGAATTAATCCCTCAGTTCTCTGTACCCATGGGAAAAGCCCCAGACTGATTGCTGTTTTGTATTTCCAGCTGTTTTATGTAGTCAAGCTATTCCCCAGCTCCAAATCTCTAGTGGGTCTTTACTTCCAGCTGCACTGAGTCTAAACTCCTTTGACAAGATGTCAAGACCTTTCATTATCTCACTATTCCCCACACAGCCCATCTGCTTGGTATGGGTCAGCATCCTTACTTCCACTTCTAACTTCCACATCCAGGAGCTCCATCCATCCTTTTATTATTATTATTTCTTTGTTTTATAGGAGTATAGTTGCTTTACAGTGTTCTCTCAGTTCTATTATATAGCAAAGTGAATCAGTCACATATATACATTAAACCCCCCCTCTTCCTTGGATATCCTTCCCATTTAGGTCACCACAGAACATTGAGTAAAATCCCTATACTATACAGTCCATTCTCATCAGTTATCTATTTTATACATAGTAGTGTATACATGACAGTCCTAATCTCCCAATCCATCCCACCTTTCTCTTCCCCTCTCAGTATCCCACTCATCAATTCTAAGGGACAGCACAAGCCCAACTCGGTCCATGAAACCTCCCTTATTGAAACCCTCAGCTTGCTTTTCCTGAAATCTTTATCATCTGCTTTCTGGGTCATCCAGATCCATTCTTGAGGTGAAAAATCTAAGCTCTGTGTTAATATTCATATATTTATGTTCAATTTATCAACTAGATTGCATAGGTCTTAAAGGATAAGACTTTATCTTTCCTATACATCTGGCCTCCATATTAGACACAGGAAAAGGTATTCAGTCAAGATGTTGACATGTTGATCATTCATCCTCATCTTTCATATTACTCTGGCCATGAAAGGGACCAAGCATTTCTTTGTTCACTATAAGTGGATGTTANTTAGACACAGGAAAAGGTATTCAGTCAAGATGTTGACATGTTGATCATTCATCCTCATCTTTCATATTACTCTGGCCATGAAAGGGACCAAGCATCTCTTTGTTCACTATAAGTGGATGCTAAACTGCAGCAAGGGGCTTCCCAGTTGGCTCAGTGGTAAAGAATCTGCCTGTTAATGCAGGTGAGACATGGGAGACAATGGTTCGATCCCTGAGTCGGGTTGATCCCCTGGAATAGGAAATGCCAACCCACTCTAGTATTCTTGCCTGGAAAATTCCATGGACAGAGGATCTGGTGGGCCATAGTCCATGAGGCATTAAAAGTTGGACATGACTGAGCACACACACCAAATTGCAGCAAAGTCCTTCCATGTATGACTTGTAGCTCTATTGATGGTCAGCTAAAGGACACCAGTTAATAGTATCAGAAAAGCACACAGCTTCTGCAAGGAAGTGAAGTAGGGTGTCATGTCTAGTCAGCATGTTGCAATTGCTTACCTTCGAGGCAGCATGACTGTACATATTCATGCTGCTCTTGTGAAAAACCACCATCAGAAAACACCAAGGGTGTGGCCTTGGTGTGGGTTTTATTGGGTGGCGGTATCAGGGACATGTAGACACATGTCCCTGGGGTAAGATAGATTTAGGGATATGCCAGGCTTCTACCACCAGAAATGTGAGAAGCTATATGTATTTTTTTTTTTAAACTAGTTTTCATTGAATTTTACATTTCTCTTATATTTTTCTTGTTTTCAGTGCTCACAGTTTTTGTACATTTTTCAGTGCAATCTCTCTTACGATATATATAATATATACAGAATAGGAGGCATTACCTTGGATCTATAAAACTACTAAAGTCCTAAGAAGTTAAAGATATTTACTTAAGTAGATCACCAAGATCTTTTTAAATTATTTTGTAACTTCATAGTTCCTTTTAAGCTCTATCAGGTTTAGAAATCATATGATGCAGGGAAAGAAAACCCTGAATGCTGTAATCCACTCAAGTTTTTAACATAGTAGTAAATTATTCAAGGAAATCTTAGTATGAAACTGGACTTTCCTTGGCCCCAGTATTAATTAATCTATTAAGAATAAACAAATTTTTGAAAGTCTTATGTTCCAGGCATGATTTCTTACAAGGATTTTGCTAAGATCATCAACTTCATTTAAAAGAATGAACAAATAGAACTGAGTAATAAATCTCAAGGAAAAAAAGGGTATTGTTCATGCACTTTTGCTTTTATCAACTTGTATATTATGAGTGGATAATGTTATACTGCACATTTTACTTTTGCATTTTTATCAAAGGTATCTTCACTGGCTCTCTAACTCTATATTTACCTCTTTCTGGAAAATTCCAACTTTCCTATTCCTGGAAGAATTTTATGACACTGTTTACTTAAAACTGACCTATTAACTAACCACACTCCACAGAGGCATTTTTATTAATACATAGCTTTCATTATTCGGAGAAGGCAATGGCACCCCACTCCAGTACTCTTGCCTGGAAAATTCCATGGATGGAGGAGACTGGTGGNACTGTTTACTTAAAACTGACCTATTAACTAACCACACTCCACAGAGGCATTTTTATTAATACATAGCTTTCATTATTCGGAGAAGGCAATGGCACCCCACTCCAGTACTCTTGCCTGGAAAATTCCATGGATGGAGGAGACTGGTGGGCTGCAGTCCATGGGGTTGCGAAGAGTCGGACACGACTGAGCAGCTTCCCTTTCACTTTTCACTTTTATATATTGGAGAAGGAAATGGCAACCCACTCCAGTATTCTTGCCTGGAGAATCCCAGTGATGAGGGAATCTGGTGGGCTTCCATCTATGGAGTTGCAAGGAGTCGGAAACGACTGATGCGACTTAGCAGCAGCAGCAGCAACAGCAGCAGCCTTCATTATTAAGGGACTGACCCATTTTTAGTATCAATGAATGTGTCAGTCACCAGTTATTCACATTATTTTTATGAATCCCAAACTCCTAGGATTTCCTGAATTCCAAATACTGTACATTGCTTTTGGATGAATCCAAAATGTAGGTTAAGCCTGATTCTTTAGTACTCTCTAAAGTTCTGTCATTTGGTGCCTCATTCACATTCCTTCAGTTCAGTTCAGTCACTCAGTTGTGTCTGACTCTTTGCGACCCCATGAATCGCAGCACGCCAGNATCTGAGCCACAGTCAGCTCCTGGTCTTGTTTTTCTTGACTGTATAGGGCTTCTCCATCTTTGGCTGCAAAGAATATAATCAATCTGATTTCAGTGTTGACCATCTGGTGATGTCCATGTGTAGAGTATTTTCTTGTGTTGTTGGAAGAGGGTGTTTGCTATGACCACCTTCCTTAGGAGCTGGTTTTTCTGTAAGGCTATCGGAGCGTATTTGTCTAAATAGAAGATGGGAAGATAATACTTTCTTTGTTTTCGGAAAGAAGTTTGTTTTACAAGAACTGACACCTATAATAGCTAAGGTAATCTGCCAAACTGATTAGGTGCACTTGGGAAGAATCCAAGATTCTGTGCAAGAAAAATTAATTTTAAAAAGGAAGTAACAGAAGTATGTATTTGTAGTAGGTCACTTTGGTAGCGTCCATCTCTTTGAAACTCCATGGACATTAACCTTCCAGCATACTTTATGTTTTTTTTTTCTTTTTTCCTGTTGGGTTGATATTTCCTTAAAGAAGGTCCAGCATATATGTGGCCATCATCATGATCTGGGATCACGACTTTTGGCAGTGAGGATAATATAGTTTTTTACATGATAAGATGCCCTGCCTAACTCCAGGTTGCCATCTAGGTCCCTACCCCATAATCAAGACTCCATTTCTTAAATTGGAGGGGATAAGCACATCAAAATATTTATTTGTCAATCCAGAAATTCATAGGAACTTATTTGAGAAAAAGAAGTATGGAAAATAGAGGGATTCCTAATGCAAACTCCCATTTCCCAAAGAGCTTTCAAATTAACAGGCCACTTCAAATGCTAGGAATCATAAGGTAACTCCTAAAGGTTTAGATGCAAGGTTTGGGGGACTAGGTTGAATCAGGGTTTACTGATAAGCAGGAAATCTTGGGATTTGGAGAGGGTCAGGAAAAGCTTGCTTATACTTCACCCCATGCTGATTAGTAATATTTATATTTGCACATCTATATTCATAACACATTATGGAAGAAAGAGGCCATGGCATATAATCATTTATTTTATGTTTTGTGTATACTTTCTTTTCTGAGTACTTTTTGTGAATAGATACTCTTTTTGGGATCTAGGGGAAAATTATTGAAAAAAATGTCTTCCTTGAAAATATGGCAATTGATGCCTGGGGCTACATTCTATGAGAAAGCTATAACTGGTGTATTTAATGATACTAAGGGTCTGAGAGATTTTGTAAAATAGCTGGGCTATACGCATCCTTATAATAACAGTTGATTCTTCTTCATTTCAGTCCACCTCCATGTGCCCAGCCTGTACCAAGACCTCTGGGGTTAATAAAAAAAAAAGTGAAAATCCTTGTTTCTCATTTATGACAAACCTCTAAAGAGGAAATGGACACAGAGTGGAGTTGGTACTGCACTGCACTATACTAACAAATATCAACATTTGTGACAACGATATTTGTATGGGTTCGAGACATGCATATGAAAAGCCAGAGAATTTGAGAAGGACATCTGCTTCACTGACTATGCTAAAGCCTTTGACTGTGTAGATAACAACAAATGGAAAAAATTTTAAAGAGATGGAAATACCAGACCACCTTACCTGCCTCCTGAGAAATCTGTATGCAAGTCAAGAAGCAACTGTTAGAACCAGTCACAGAACAACAGACTGGTTCAAAATCGGGAAAGGAGTATGTCAAGGCTGTGTATTGTCACCCTGCTTATTTTACTTATATGCAGAGTACATCATGAGAAACTCTGGGCTGGATGAACCACAAGCTGGAATCAAGATTGCCGGGAGAAATATCAATAACCTAAAATATGCAGATGACACTACTCTTATGGCAGAAAGTGTAGAGGAATTAAAGAGCCTCTTGATGAAAGTGAAAGAGGAGAGTGAAAAAATTGGCTTAAAACCCAACATTCATAAAATTAAGATCATGGCATCTGGTCCCATCACTTCATGGCAAATAGATGGGGAAACAGTGTAAACAGTGTCAGACTTTATTTTCTTGGGCTCCAAAATCACTGCAGATGGTGACTGCAGCCATGAAATTAAAAGACGCTTACTCCTTGGAAGAAAAGCTATGGCAAACACCTAGACAGCATGTTAAAAAGCAAAGACATTACTTTGTTGACAAAGGTTCATCTAGTCAAAGCTATTGTTTTTCCAGTACTAATATATGGATGTGAGATTTGGACCATAAAGAAGGCTGAGTCATGAAGAATTGATGCTTTTGAACTGTGGTGCTGGAGAAGACTCTTGAGAGTCCCTTAGACTGCCAGGAGATCCAACTAGTCAATCCTAAAGGAAATCAATCCTGAATATTCACTGGAAGGACCAATTATAAAGGTGAAGCTCCAATACTTTGGCCAACTGAGGCAAAGAATTGACTCATTGGAAAAGATCCTGTTGCTGGGAAAGAGTGAAGGCAGGAGGAGAAGGGGACGACAGAGGATGAGATGGTTGGGTGGTATCACTGACTCAATGGACATGAGTTTGAGCAAGCTCCAGGAGATGGTGAAGTTCAGGGAAACCTGACGTTCTGCAGTCCATGTGGTCACAAAGAATCAATCACGACTGAGTGACTGAAGAACAAGAAGTGCAGAGAAGCCAAAAACAGGCCAGTGTTGTCAAGCTCTGGTTGTTAATCTTGTTTCAGGATGAAAACTTGGACTTCATTTTACTTTTATTCATTTGTTTTTATTAAATAAAAATTTATTACATACATTATGCATTGATAATCTACCAAGCACAATCTTTAAAACCCGACACAGTTCACTCAAAAGAAAGTGAACACAGTGAAGAAGCTACCTACCTTCCCAGAGATCATAGTTGGTTTCTGTACCACCCTGCCCACTCCGCTGTGTTCTCGTTGCTCCAGGGCTGACTTAAATCCCTCAGTCTGAAAAGCACTGCTTTGGAGAAATTTCTGAGAGTAGTTAAATGACAGTGCTGTGATCCAGTAACTTTTTTCTCAGAACTAAAAACTCTTTCCTTTGCTACATCCCCCATTGTTGGGGGATTGTGGATGGCTAGACAGTCTATGGAAAACAAAGCAGTGAACACTCTATATTAAGAAGGTCACAAAACTGTGGAAGCCAATTCATGGATATTTACATAACACTCTAGCCAGGAGGGTTTTCTCAACATCCCAAAGGTATATTGTACTCATTTGCTCTCCTGAAGGGTACAGAAGCTTCCATGCTAGGACAAAGGAACTGCTCATACTGACAGAGCCAAGGATTAATATCTCTCCATGGAGAAAAGAAAGGCTTGCTGTAGATTTGCATTCTATTGGACTTAACAAGAACTCACTAAACCTTATCCAAGCAGAGTGAGTGTGTGGAAGATCCAAACAAAGATGAATGAAGTGATCGCTCCTTTAAGCAACTTTCAGGGACCCAGGATACAAATAACCTTAAACTCTAGAAAGATGGTGGACAACGTCTCTAACAGTGTGTGATACACAGTCTGTGTTGAGTCAACACTTCAGATTATAATGAGTGTTGAAATCATGCTCTGAATAAATGCCCCTGGTTATTCAGAGAACAGAGATGTCATATTTGATCATGAGGGGCAAATAGAATTTTACCCAGGGAGAATGTTGTAAGCTGTGTGGTAAAGAATGGGTGAAATGGAGGAAAGTGAAGAGAAGATGCAAGAGTATTTCAAAAGCCATGGAGAGGAGCTTGGGGAGGAGTCACCATCACTGATACTTGTCAGTGACAGGTTGATAAAAATCAGAGCCTCCTTGCTCTTGAACTAACCAAGATATTTTATCTTTCCTGTATTGTTTTAGACAGTGCTTACTATTTTTATTAGAGGTTCTTCATCAATTCTTTTATTATTTTCATGAAAATGCTTGACAAACAAAATTGGATTTGTTTTGACAAAGTTATTTTTATTCCTTTGTTCTTTCCTTTGAATTGTTAACAATACATGAAGAAATAATGCAAAAGCTAAAAATGTAGTTTTAGAATATCTATCACAGAATAGAAAAGGCCATTTGGGGAACACCATGCCAGACAAATGACTTGACCTAACACTTTTTTTTTCAGCTCTTTCCTGAAAGCTATTCTTCTTGCATCTGTAGAAAGCACAGCCATGAAACGGTGTCCAGATGGGCTCTAATTCAAGGGATAACCAGGGGGAGGCCCAAGTACCCCAAAGCGATGGAATTATACCTTATCTTGAACAGATGGCAGAACCAGAGACCTGGGATTTCCTAAAATGCAACCAAAAGGAACATTTTGTCTTAGTGCAAACGTGTTAAATATCAACATTATTATAGAGAAAGTGCTTCAAAAGCTTGCCTCAACACTGTTCAACGTGGGAACAATTACAACTCTTTGTAACGTCTGGTGCTCAAGTGAAAAAGTGTGTAAAGTGGTCCTTTGAGAGGACAGAACCGAGCCTACGAAAGGCACAAGACATATGAGCCACTATAATCACACCTGACCACTGCAGAATCATGGGTCCTAGTCAAATGCAAACATATTCCTTAAGCTAAACTTTGGAGTTTGTGTGGCCCGTCATTTTCCCTTCCTTCTGACATCCAGGCGAGCTCCCGAGTAGAGCAGTGGGAGGGCAGAAAAGGTAAGGTCTGAGTGAGGGTCAAGCAGCCTTCTAACTGTTTGTGCAAAGTGTAATTAGGTCTCTCATCCAGGCAACCAATGATGTTATTCAATAATCTACAGAGACGTGTTTACACGCCCACCTGTCCACCTTTTCTAATGTAGATCCCACCCTCTCCACGTTTTTTTCATCTAATCCATTGAATTAAACCCTCACCAAGCTTTAGATATCCTTCAGGAGACTTTTAAAAACACAAAAAATTATCATGCTCTATTATCGATTCTTGCTTCACTTACTATCCATGCCACTTACTAGAAATTTTTTCTTGGGCTGTGTTATTAGGAATACTTTACATGTATGTCTTGAGACTTCTTAGCTGGCTCAGTGACAAAGAATCTGCCTGCCAATGCAGGAGATACGGGAAACACAGGTTTGATCCCTGGGTTGGGAAGATCCCTTGGAGGAGGATAGAGCAACCCACTTCAGTATTCTTGCCTGGATAACCCTATGGACAGAGGAGCCTGGCATGCTCTACTCCATGGGGCCGCAAAGAGTCAGACACGACTGAGTGACATGGCACACGTGCACGTGTATGTCTTATCTGCCCAAATTGATTTTGGGGCTCATAAAGTCAGATAAAGTCACCTATATTTTGTTGTCTTAGATCCACCCTTTCAATACTTAGCAGAGCTTAGCATATATATGCGTGTGTGTATGTATCATAATATAACATATATTATCTATGTCTATAGAGATATATAACACATTTCCTTTATTTTTTGTTTTTAAAAAACCTCATCAATGATATTTATTTATTTATGTTTTTACTTTTGACCTCTCAGCATGACATTTGGGCTCTTAGTTCCCCAACCAGGGATTGAAACCATGCCCTCTGCGTTCAGAACATAGAGTCTTAACCACTGGACTGCCAGAGAAGTCCCATAACACATTTTCTTTAATAGCCAGTAGGTGTGCATTATAGAGAAGTCATTTATGATACAGAATGAGACATTAGCAATTATAACAGTTCAATAATGAAATATGGCTCTCCTTTCCAGGTTTTGGTGTTCTGGGTTCATCCATCCATCATCAGGCTGTTTCCCCAGAGATGATGTGATGTGACTGCCTGAAGCAAATGCATATTTTCTCTTCCTGGGAAGACTTTTCTCAAGGTGAGTCATTCTGGGTAACGGGAAGGAAACCTCAAAATCCCCTTTATTGATTTATAAAGTCTAGCACCTAGAATAAAAGGTGAGTAGCCTATTTCTTTTTGTATTTTCTCTGATGTTTCCCCTTGTCCTCTGACACTTCTTAATTCTCTAGATCCCAAGCACTGGACTTGTACCAGGACACTTGAGTCTTAGTGTATTTGCTGCCAATGCACGCGAGAAAGGAAATCTTAATAAGATACTCCCCTACTAGCCACCATTGCTTCTTGCAAATATTTTATTTCTCTCAGAATATTCCCCTTCTGTCTTTGGTTCTTGGATGTCCACACACCAAAGAAGAAGGGAAGAAGTCTGCCATGAGCCAACTCTTGCCCAAGTTCTCCAAGGTTTCAGTAGCTAGAAAGACTCTTGTTCTCCTCAGTGACCATCTGTCAGGTTTGCTAGGGTATCATTAAGGCAAATGTTTTTGGAGCAGGGTAGAACTTTTTTGGAGTGAGGGAACTAACACATTTATGATGTATAGTTACATATTTCACCATAAATATCCAAGCATGAGTTTATATGTTTTGTGTGTGTGTGTGTGCATGTGTGTGTGTGTGCAGAAAGTGGATTAATACATAGGTGAGCAAATTGGACAGAATGCATATCTCCAGTCCTGGGGAAATTATGTGTATGGTTATTCTATTGCTCCTGATTCAAATTTAATTGAAATTTACATCACTAATTTCCCATCTCATAAATCTATACATCTCACTTGAAGATGTTTGATTTCAATTCATGCTATGTGAGTCAGTCATATTCGTAAGTTTGAGTATCATCACAGAAAAACTTTCTGGTAGACATGGCTGCATGTATTTGACTGGGCATTGGATATTTCAGTCAATTTAGCCATTCAACAGAGAGGTCTAGCAAATGCCCCTAATTTGACATTGTTAGCTGTGGGCTGGTTTTTTTCGCCTCCTGTATCAAGCATTGTGGCTAATTAGGCAACAGATTCTAATCTTCATGAATTTTTCAGGCCGATACGTATTCCTTCCCAGGGCTAATTTGCTGTTATCAGAGGAATGACTCTTGTGTATGTTGTTGGTCGTGTCTGACCTTACTCCCCTATTCAGCTTGAAATTAGTTGAGGAACTGTGGCCAAGAAGGTCATTTGGTAAATCATCTCTCAGAAAACAAGTCTGCTTTAGAGAATGTCCTTTTCTTCCTGTCCTTCACTGACCATCCTAGCCTCTGCTACCGTGGGGCTCTATCAAGAAGGAATAAGATGCAATGAAACTTTTACCCAGGGTTTGAGAAACTTAAAAAATACAGTAGAGAACCTAGTTATAAAACTTTTGTGCAGGCCTAGAATAATTTCACTCTGTGAGTTTTCTGTGTTAGCAATGAGAGGGATTTGGCATAAACTGGTAAGGGACAGAATTTTGAGTAACTGAATGAGAAATAGGGAAAACTGTTTTATTATGTGGTTTGCTATAGCTCTATTGGGGATGTCAGAAGAGTCTAGGTTTCCTAGGATGGCAGATAAGATCATCCCACTGAATCTTCTCTGCAGGACATACAGGGAAAGCAGGATACAAAGCCACCTCGTAAAAGTTGTTGCTTTCCAATTACAGCTGATTAGTGGTTGAAATTATTAATGAGTCATGCAACTATTTATGTCTGTTGAAAAAGTCATCACTACTAATTTCTACAAATTGGTTGCAATTTCCAGTAAGAAAATACCAATTATTCATTCACTAAGAATTGTAATGAGTTAGCCCCATGGAGACTGGCATGATGGTAAGAGCAGAGAAGTAGTATTTATGACTTCAAGGTTGTAGTCTTGGCAATCCTCAGTACTCTGGATTTTCACCTTTACCAGAATTAAAAAAAGATAATGCTCCTTGTAAGACATGAGACTATCTCAAAAAACCCCTATTATTTCAGTCTTCCCTTTTTTAAATTTAACAATTTTCTTTCCTAACTTTCTACTGGAAAGGGACAATGTGGTATTTAGCCCTTTTCTCCCTCATAATTTATACACAATTAGGGGCTCAGAAATGTTACCCTTCAGCTCTCACAGAAACTGCTATGCTGGAATACAAAGGGTCATTTTACTTATGGTTGTACATAGTTTTTAATTAAAAATTATTTTATAGCTTTTGTTAAGTAATTAAAGTTTACAAAGTGATTTCTCACAAATATTTATTAATATTAAGTTGTTTCTGGCATACAGCAGTAATTTGCAAGCAATCGCTTTACTCTGCATGTGTAATTAAAATGACTAACTAATTATATTTTTTCCTTGAGTACAGTTGACACTATCACATTTTTCTAAGTTTTGGTTCATTTTTATTTTCATTAGTGAATGCTTCATAGAAACCAAGATAAGGACTGTCAGTTAGCAAAGGAGGAAAGCTTCTTCTTTTACTAGGCTTTTGAGAAATACAAACAAATATTGTGTGCCATGTTTACCTTCTTATATGCTTTGTTTTCCTAAATGTCTTTCTTCTTCCTTTAAACTACCTGCCCTGCATCTTGCCACTATTATCTGAATGGTAATTTAAACATTTCTAGAATGAATATCTTGCTAAAAAATGCTGAATTTTACAGAGTTAGACTTTTATTCAAATTAGAACAAATAGTATTTCAACTGTAACCTTTCCTCTGCTGAATCCTTGTCATATCCTCCTCTCTTGCTCACCCTCTGATATTATCATCTCCCTTGCATTCCTCTTTATCGTCATCAGCATTAGCCCTTGAAGAGTCCCAAGTGTGCAGGCTGCATGCTATGTGCAGGGACACACATGTATATCAATTTATAGTTCTAGTCTGTTGAGGAGCTCAACTTTGAATGGAAGGAAGGCCAAATCAAAATGATCATTCCTCCCTAAATAAAGGAGGATGGAAAAAATGCAAAACAACTCACCTAGGAAACATTTTTATTCTTGACATAGGTTGAAGAGTTGCCAGTGCAATGAAGGTTAAATAGTGGCACAGTATCAGAGAGGTGAATATCTTGGTGAATATCTCAGTCAATGAAGGCAGAGTCCAGGTCTGTAGCCTAAGTGGTACATTCAAAGGGACAAAACTAGCGATTCTTTTCTTGGAGCAACAGACATGGAAGGGAGTGAAAGTGAAGTCACTCAGTCGTGTCTGACTCTTTGCAACCCCATGGACTGTAGCCTACCAGGCTCCTCCGTCCATGGGATTTTCCAGGCAAGAGTACTGGAGTAGGTTGCCATTTCCTTCTACAGGGGATCTTCCTGACCCAGGGATCAAACCCAGGTCTCCCACATTGTAGGCAGCACTAGGGAAGTCCAAGAAAGTCTTCCCTGACCGGGAAGGAAGTTTCTGGATACTATTCAGAACAAATCTTGAATATTGAGATAGTTGGGTCAAACAAAGAATTACTACAACCAAAACTTTTTGTTATGGCCAAGATGAAGTAACAGGGACCAGCTTTACCCTTTCACCTGAAAAAAAAAAAATCCCCTGAAAAAAAAGAGACAAAATTTATAAAGCAATGGTTCCAAGAACCTATACCTCAGACAGACAGTGACCTATGAAAAATGGGAAACAGTAAAGAAAGTCCTACAGTTTCCCAGGCTCACTGCCTCGACAGTCAGGAGAGTAGGAAGGGAGAGCCTAGACAAACCTGAGTTGAGGAGATGGGGCTGGGAATCGGAGGGAGATAAGGTGGCTAGAATTTGCAGGACAGGTTGACAGAGAGGAGAGAGCTGCCCAGAGAGAGAAGGCTGGAGACCTTCAGACAGTGACCCTGAGGATCCAGCAGAACACCAGTCAGAGCAGGCTGTGAGGAAGCTGCTCCAGGCCAGAGAAAGGACCGCCAGAATGATTAGAACAGGAAGTACTTGGCACTCAAACAGGGGCAGACTAGTGCCTGTTCCCACCAGCCAGACTAGAAACCTCAGCACTTCTGAGGCTAAGTAGCCCTGGGGTAAATGCTTTGCTGTGCACTGTGCTTAGTTGTCCAGCCACGTCTGACTCTGCGACTCTATGGACTGTAGCCTGCCAGGCTCCTCTGTCCATGGGGATTCTCCAGGCAAAAATACTTGAGTGGGTTGCCATGCCCTGCTCAAGGGATCTTCCCAGCCCAGGGATCGAACCAAGGACTCCTGCATGGCAGGTGGATTCTTTACCATTTGAGCCACTGAATTCTTGAAAGTTAGTCTCAAAAGAGTCAAACTGTTTCAGATAACACCATAACCCAAATTTGCAGGAGGCTGGTTTTTGGTGAGGTGGGTTGAAGAGAAGTCTGCACTGTGAAAAGTTATACAGGACTTGCTTTGATTACTGGTGAGAAATACTGGCCACAAGTGGCCATGAAAATGCACATATTTCAGCCCACCATCTGCCAATCAACTGCTGATTCTGGAAGAATTTCAGCATTTATAGACGAGTGATAAACAGAAAGGTACACCAAATCTACCTTCACAAAGGACTGAAGGAAAAGGAAAATCAAAAATGGGACTTTGCTAGAGAATGATACTTCATGAAAGAACATGTCCCAGAAATGTTACCTCAGATCAGCCAGAAAATATGATGGAAAAATATTACTATTTTTTTTTCAATAGAAAACAAATGCCTATAGGAAATCAAAATATAAGGTAGGTAGGACAATGCAGAGGTGAAAGAGAGATCATAAGAGACAGCATGAGAATGGAAGGAGCAAGAACCAGGACTAGAACAGCTTAGAAAAGAAAAAAGAAATAAATAAAACCATCCAGAAAGAAAACCCCACACAAGGGAGACTTAGACTTTGAAGAAAACAAACAAGCAAACCAAAAACAAGCAAAAAGTTTTAAAGTCATGATTGGGAATATTGAGCAAAAAGAAGAGGAATGAACACAATTAAAAACAATGAAAAGGTCGATATGGAATATAAACAAGGGAGAATGAGCATAAGCATGAGTAGAACTCCTAAAAAAAGAAACTAAATACCATATTGGAAACAATATTTAAATATTAAGAAGACTTTCACAAATGAAGGGAGATTGGAATCTTAGTCAATGTTTTCTTGATTTCTTTCAAACCCCAGTTCAAAATGAGTCTTCCCAGAAAGTCTTTATGACTAACTACATACTGACCTTACTCTACTTTCAGAGCATGAATTTATACAGATTACAGTGCTTCTTTCCTCCACTGACTTTTGTTGCTGCTCTTAGTCTGGACAATGAAACACTTTTCTGTAAGAATGGAGCTGCATCCGTCTTCTCTCATGTCCCTTTTGGCATGTTGTTGCGTACAGTGGAAACAATGAAGCAAACAAATAAAATGCAAATCTGTCTCATGCAAGGACCTCTGGGTGCTGTTTTGGTGGTTCAGTTCCAGTCAGCCTTCTACTACTGATTTTCTGTCGTTCCTTAAACATAAATGAAGAACTGAAAGGTCAAATATCTGATCAGGACATGGAAGCTAAAATGTGCTTTTCCCCCCACTCTATTGCCAAATATTCTGAGTCAATTAAAGGTGCAGGCACTGCCAAGAATTCTGGACAAGGCATGAGGGCACTGGAGTTCCAGTATGGGGCTTATCACTATGCAAGGTGTGCCCTTAGAGAAGTCACTTGGTCTTCATTCTCACAGGCTGGAACAGTTCCTGTCTCTTTATGGAGACTTAAGAATTATGCTTTGAATGAAAGAATAATTAGTCTCAGTTTCCTTGTATGTAAAATAAAGAGTGTGCACTAGCAGGGCCTCTGAAAACTGTTCTCATCATAAAAATCTAAAAACTACCTGCTGCTCTCTGGTTGATACACATTTATTTTGTGTATTTCAATTGAGGCAACCCTGCAGATGCCTGTTGTTTTTATGGAAGTTTTGTTTGTCCCCACACGTGCGGTTTACACATTCCATGTGGATTTTAATGTCCATCTTAACTTGTACAACTTTTGTGAACAGCCAGACAAAAAGTCCAGAGGGCACTCTGAAGGATTCTTACAGGAAGCTTATAGCCTGTCTCCTTTGGCTAATTTGCAAAAGCATTTTTTGATTTAAAACAGAAGGAGGGTGAATCCCTGGGAGAAAACTCACATCCACTAATGTTCCTTCTGGAGTGAGTTATGGGAGGAAGCCCCAGATGGATTATAGACGAAGGTTAAACTTTGAGACACTAATTTATTGAAAAGGTAAAGACAGCTAAAGAACAAAAAGTGCCCTGAATGCTATGTCCGCATGTCCTTTTTGACCCATGCTCCGAAGTAATTTAATCTCTAAAAGGAACATATATGACCATAGAAGCAATGTCACCTAGACTCTTATGGAAAGTTCTTCTCCCTTGGAAGCAATTGAAATGATCATTTCATTTAGATTTTCCAATCAGACAAAATTGGACAAACTTTAAAGTCGATATTTCATTTTGAAAAACAGCAAGTCTAATAGAGCTGTTTGGAGGCAAAATTATCAAAGATTCCAGCGGTTCTCTGGAAAAAACACTTGTGAACAGTGAATACAATGATATTTAGTTCCATATTTCATCAATTTAAAAGTTTCCCTTTTTTTCACACATCTGAAATAATTTTTTTAATAAATAAAATCTTACCATTTTTGTGGGTTAGGCAACTTGAGACATGCAGATGATACCACTCTATGGCAGAAAGCAATGAGAAACTAAAGGGTCTCTTGATTAGGGTGAAGGGGAGAGTGAAAAAGTTGGCTTAAAACTTAACATTCAAAAAACTAAGATCATGGCATCTGACCCCACTATTTCATGGCAAATAGATGGGGACTAATTGGAAACAGTAACAGATTTTATATTCCTAGGCTCCAAAATCACAGCAGACAATGACTACAGCTATGAAGTTAAGAGATGTTTACTCCTTGGAGGAAAAGCTATGACAAACCCAGAAAGGGCATTAAGAAGCAGAGATTTCACTTTGCTAGCAAAGGTTCATATAGTCAAAGTTATGTTTTTTCCAGTAGTCATGTTTAGATGTGGACTATAAAGAAGGCTGAGCACTAAAGAATTGGGGGTTTCAAACTGTGGTGCTGGAGAAGATTCTTGAGAGTCCCTTGGACATCAAAGAGATCAAACAAGTCAAGCCTAAAGAAATCAACCCTGAATATTCATTGTAAGGACTGATGCTAAAACTGAAGCTCCAATACTGTGGCCACCTGATGCAGAGAGCTGACTCATTGGAAAAGACTCTAATGTTGAGAAAGATTTAGGGCAGAAGGGGAAAGGGACAACAGAGAATGAGATGGTTGAACGGCTTCACTGACTCAATGGACATCAGTTTGAGCAAACTCCAGGAGATAGTGACGAACAGGGAAGTCTGGCACACTGCAGTCCATGGGGTCTCAAAGAGTCGGAAAGGACTTTGTGACTGCCCAAGCTTGGCAAGTTGAGGGCTGGGTCAGTTGTCATCAAGTACAGATATGTGCACCTGGTTATTATTCCTGGTGGTGTACCTGGCACCATAACTTCTCAACATTTCAGTCAATACACCTTTTAAGAACCATTTCAGGAAGGAATATTGATTCTTTTCTGATAAGCTTCTGTGATACCATCTGGTAGGAGAAGAATAAAAAAACAAAACAAAACAAAAGTAACACTTCATCTAAACTTGCAGAATCAGTGGTTAGGAGGTGATTCAGAAGAAAGTTCTGGATACAATCACGGAGCAAGCAGTCTTTTAAGAAACACTTCATCACCAACATGCTTGAAGAGAGCATAGAGGATAATAAATGTAAACTTTATATACTTGCAAAATATTAATACTTAAATATGCATTTTTTCCCCTTTTTTAAGCCCAAATTCCTGCTATTAAGTCATGCATTCCCAGAACTGTCATTTGGTACTGTTGTCTGAGTATCCAGTGATGAAGTTGTGATCAGGTGAACTTTGGAGAGTACACTTTGAAAGCCTAAATCTTTATAGGATTCTTCAAAAAACATTTCTCTAAACATGAGGTATAGTAGATAAATATATTAATGATCCCACTTAATGCTCTCTATATACACCCTTCACAAAATGACTTTTCAACAAGTGTTGGGAGACTATTTCTCTATCTTCTTAATCTGAGCTGGACTTATGATTGACCTTGGCCAAAGAAATAGCAGTGATGATGTGCCACTTCTGATATTAGGCCTTAAGAGGCCTTGTACACTTACATGCTTTCTCAGAATGATGCCATCACTACACAGACAAGCCTAGGATAGCCTGATGAAGGAGAAAGATCACTTGGAGGATAGTCCAATTATCTTATCAAGGGCATCCTCAACTACCCTTTATCCAGATAGTGTTTAGGCATGTGAGAGATCTCAGCCAAGATCAGCAGAGTTAGCTCATTTTGTGTAGAGTTCACTGAATACTTATGATTAAGTCCAACCAAGAACAGAATTGCCCACTGAATTAGACTCCTGAACAATAAAAAGTGCTTATCGTTTTGAGTCTCTGAGATATGGGGTGATTTGTTACACAGCAATAACTCACTGATGCATGAGAGGCAGCATATGTTTCTCACATAAAATCAGGTCATTCTAAAGTTCATATTAAGATACTTTTTCTGAAGGTGTTTTGGAGATTTTGAATCCCACATATCTATCTATTTCTGCATTTCCCAGGAGTAGAAGCACTGAAATTCTATATGACAGGCTGCTCTTGAGATATTTTCAACTTAGTTGGAATCAGGATTTGCCAGAAATGTTGTGAGACAGCTTGTTTAAGTGAGATTTCCTGCTCAGTTTCTTTTTTTAAAGGAGAGGGAGGAAAAGAAAGAAAAAAAATATGATTTTTGGATGGAGTTCATGTGTGCTGGACTGAGAGGAACCAATGCGCATGAATCTTCAAGTTCTTTAGAAACTTTGGCAAAGCCTTAATCCACCTGAGAATTCTTAAGACTGAATGTTTGAAGTGTGATTCTAAATTAGTAACACTGTCACCACAGATTTTTCCCACAAATCAATCTCCCACAACTCCTCAAAAATATTTTATTTACAGATTGCTAGGTCTCTCTATGCTTTTTTTTTTTTTTAAATTAAGCTGGATATGTTCTTTTACTATCATGCTTGTAAAGTACTGGAATATTGCCTTTATTTCTTTTCAGGTCTCACACTGCAAGGAAAGTTTTAGACACCTTACTATTTGGTTAATATTTTACATTTCAATTTTTCAATTCAAACCAGGGAACAAGTGAAGGGTATGAATAAAACTTAAGCTATAGGTGCACATTTAGAAAAAAGAAAGAGCAAAGCATGAATATGTATGAAACATTTAAAATGCCATATTTATGAGGAGAGGAAAAATATTGGAGCTTTACATATTTTCAAAACACCACATGGGATTGAGTGGGACCAAGTGAAAAGTATAAAATTTGTTGAGTGTGGCGGGCAGGCATTTGAGTGTGGTGGTGCAGTAAAAAGTTGGCAGTGTGAATTGTCTGGGGCTTGTGAGTAGGAAGACACACTGAGGTCTAGGGATTAAGGAAAGACATGAGTTTTTTAGCCTGCTTTTCAATGGGACATTTGGCGGTATATTCACTCTCTTTCTGTCAGTTTATTTCATCCCCGAGGCTGAATGGCAAGGCCACCAGTTGCTTCTCAGGGGGCCAGGAGATGGTGTGCTTCTGCATCAGCAGCATCCTTGCTGCTCTGTGCCAGCTCTCTATCTGGACCGAATCCCAATGGTGCTAACAGCAAGCCACTTTGTTGCAGTAGTATGTGAAAGGAACAACAACAACAAAAAGGCCAGAGGGAATACTCAACTCCAGGGATTGTAATTCAGCTGGCAATCATTTCACTGATTTGGTACTCAAGCCTGTTTTAGGACCCCAAGTGGTTAAAACAAAAAAAGGGGGAGACAGAGGCTGCCCTCTCTGATCAAACAGCTTTACATATTGGTACCCAAACCATGAAAAAACACATGAGCTCAGGAGAGGAGGAACATGTGGACAGAGGAGTCAGTGTTCATAAAGAAGGCTCTGCTTAAACAAGATATAAATAGCTACTATTTTCTATTATTTGGGCAACCATGCAGCAATAAATGTGAATAATGTAGATCCATATATTAGCATAAAAGAGTTTCTAATATTAAAGATACTTTGTTAAAAAAAAAAAAAAGGAAAACTTCAAGTTAAGACTGAACGTAACACCACTTAGTATCATTATAAATCAACTAAGTATATCTATATATTTCTAACTTATAAAGGTAAAAACTCACAGAGAGAATGGAGTGGCATGCACAAAAGCGTTACCTCTGTGAAGGCACTGGGATGTGGGAAGGGCCAGGTCAGGAAGTGTTTTTGTGTCTCATACTGTAGCACATTTATGTACTAAACAAATTAAAAATAACTGAAACAAATGAATTATGGGCACAAATTAATAAAATTTATTTATCAGCATTACCCACTCCTCCATGTCACCATACACATAAAACAGAGGCATTCACTTTTGGGTTCCTTATTTTCTGTCTGCAGAGATAAGATTTACATATCGAGTTCATATTTTGACAAAATGAAATAGCCCCCTTTCTTAATTTCCGTGAAACTTTTCTTCCAACTTCTCTACCCCACCTCTCCTTTTTTCCTTCCCTTTCCTGACCTCTCTTCTTCCTTCTCAATTTTATTTGTGAGCATATTCTCTAAGGTGTGTTGTCAGCCCCCCTCCCTATTTTCTGGGAACTTCTACCCATTCCCACAGAATAAATCAAAGATAACCTCAAAACAGAATTACTTTCTTAATATGGCTTCAGCTTCACTTTTCTTACTCTGTTGGGCTTCTCCCCTTGTATGTTCTGCCACTATTTTTGACTCAGTTTTTCTAAAAATAAATTCTTCCTTCCCCCCGCTGCACCCCC
>SJYV01045794.1:230517-274358 GCA_006410875.1 Neotragus pygmaeus | reverse complement strand
AACCATTCCCCATGTGGCTCTTTATCCTAGCTTCTTGATTTCTATCAAAGTCTTTGCCTTTTTTCAGTCTCTCATACTTAGGCTTCCCTTGTGGCTCAGCTGGTAAAGAATCCACCTGCAATGTAGGAGACCTGAGTTCAATCCCCGAATTGGGAAGATCCCCTGGAGAAGGGAAAGGCTACCTACTCCAGTATTCTGGCCTAGAGAATTCCATGGACAGTTCATGCGGTCGCAAAGAGTCAGACATGACTGAGCAACTTTCACACTTCACATACTTAGGAGCATAGTTTACTCTGAAATTCCAACTTCTCCATTTTCCTTACCACTCACAACTTCCCATCCAATTTTTCTTTCCAAAGTCTTTTGCATCTATGGTTTCGGCTTCATTTGTGCATCTTCTTATTAGATTCTCTCAGTCAAAGCACAACCAAAAACAAAGTCAAAAACTGAGATACTTTTAGCAGCTGATGGCCTCCAAATATTTATCTGCTTCTTTTTTTCTGATCGATGTTGGTTATTTTGGTTTGAATGACAGGGCTACTACTTTTTCACTCTCAATTATTAATCAATCACCAAGAATTTATCAAGTGGCAGTTTACACTCAGCTGTGGGAGATATTACAAACATAGAAGACATAGGCTCTTCTTTTAAGGAGCTAATTGATGAAATACATCATCAATACCTAATCATTAAGTGGATTGAACTATATTTCATGGTAGCATAGACTATGCACAAAATACAGTGGAAAATCCATAATTCTTCCCTCCTCACTTCTTTATTTCCACAAACACTAATTAGTATCTACTATGTGCCAGACACTAACCTAAGAGTTGAGAATATGGCATAAATATGTCAGATAATATCTTGCCCTTGTAGGACTTCTAGTCAAGGCAGAGAAATAGATACTAAATAGGTAGTAAGCAAGTAATTGAGACGATTTCTTAGAGTAATAAGTGCTATAAAAATAATACATGGTGATATGAGAGAAAGGGCCTGGGGAGGAAATTTAGCTAGAAAGGTCAGGGAAACTCTGAAAAGTTGATAAATCTGAGTTGAGAACCAACTGTCAGAAGCAGGCAGCTATGGAGAAGTATGAAGGTAGATGGTCCTAGGCTGGGATTACTCCAAGAGCAAAGGCACGAGATGGACAAGAGCTCGGTGTGCTTGAGGAATTGTCATAAGAAAGAGGCACTCAAGAATGATGAGAAACAAGCAGGGTTGTATTGCATATTGTGGGTCACATATCTGTTGACAGTTTGGAATCTATACCAGGACCTGTTTAGAGGGAGTAAAGTATGTTCAGGAGAAAATTTCAAAAAAACCCTCTCCGTGATCCTGCCTTGATGATCAAGTGGCCCTTTCTGACCATGCAGATGGTGAAAAGCCCCTCCAGAACACTCCTTCTGCCCTCACTACAGACGTGTTTCTGTGGAGTAGAATTAAATCAGATGGACAAATGGGCAAAGAAGAAGAAATTCACCAGGGAAGGAAAAAGCAAAGTGAATCAACAACACTTTCCTGATAGATTTCCAGAGACATTTGTCTATGTGAGAATGAGATGTTTGATATTCTGCTTGAGTAAGTTCTTGATTCCAGGTCATCAATTATGATAATAGAACAAATCAAAAAATTTACAGCAAACAGAAATTCTTCATTTCCTGGCTTCTACTCATGTTTATTGATTGGACTCTTGGGTAAAACGATAAATTTCATGCAGAAATGCTGGAAAAGCTTTTGGCTGAGTTTTTGCTCTTTCCAATCTCTAAAGAGGTTCAAGGTGACTGTGACAATTTGACTCATTTATTCAGTCTCTTCTCTGTTTATAGAAAAGGCCATTGCTTCATAGATAAAGCCGTCTCCACTCTTGTCATGGAAGAAATGGCCAACCACATATTGCCATATATATTACATATTTACTGAACTGAAAGTATCTACAACTTTCATTTCTTCCAAAATATGCCTTCTACTTGTCTTCAAAGATGGTAAAATTACTTATCATCAGAATTCTGTTCTTTAAAGATATTTAATCTAGTTTCCTTTTTTGATGAATTTATATTCCCGGGAGTGTAGGGAGGGCTCTGGTTGTGTGACTCATTCACCATTCTAAATAAGTTTATATTAATGTTTGTATTTATGTACATAGAGGGACAATAAAAAAGTAGTAAAAATTACATGAGATTTGGAATCCAAAGGCCTAAGACCAAAGCCCAGCCTCTCCTCTTGCTAATTGTATGATTTGGCAAATTGTTTATTTTGTTAAGTGACAGTTTCCTCCTTTATTAAACCTAAACTTCATCTGAGGTTTAAATGAGTATATGTTATAATACCAAATGAATTGCAAGTGTTGTAAATGTTATCAGTTGATTAGTAGAGATTTGTTTTTAAGATTGATTTCATTATCCTTTTGAAAGGTACTGGACTGGAACTTTGCAAGGATTTTGAACAGAAAATCCTGTGGCCCATGAAAAGAATACTATGTAGTGATTACTTTCTCTGTGTTGAAGAAGATGCAAAGGGCTCATGTATCTTCTCATTTCATCCTCACAACAGACAAAATACAGTGAGAAATCTGGGTTCTGTGGGTTAATGCACTTCCTTGAGATCTTAGTAACTAATAAAGATCTTCAAATCTCAAATGTTTAGGCATTCAGTAACTCTGACTCCCACTTCCCACAGCACACCAATGCTGGGTTTTAGAAGGAAGCCAAGGTTGCAAAAGCTGAGAAATTAGAGCCCAAGGCAAGTAACACTTTAAGGTGATGGGAGATTTAAAAAAAAGACTCACTTTGAAAGCAAGTTTGCTTATATTCTTCCCAGGTTTGTTGGAAGGCATCACTTTGTAAATATGTACACATTTTTCTGACTCTAATATTCTCCTTTATTGTATATTTGGTATTAAGATAATAAGATAGCTTCAAATCCCCATTCTTTTCAATATAATTTCCTCTTACACACAATTCTCTGACTTATATCTAAAGGAAAAGTATTGTGATCTTTGTCACTTTTCTTATCCCCCTATCTCCCATAATTACCTGGTTTTATCTTTGAACTATTACATTATACCTCAACACTCTAACCTTCCACTTACAAGATAGTAATTTTGGAAAGAGCCAGAAGTGGGAAGAGAAAAGAGGGTCAACTGGTGCTGAAATAAAGGATTCTGAGCGAGTCATGGGGATCTGATGAGAAGCTACACAGAGATGATGGAATCCAAGGAAACACTTATCTTTTGTGAATAGAGATTTCTTTTTAATCCGTAGTATTTGCTTCATGGTCTTAATTATTTCATGTGACGGTTATCTTCTAAATAAGCATTCTAAATCCTTTAAGATGAAGTCCATTAATTGAATTTCTATGCCATTCTTAAACTATCTAGCCAAGGTTTGGGGCAAAAGTGTTCCTTTCTCAGTTAAATTATGATGATGAGCCGCATGCATACGTGCATGAATGAGTTTCTCTCCCTTTAATGACATAGCAGTATGGCATTTATAATTTCTCCCATGGCATTTCAGTTGGTTTAGTGACTTTTTATTGGACAATTACTGTGCAAATAATTTCTATATCTTTCAAACCATCATTTGAGAAGTCAGACTTAGAGAGCAGAATGACTGTTTGCAGAAATGTCTTTCCTCCTCAAACAAACAAACAAACAAACAACCCAAGTCTGTTACCTTGTTCTACCTATGCCTGAGAGCCTGCTCTCTCCCACTAACAAAAGGGATTGAAAAACACCTTGAAAATACAAAGTGCCATATAAATGCTAACTGAGGCAATAATAAAATAGTAAAAATAACTGTTTTCTGATAAACATCAGTTTCAAACCCAGGGGAGATATTTTGCAAAGGGAAAGCAGAATTAATTCTGTGCTTGTCCCCAGGCCTTGTCTCTCTGTGAATCACACTGTTCTCCCTCTACGAGTCAGCCCCTGACGTAGCTGCAGCGTCCACTCCAGTTTTGTTCAGTCCTGCACCAAGCTGTATCAGGGATGACTCCGTGGGGATTCAAAGGAGGTATCAGCAACATGACTGGATTTAAGAGGTTTCAGTGAGTCTCCTTGCTATGGACCTCCTGTCTGAGTCTATACCCCTTTCTCTGATGGAAAACATGAAAGCAAGGACAGAAAGCTTGGGCTTAGGGCAGAGTTCAATGGAAGATTGGAAAAATAAAGACATCCAGAGTCTAAAATGTCGATCTAGGAGTGCATACCAAGATGCAGAGAGTATTCTCAGAAAGGAAGTCATCACGAGAACCTTGAAAGGGAGAGAGGAGGTGTAGGATACTCTGGCACATTGAGCTTTGGCAACAGGAAAGGAAGACTACAAAAAAAAAGGGAAGTTCAGGTATGATGATGACAGTGTTATTGATACTGATTTTGTATGACATGACTGATATCCTTTCCCTATGAACATTCTCCTAGAATGTTCATTCTCCTAGGAGGACCCCTCTTTCTTGGTTCTCGTAGCACTCCTTGGTCCTCTCCTCATCTTTCTATAGAGTCCCATCTCTCTGAACATGTCTTTTTCACAGCTGTCACTCCACTCCACCTGGAAGTCCCACAAGCTTATCCGTAAGAACTACTTAATACCTTCAGGTTCCCTGAGCTACCTCCTTCCCTACATCCTCCCTGCAGTGACTATCACCATTCCTCTTCATTTGAATCTAGTTATCATTCTGAGCTCCTCCTGCTTTTCCTGCTGCCTTCTTGCTTTGTGGGCCAAAACCTCTGATTCATCCACTCCTTTCCGTTCTCAGTATGATTTCCAAATATCAACACTTTGAGAATGCCATCCTATCCTTTGCCATATCAACAAGGATATGGCATCTGAGCTAAGTTTACCTCCAGGTTTGTTGGCTGGGAGAGCAACTGCTGTGAAACTGGGGCCTGTTCCTTGGGCAGAGGAGGGGTCTTTGAAAGAAGCTGAGTTTAAGTGAAGCCTCTTTTAGAGATATCAAGGATCTTCGAGATATAAACAGGTTTTCATTCCTTATCACACATATCTTTCAGGCATGGATCAAACATCTAAGTATTTATTTATTTATTTTTTAAAAATCCAATCCAATAAGTTTATTGAAAATTTGAATGATTTCTGTGTATATATTTAATATGATTTTTTTTTTACTTTATTTTACTTTACAATACTCTATTGGCTTTGCCATACATTAACATGAATCCACCACAGGTGTACATGAGCTCCCAATCCTGAATCCCCCTCCCACCTCCCACCCCACAACGTCTCTCTGGATCATCCCTGTGCACCAGCCCCAAGCATCTTGCATCCTGCATCGAACATAGAAAAATGTGTAACATTTATGGCTTTCAGTAGTTTTTAGTTTTGCTATCCTTGTATCTATTCTTCTGAATTATTAGCAATACATTCCTCATAAGGAAAGGACCTGAGTGTGCATTTCAGTGGTAGTAAGGAAGAAGTCGGAGGATGCATGCCAGCCTTGAAGAGAAGAACCCTGAGAGACTGGCGGGTGACAGTAGTTACCAGGAACAGGGGAGAGTAGAAGCAACCTGTTTCTGTCTTTCCCACTCTCCTGCCCCCGGCAAGAAATACACAGAGCAAAGGCAAAGCCCACGGAATTCTTAGCAAAAAGTTGCTGCATAGAAGACACTTTATATACGCTCTCTCTAGTGTGTATTTTAACTCTTCATTTAGGTACACTTCCCTGATAGCTCCGTTGGTAAAGAATCCACCTGTGATGCAGGAGACCCCGGTTCAATTCCCGGAAGAGGAAGATTCGTTGGTGAAGGGATAGGCCACCCACTCCGGTGTTCTTGGGCTTCCCTGGTGGCTCAGATGGTAAAGAATCCACCTCCAGTGTGGGAGACCTGGGTTTGATCCCTGGGTTGGGAAGATTCCCCCAGAGAAGGGAAAGACTACCTAATACAATATTCTGGACTGGAGAATTTCATGGACTGTATGGTCCATGGGGTTGCAAAGAGGTGGACATGACTGAGCGACTTTCACTTAGGCATAGTTAATTTCATATTACAGATAAGGAAACTGGAGATCTGTGGTTTTAATCAGACACATTATTTTTCCACGGCCAATATCTTTTCACATATCTCTATTCCTATTAATTTTTTCATCTTGTGAGGCTGTCAATGATCTAGCCCTAATTCTCCTGTTCTAAGTCTAGACATGTGATCCAGGCTGTCCAGTCAAAATACTCCATTCCTCTGGCGAGAAGTCTAGAATGACCTTATAGCTCAGATGACCAAAATCCTTTCTCAGAGACTGATCAGTTTCAGTTCAGTCACTCAGTCGTGTCCGACTCTTTGAGATCCCATGAATCACAGCACGCCAGGCCTCCCTGCCCATCACCAACTCCTGGAGTTTACCTAAACTCATGTCCGTCGAGTCCGTGATGCCATCCAGCCATCTCATCCTCGGTCATCCCCTTCTCCTCCTGCCCCCAATCCCTCCCAGCATCAGAGTCTTTTCCAATGAGTCATCTCTTCCCATGAGGTGGCCAAAGTACTGGAGTTTCAGCTTCAGCATCATTCTTTCCAAAGAACACCCAGGGCTGATCTCCTTTAGGATGGACTGGTTGGATCTCCTTGCAGTCCAAGGGACTCTCAAGAGTCTTCTCCAACACCACAGTTCAAAAGCATCAATTCTTCAGTGCTCAGCTTTCTTCACAGTCCAGCTCTCATATCCATACATGACCACTGGAAAAACCTTAGCCTTGACTAGACAGACCTTTGTTGGCAAAGTAATGTATCTGCTTTTTAATATGCTATCTAGGTTAGAGACACTTTGAAAGAGTGGATGTCTCTCTTTCTAAGACATGAGTAGACAGGGCCATATAACCTTGGAAATTCCCATGACCATCTTTGCTGCCAGGTGGAATGAACCTACTGAAAATATAATCAGAAAAACAGAGCTACAAGACATGATGGAGAAGATCAGAAATGAAGGCAATGATGGTGCTCCTTAGACCCTTCATGCCTTGGCTTCCCTCAGGCCTTTACCCAAACATCATCTTCCCTGACCACTTGAAAAAAAAAAAAATAGCCAGTCCTGTCCTGCCCAACCCTATGCTATAGAACACCATTTGCCATGTTGCATATTTAGAAATTGTCTGCTTTATTCACTGTCATATCTTCAACACCTAGGAGAACTCTTTAGCCAAAGTAGGCCCTCATTCAGTACTTGTGGAATAACTGTCATTTGAACTACTGGATCCAGATCTGACTAAAGGCTTCCCAAGCTCATGGATTTCCCAGTCACACAAGCTGATACAGTCCCTTTCCTACACACACAAGCTTAAGTTTTGTCACTTGGAAATCAGAGCCAGGACAGATGAGAGGGTGGGGTACCACATCCACAGTCCCACAGCTGGTCTGTGAGGAGCCAGGGCTGAACCCACCTCTCACAGACCTGGGACCAGTGCTCTTCTAGATGGAGGTGTCCCCCTGGGCTCTGCTTTACTCCCTGACATTTCAGCCTGAGGGGCTTTGAGAAATCATTTTCTTCCAGCAGCTGAGACCTGGGGCAGCTGGGGAGGTTAAAAGGCTCAAGAGGTGGAAGTAGGAGTCTGAAAATAACTGTGCTTTGGGAATGATTTGAATGTGATGATCTCCTCTGATTTCCCTTTATCCAACTGGCTAATGGATTCACTCTTTCACCAAGAGCAATAGTCTTTATGGGGACATTTTATGATCTATTTAGATTCCTCCAAGCTTTAGCTGAGTCTGAACCTGAAAAAAAAAANTCAAGAGTCTTCTCCAACACCACAGTTCAAAAGCATCAATTCTTCAGTGCTCAGCTTTCTTCACAGTCCAGCTCTCATATCCATACATGACCACTGGAAAAACCTTAGCCTTGACTAGACAGACCTTTGTTGGCAAAGTAATGTATCTGCTTTTTAATATGCTATCTAGGTTAGAGACACTTTGAAAGAGTGGATGTCTCTCTTTCTAAGACATGAGTAGACAGGGCCATATAACCTTGGAAATTCCCATGACCATCTTTGCTGCCAGGTGGAATGAACCTACTGAAAATATAATCAGAAAAACAGAGCTACAAGACATGATGGAGAAGATCAGAAATGAAGGCAATGATGGTGCTCCTTAGACCCTTCATGCCTTGGCTTCCCTCAGGCCTTTACCCAAACATCATCTTCCCTGACCACTTGAAAAAAAAAAAAATAGCCAGTCCTGTCCTGCCCAACCCTATGCTATAGAACACCATTTGCCATGTTGCATATTTAGAAATTGTCTGCTTTATTCACTGTCATATCTTCAACACCTAGGAGAACTCTTTAGCCAAAGTAGGCCCTCATTCAGTACTTGTGGAATAACTGTCATTTGAACTACTGGATCCAGATCTGACTAAAGGCTTCCCAAGCTCATGGATTTCCCAGTCACACAAGCTGATACAGTCCCTTTCCTACACACACAAGCTTAAGTTTTGTCACTTGGAAATCAGAGCCAGGACAGATGAGAGGGTGGGGTACCACATCCACAGTCCCACAGCTGGTCTGTGAGGAGCCAGGGCTGAACCCACCTCTCACAGACCTGGGACCAGTGCTCTTCTAGATGGAGGTGTCCCCCTGGGCTCTGCTTTACTCCCTGACATTTCAGCCTGAGGGGCTTTGAGAAATCATTTTCTTCCAGCAGCTGAGACCTGGGGCAGCTGGGGAGGTTAAAAGGCTCAAGAGGTGGAAGTAGGAGTCTGAAAATAACTGTGCTTTGGGAATGATTTGAATGTGATGATCTCCTCTGATTTCCCTTTATCCAACTGGCTAATGGATTCACTCTTTCACCAAGAGCAATAGTCTTTATGGGGACATTTTATGATCTATTTAGATTCCTCCAAGCTTTAGCTGAGTCTGAACCTGAAAAAAAAAAACCCATACAATCCACCGATCCTTAGGGACAAGCAGGTCTGTGATGATCGAGTTAAAAACTTCATAACTCCTCCCTGGGGCTGGAGGAGGATTCATACACGGCCCCACCTTGTTGAGATTGGGGTCATGTGGCAATAGATAGATTATTCCATATACGTTTGACATAAAATATATGACTAAACTAAATTTTAGTTATGGATATTGATTTTATTGATTTAAACCTCCTCCTTACAAACACCATGGTATGTCTAGCAGAAATGTTATCATTTGACCAAGGCAAACAGGAGCGAGGCCTAGCTGTCCATGTGCTGAATGCATAAAGCAGGCTGAAGACTCTCTCCTTAAAAAGGGTGGGCAGAATGAAGATGATATTAGTCCATCTTCTATGTCCCTGGGATTGTTTCCCCTCCAGTGTCTGTTTTCCCTCAGGTTCCTTCCTCCCCTTTCAGTACTTACTCTCAGGTCCTTCAGTTTTAGCAAGCTGGAAGTGACCAAGCTAAACTGCAGCTCTTTCAAGGGAAATGGACTCTCTGATCACAAAGAACTTCATTGAAGCTAAAAGTATGCATTTCCATAAGGGAATTACAGGTACAGTGATCAACTTTGTCGGGCAGAGGGCTGGTTACTTCAAGTTTCCAAAGTGCTCACATCTTGACTTCTTAGGCAGGCAAATTTGAATCAATCCATTGTGCTGGGCATAGAAATTCAAATGGGACTAGAGAGACTACTTCCGCCATTTTGATACATGTGAGTATTTAGGCTTCTGTGTGTTTTTAGTGCAACTTGAAGCTGTGGAAATGTGTTGTTGGTGTGTGGACCGTGAGTGAGGCCGGCAAGCCCAGCAGGCTGAGAAGTCAGGGCTCTTTCAGAGTGGGGCATGGTGGGCTGTGATGCTGGATATCTGGGTGGGATATCCTAAACCTGACCTACTGTGGGGAAAGCAGTCTACTCATCTTGCTGGAGGCTTCCCCCAGCATGTGGATGGCTCAGGACACAGTGAATCTCCTATTGTTTTGATTCCCCATTTCTGGTGCATTTTATCTTGATTGATCTTAACAGACTCCTTCCAGAATCACATTCTCAATCATCAACCCAGACACATACTCTCTAGTATCTAGGGTTTTCCTTGTTTGCCTATACCATGCTTCCTTGAAATATAGAATCTGTTCAAACTCCACATCTGTCTACAATTAGCCCTGCTAGTTATTTAGCCTCTCTCATCTTCAATCCCTTCACACACAAAAAAGGAAATTATAATATTAATAGGTAGAGCACACCGTGCAGATGGGGCTTCCCGGGTAGTAATAGTGGTAAAGAACCTACCTGCCAGTACAGGAGATGTGGGTTAGATCCCTGAGTTGTGAAGATCCCCTGCAGTATGAAATGACAACTTGCTCCAGTGTTCTTGCCTGGAGAATTCCATGGACAGAAGAGCCTGGCAGGCTACAGTCCACGGGGTTGCAGAGAGTCGGACACGACTGAGCACGCACCATACAGACACGTTGTGCATTAACACAAGTGGGTGAAGTAAGACTTCCTGCAGTGCCTTGCTTCATTTGGGGTGAGCACCCAAAAAGTAGTGGCTCTGGTTGGCAAGGATGGTGACTTATATAAAAGTTGAGACCCAGGGGAATTCTGTATGATTCCATACCGTCTGTACACTCCCTTCTTAATCATCTTATCAATGCTGGCTTGATAAGCATTCAAGCTTGCAGGGTGTCAGATTTTCTTAATAGATAGTTTGTTGTACCAATTTTTAATTTCTCCCCCAATATTTCCCTTCTCATATTTGGACAAAGCTTTTTCCTAAGGGAAACCAAGCCAGGGCTCCATTTCTCTTTCATCTTCTCCAAGGAAAGACTGGAGTAGATAAATTAGGCCAAGATCTGCCCTATAAACTGGAAAATTTTGTCTTTGTTCCTGCAAGTGTGCCTGAACCTAGCTGCCCCTAGATTTGGGGTCTGAGGAAGAGTTCCCCTAGAGCTTTAAGGCTAAGCAGCACACTTCATCTACCTTTCACCAGACAGACCTATGTTGAGGTCTCAAGGGCTTCCTCAACCGTAATAAATGGCTGATTTTACCCATACTATGAAACTGTTCTTTGTGTGTCTATCTCCTTGGTAGGTCAGTGAGAGGATGGGCCTCATCTAAAGTAGAATACTGAGTGACCGTTTTTTGTGTCTGATTCTGCTTAAACCTGAAGCTTCCTTCTCTAATTCCTTCCACCTCCACCCTTATCCTTCTACCATTACTATTCCAGGCAAATCTTACCTTATTCTGCTCAAGGAAATAAAGATCCTTGATTTGTATTTTAAATCGATCATTCTGGTGACAGTATGGAATTAAGTAGGCAAGCAAAAATCCAAATGATAAATGATGAGAGTGTGGGGACTGAGAGAGAAAATCAAATTAAGAGATAGCAGGGGATGGAATGGAGAATGGAGAGAACATGAGGAAGGGCTGCCTGAGACAGAGGGCTGTAGGTTCTGGAGAAAGATGATAGCGGTATTTATCAAATCCAGGAAGTGATCACATTTTGGAAAGAAGATAGCAAGCCATGTAAGAGTACTAGACTATATTGATTCCAATCTGTAAATCAAGTGTAGGTCAAAATATTGGAATAAGTACCTCTCTGCAGCACTGTAATGTTCCAGGCAACATGTGTCCTCTTAGCTGTGCTAAATGTGCACATTTTACAGCTTGTACTTTCCCTTGTTTGCATTACAAATTCCCAGTTTAATATGTCATTTCTGGTGATGATTATTATTTTGATAAAGCTAATTCACATTCATATGTTAGTAACCAATAAGAGCCATTTTTTTGTTTTCCTCTCCCAGCAGCATTTTAGACACATGGGTTCAAGTAAGAAAATTGAATTCCAGTGGTAGAAATATTCTATTTCACCTAATAAGGAAGTGTTAAACTCTTAATATATTCATCCCTAAGTGTCTGTGTATGTTTGTGTATGTGTGTGCATGTGCAGATATATAACTTTTGCAATAGCCCACATGTACTTACATTGTACATGAAGGTGTCACCCACATTTTTAATTATAGAGCAAAACCATGTTGCACATTTTTATATGCATCATTGCTTTATGTTCAATGAGTTCAGAAGGAAATCTGTTTCTTCTCCCTCTTTCCTTCCCTATTTATTTATTTATGGAAGATTGGTTCTGAATAATGGTCACACTGATAATATACTTCTAATTAAACATTCAATGTTCTCTACTTTCTTGGCAAATATCATACTCTGGAGATAATTTAAATGTAATATATAACCTGATGAAATAAGTCTGATAAATGTATATTTTCTTTTAATTTATTAAGCAGTCATTGATTTCTTGGTTGGTCAATATCAACATTTATTAAGTTGAAGTTATTGTTCATCAGTCAACTATGATCATCCAAATTAAAGTATTTTAAAAATATTAACTATAGATGTGTCCACATGCACATTCTTGAACCTCACTTTATTAGCCATGTGTTGAAGCAAAATTCATGTTTAGTCTTATGAGCCAGAAACATGTATTCAACATGTTTCTCTGCACTCATAGGTTGCTTTATTCAATATGAACAATTTCTGCCTGTAATGGATATTTTACAGTATGGCCTAGCACGTGTTGCTAACGTTGTGTGTAAGGGACCCCAAACTGCTTCTAGCTTCTTGTGGCTACATGGCAGGCAGCCTCCTATTTCCTATCATTTGACAAATTTGCACAGGCTTCACCAGCCAAAAATATCTTCCCCTTGGCTTATAGTCATGTTGCCTAAAGTTGTCAGAAATTCATAGTTGTGTGGAGCCCCCCGAGATGATCATTTTGAAGCTTCCACTCAGTGCTGGAATTCTTTCTACGTTCCCCCCACAGATCTTATTATGAGAAAGTTCTTATGTGTATTGGATCTGAATTCATTACCTATAACTTCCATGCAATGGTGATGTTAGTACCTGCCAGAACAATCTCCCTTCTGATATTTAAATGATTATTTTACTGCCATATAATTCCATCATTGGAGCTCTGTTTCTTGGAATTTCTTTCCCTTAGGTCCTCTTTCAAAAAGCAAACAGATGTGTGAGACTCATTGGATTATCTTTTCATGAAAAGTATAAAGCCCCAGGAAATTAAGAATGGTTTCCTGGAGAGAGGTAGCTTTCCTAATTTTGGACAACTGTAGCATAGAAGGAAAGGAGGAGATGACAACGTTATATGCTGCTGCTGCTGCTGCTAAGTCGCTTCAGTCGTGTCGGACTCTGTGCGACCCCAGAGACGGCAGCCCACCAGGCTCCCCCGTCCCTGAGATTCTCCAGGCAAGAACACTGGAGTGGGTTGTCATTTCCTTCTCCAGACAATGTTATATAAGTACTTACTAATCACCATTTTTCCCATATCCCAGTAACAAAATGGCAACATTTGGAAAGTAAGGGTACAATAACTATCTAAAGTGGAATAGAACACAGCATATTCAAATCCATGGAATTAGATACATAAGTGATGAAAAATAAGCTTTACTTATCTTCTAACAGTGAAATATTATACATTTTTCATCAATATGAAACTAAAAACAAAGATGCTTTTAGTGTGTTTTCTTATGAAGGGACATACCAGTCTTAGCTCAAACCATACCTTGCCAATCTATTTTTCTGCTCTTCTGGTTAAGGGTGTGGTGTTACATCTTTCATGGGGATTGATGAAGTTATGTGATCTGTAATGACTCTTGTTTTGTCACTTCCACTTGACTATGCTACAAATATGGTCTTTCAGTAATAATGAGAAGAAAAAGTAAAGTGTGTACTGTTCTGGGTAGAAAGAATTTTATAATGGAAACGAATACTTTAATATGTCATTCCTGGTGATGATTATTATTTACTTATAGCAATATGCACTAGAGACTTTAAAAGCATTTACTTACTGACATTATCAAGAAAAAGCCCTCCAAGATAGTATTATTATTTCCATTTTACAGACAAAGAAATCATAAAGGCTCAGAAAAGTTATGCAATGTAACCTGGACGACAAAGCTCGTAAGTACATTTAGTTTCTTTAAAAAAAAAAAAAAAAGGATTTATTTTTAACTGAATGTAGTTATAGCTTTATCTGGGGCCATTACTTCCTTCCACCTCACCACTATGCCCATTTTGGAAGCCATTAATGCAAGTTGTTTAATGATTAAGAAAATGAGGAGCAAGAGTTTGAAGTAATACATTGACTACAGTTCATATTCCTTAAAAAAGAAAGAAAGTAAAGTCGCTCAGTCATGTTCCACTCTTTGTGACCCCATGGACTGTAGCCTACCAGGCTCCTCTGTCCATGGGATTCTCCAGGCAAGAATGCTGGAGTGGGTTGCCATTTCCTTCTCCAGGGGATCTTCCTGACCCAGGGATCAAACCCAGGTCTCCCGCATTGCAGGCAGACGCTTTACCCTCTGAGCCACTAGGGAAGCCATATTTCTTTAGGATATGAACCAACTTTGTAGTAACAACATTGTTTGATTTTAATGGAATTTTGTTTTTATGAAGTATACAGTCCTATCAGTGGTGGATATATTTCATGAAGACAATAGCTTTTAAAATACAGATCTGATGTTTTAAAAACTGGGAGCATACAGTCTTCTTTGGTGGATCAGTGATAAAGAATCTACCTGCAATGCAAAAGATGTGGACTTGATCCCTGGGTTGGGAGAATGGCAACCCACTCCACTATTTTTGCCTAGGAAAGCGCATGGATGGAGAAGCCTGGTGGGCTACAATCCATGGGGTCACAAAAGAGTTCTACAGGTTTAGCAACTAAACAACACCAACAACATGACTGCTCTTATTCACTAACAATATGAGGCCAATCACCCTGCTATTCTTCTTCTTTTGTAGCAGGGAGAAAGCTTATTTAAGGCCACATGATTCAGGGTGTATCATGGGGACAATATTATTATTCAATATTTAACAGCGATAATTCCAGAAGAGTTAACGTCATGTGTTTTCTAATACAGTAAAATTAAAAAAAAAATACCCTAAATGCAGTGGATATAACCCCTTCATGTGCAATTAACAGATATTAAATAGAAACTTTAATATTAACATTATTCTTTATGCCCCAGTGAGTAGGATATTATTTAAATTGATATGACATAAGAGAATATAAATAATTCCTAAGTGTAGGTTTAAACTGGAATTTCAGTCAGAGTTTGAAATCAGTATGTATTATCAATTCCCTATTTCCCAGTGTATCATTTATTACCAGTCTGAAGATTTTTTTCAAAGAGATTAAATTAGCATTTAGGGCAATGATAAACATTATAAATAAATACAAAAATTGCTATTCTGAAAATCCAGTTGAAAAGAAAGTAAATGAATTGGTGTGGTATCAAATTCCATCTTCCCCGGAAGAGCTCAGACACAGTTTCCAGCATAAGTAATCTTCTATAACTTCTTTTGCAATAAAAATGCAATATATTAAAACCTGAAAGTATAATTTCATTATCCACTATTCTAGATACACAAACTAGATTCAGCAATGGCTGTGGCATGAGAGGAATTCTGATTCACTTAGCACCCGTAGTTGGTCAAGGCAGGGAGAAGCGGGGTCTCCTGAAATCCCAGAGTGGTTTTCTGGGTCTGAGGACTTCTTTTGGTTTATCTGAGCTGGAAGAGCTGAAGGTGACTGTGGAGAACACTTTCCTTCCCAGAACAATCTGCCTTCTAGTTGTGTACAAACGTCTTGAGGTGAGGTGAGGTGAAGTCGCTCAGTCGTGTCCGACTCTTTGCGGCCCCGTGGACTGTAACCTACTAGGCTTCTCTGTCCATGGGATTCTCCACGCAAGAATACTGGAGTGGATTGCCATTTCCTTCTCCAGGGGATCTTCCCGACCCAGGGATCGAACCTGGGTCTCCAGCATTGGAGGCAGATGCTCTAACCTCTTAGTATATATTAATAGCTTAGGTTGGTGCAATGTACTGGTGGAACTGGGCTTTATCTAGTCTTAATTGTTTCCTGAAGTGGTTTCTGGAAAGACAAAAAGCTTCTGTGTCTCCAACCCTTTCCCATTAAAGATATGATGCAGAGCAGCACAGGGTAAAGTTCCATTGAGTCATATGCATATGGAAAATTAGCTGTATTGTGCTATGTTGGGTGCATATTGGTTTTATCTGTAGACATAATGGAAAACCAGCCATCTGGTTTTATTTGAGGAGTATCCAGAAAAAAAATCTCAAACTAAAATTTCTGTGAAGTTCTATAATATGTCTAGAACATCCACTGCTAGCCCTGTTTCCTCATTTTTTATAATGTTATCTTTTCAAGACTCAGATTCGAAGGTTGAATCCTGTCTATTGATTTGATGTCCAGAAGCTAACCATTGAGTTCCCCCCTACTGTGTCTTCCTCTGTAACTAGATCATTTTCCTCAATCTCTATCCTATTCAGTCCTGACTTACTTCTTTTCAATCAGCTAATTGATGTTGAGGCACCCATAATGCCTCTGAATGGAACACAATTGAGAAATAATCAACACCAAACACATTACATCATCGTGCTTCCTTCTTCCTTGAAATATAAACTCTCATGGGAAGATAGAACATGTAGTTACTTATATTTTTAGTATGGAACAAATGATTTCCTGAGGTATGGGGCTGTGGACAATTGGCAACCAATGGACATCCAGCCTGAAAAAGATGGCAGATGCTTCTCCTGTTTTCAGAAATTTTACTGTCCTCACTGTGCTGCCTGATAACTCTAGAATTGTATTTCTTTTTTCTTTTTTTCAAATTTTCTACCAGCATATATGGTAGAATTCTACTACAGGCTCCAGGCCTCCCATTTAACCTCAAAAATGAAGCGAAAGCAATTCAGGAGGTGGTTAAGAATATGTCATAGGCACAAACTCAGCTTAAGGCATTATGAATTTTCTGTGGAGAAAATGCATTTATTCATTCTGCTTTAAGTCAAGATGGCTGAAACCCATTATCTCAAACTTTGAAAAAAATCCCCTTTGGGATGTGAATAGCCTATGAAATATTTCAGTCAAAAATGAAATTTTTGGAGAGAGCGAGGGTCTGGTTGAAATTGATGGAGTAGAGTTTAGACTTGCGATCATCAAAGCTTTCTCTGAGCTTTCTAGATAGAAAGGGGCATAGAGAGTTAATGGGTGATATTATCCTAATTATTATTGTATAGTATAAGAGGGCCAATCTATTTCTGTAGAATAATAGAGCTAGGATGAGATTCGACAGCATCTGTCACAATAAATGCAAATATATAGAGAATTGACAATGAGCCATGATCTCATAAGTGATTCTATTTTCCATCTGAATAATGACAATGCTGCATTTCAAGCTCACGTGACAGATACCTTCAGAGGCTCTCTGGGGTCGACACTGGAAGCCCTTTCTAAATGTATTTGCAAGGGTGAATGTATTCGGACTTGGAGTTTTCTAAAGCTCTTTATATCCCTAGAGAGTTTTCTAGGCACTCTTTTTCAGTTTAGGTTTTAAAACATTCCCTTTCACAGGCATTTATTAATTAGTTTTCCTGTGCTTTCCTCTGTGTTAGCGGCTTTAAGAAATGCAGAAGGCATGGTTTCTGCCCTACAGGAGCTTATAGTCTTACTGGAGGAGACGTAGGTAAACCTGATCATAAAATTCCAGTGCAAAAGAGATATTAAGTGCTCCACTGCAGTCTCTGCAGTAAGAGTTATCTCCAGAAGATTATGGACTGAGGGGCTCAGTGAGGAATTCATAGAAGAGGGGAGACTCGAACTGTGCCATGTGGGGTAGGAAGACCTTGGATAGACAGGTGAGAATAGAAGGGTGAGAAGTTGTGAATAAGCATCACTCAGAAGATGCAGAGCAGTGCAAAGGCACGTGTGGAGGAAGCCTAAGCCTGCTGACTTCCAGGACACCTGAGTTCTGCTTGAGGCCTGAGCTGCCAGGACATCTGAACCAGCCTGTTGTCTACCTTCATCAACTATGCAAGACCCTTCTCTCCTTCCTCTTGTCTTCTCCTTCACCTATATGGAAGGTGATCAGGGCTTTCCTTGTAAGTCAGTGGGTTAAGCAGAGGCACACTCCTCCCATAAGATTTCAGGTTAATGGAGGATGAGGCAAGAGACTGGGCAGAAACATCCTCATGCCTTGTGTTCCTTCTCCACTCAAATGTCTAGACAGGAGAGAGATTTGGGACAAAAGGACTCTTGGCAATATCTAATAACATCTTGATGTTATATGTTGAATCAACCACAGGCTTATATCCCTTTCCCAGGCTGGAGAAATGTTAATTAAATATTAATTCAACCCTTCCCTTTCCTGACCCCATTAGGTCACAAATATTTGTTCAGCTAACCTCTCTGCTATTGTGTACTCTTCTCTGTCTCTTCTGCTTGGAGTGATGTCAGGCAAATTTCCACAGCACCTCCCACCCTTCATCTCTGCTTTCCCTAAGTGAACAGGTCTTTTTGTTTGGTTTGAGTTTACAGTTGTTTATAATAATAACAGAAATGAAAATAGCTCTTGTTTTGTGGATCTGCCACTTGCTAAGCACTAAGACAAGTGTATCATATGCACTAGCTCATTTAACCCTGTTCACAACCCAGGGAAAATGCTGTTATATCTATTCAGAGAAGGTGGGTACCTCTACTAAAGTGAACTAGCTAGTGAGTGCTGGATTGCAGATCCATGAACTGCTAAATGGCAGCTCTTTCTAGCACATTGCACATTCACAGGGGACACAAATTGGATAAGTTATAACATTCAAGGGATTCCTCATATGCTCAAAACCATTGTGTGCATGCTCCATTGTGTCCAACTCTTTGCGACCCCACAGAAGTAACCTGCCAGGTTCCTCTGTCTATGGGATTTTCCTGGCAAGAATACTGGAGGGTGTTGGCATTTCCTCTTCCAGGGGATATCCCTAGCCCAGGGATTCAACCCACATTTCTGATGTCTGCTGCCTTTTTATCTCTCCTGTATTAAAGATTCTTTACCACTGAGCCACCAGGGAAATCCTCAAAGCAGTTAGCTATTCCTTATAATCAGTTAAGTGGGATGAAATATATTTACTCAGTTTCTATAGAATTTTAAGAACTGCACACAGGCTCAGTTCAGATGAATGCATGAAATGGCTATTTCCCTGTGTCTGCTGTGTGGGTAATATGGACTAAAATTTAAACTGATAACGTCAATTAAAATTGTTGGGGGCTAAGAAAGATGGAAGGGAAACTCAGCGTGGGAAGGCATAGAGTTCTGGGAGTCTTTTAGGAGAAGATGACAAGAGAACCAAATCTCTCACAGGAACCCTGTCTACGTAAGAGACCAGATCAAGTCACACAGATTTCACCTGGAGCTTCAACTTGCATCCAGATTGCTGCTAGCTCTGCGAATCTGCAGTGTGTTTATCTCTCCCACAGAAGCTGCTTCTCCCTTTTCTCAGAGTGAACCCTGGAGTATCCAATTTAGACCCAGAGGAGCCTTCTTGGGTCCTACCATAGGCAGATCCACTGGAAAAGGAAGACAATTCCATAGCTGGCTCACAGAAGCCATCTCTAGTTTCTAGAGACCTCCCTTGGCAGCTTTTATTTCTCCAAAAATTGTTTTTTATTCTGGCCCCAAACTCACTTCTTTCTTTCCTGACCCATTTCTCTTAGCCTGAAGCATATTCACCATCTTGTTTTTTAAAACATATGGGAATCTTAAATCAGTGTTCCAAAATTATATACTCACTTCAGAACTTCCACAGCCTGTTAATAGTTGTTGCATAAGAAGAAGTTTCTGTGAGTAAACATGTTTGGGAAATGCTGACTTAACCAAAATTAAAACATGAAGGAGGGGATCCACAACAACTTCACTGTAGTCATTACCTCTAAAGAAGAAGGGAGAGTTTGAGAATTCAGCTGCATCTAGAACTTTTTTTTTTTTTTCCAAATGCTAAGCAGTAAAACAAAATGTTTGTCTGTATTTAAGCTGAGCGGTGGGTATATGGATGTTTGTTTTGTTATCATATACATTTGAAACATTTTATAATTAAAAACAGTTAAAGATATTTGAGAATTTTTTTTCTTTTTCTGCAGGACTTCATTTATTATATTGGTTTGCATTTTGCATATTTGAAAGTGAAAGTGTTAGTTGCTCAGTCATATCCAACTCTTTGTGACCCCATGGACTACAGCACGTCAGATTCCTCTGTCCATAGGATTTTCCAGGCAAGAACACTGGAGTGGGTTGCCATTCCCTTCTCCAGGGGAATCTTCCCAACCCAGGGATCAAACCCCGGTCTCCCACATTGCAGGCAGATTCCACCATCTGAGCTTCTAGGGAAGCTCCTTTGAATCTTTAGGAAGGAGCGACAGCAGTTGATATTTACCAATTATTTGACCTAGAAATCTTTTAGGAAGAAGCATATATTGCAACTCTGGTCTCTGGGGCATTCTTTGGGAAGTGTCAACTTAGGAGACACCAGTCTTTCTCATCTCTTATCTTGAGGCTTACTCTTCATTGGCCCCAAGTCCCCACAGCTGGGAAATGCCATCTCGGTAGACTATGTACTGCCTCTTAGTCAGGCTCCTACACACACCATGAGATTAGGGAGCAGAGACTCGGGATGTAGACTAGACTCAGCTGTACTTGTTGAATCATTTTGAAAATTCAGTTTATTTATTTGTGCTTGAGTCTGCTGTTTACAGAAGTTATAAAATCTACCCTACCATACTTCATACTGTTGATCAAATTAGAGAATATATTTTGAAAGGCCTCCAATTTTGTTGTTGAACAAAATTGGAGCAGATGCTTACTATTAACATTTCTTAAGGCAAGTAAGTTGAGTAGCTGACCTAAGTTAGTGGACTGAATATTTCTGTAATAAAAGGGAGGGTAATAAAACTCTGGGAAAAGACCTTTGCTTGGTCCACAGTTTACTGGGGTAAGACACGATTGAGAGGCCAGTAACTGATGGAGAGTCAGTGTACTCTTTAGTAAAACACTTTGTGAGGTTAGGTCTTGAACCATGTGTGAAATGTGATTCTAAGAAATCTCTGTTCAAGTTAGTTGCTAAGTTTGCTAAATCTTGCTTTTCTGCATCTCTAAAAGAACTTAGGAGAGCCAGCCAAAAACAATACTGTGTCTACCATTGAATGCCTAGTTGATTTGCCTCATCAGGGGTCAATGGAGTCAGCTTTTGTGTCAGAATCTATAAAAGCATGTTAAGGATGAAAGGCAAGGAGGTAAAAATGTTTCTCCACACACCCTCCCTCCACTGCATTTGATACCAAACTGAACAGTGGCTGCGGTATCAATATAATAATTGTATTCCATTTACAAATATAGACAATAAGGACATTTGTATCTTAACAAACAAAGTACAAAATAAAACATTAAGAGGAATGAAGATTAAAGGGGAGAAGAAAGGTAATAAAATTTGGGAGGTTACAGGAAAAAGAAAAAGGTGGAACAAATGCTATAGAGATTTATGCTAAAGGTGGCCTTTAAGAGGAACCATTTCAAATGGGTCATGAACAGACATGGAGGATATGTACATTCACAAAGCTCCACATGGAGTTAAGGAGTTAGTTTTGGGCTCTTCCATGATTTCAGAATTCTATTTTAGAGGACCTGTTGCTGTAGGAATGGCACCAAACACCCTGTGGGAGTCCTAGAACTTGGGCCATTGCAGACTACATAATTTGTCTAGAGTCAGGTCTCCAAAAACTGTCGAATATTGTTTTGATTTTCTCACTTTATTTTCTCACCGTATGCTCACAACTACCAAGGAACCCCAGTGTTATCTCCTATGAAAAGGAATTAATCTTGGTGGTCTAAACTGACTTGGGGCTTATTTCAGATGGAGCCATCTGGATCATTTATTCAATTTGTATATAGGTCCTCAAGCCCAACATCACACACATGGCTTTCTATATCTGTCCCAATCTCACCCTAATTTTGCCTTTCATTTTCCTACCCGGAAAGTTTGTCTCCCCCAGACTGGTTCTCTGTGTCCACAGCACTAGTCTGCAGTTGTTCATTAAACTCAGTTTAATAATATTTCTATCACCAACAGTGCTTTAACTTTGTAGGTTGACACATGCATTTTTAAAGGAAATAAAAACATTTGTTCTTGACAATCTTGTAATCAAAAGCTTTTCTCTCGAGAGTGCATTCTCTCAACTCATTTGGAAACAGTGAGGTTTTACAGAATTACCTTGGGTCCTTGTTCTGCCAGGATCCTCACCAATATTTAAACCCCATTTAGGGAAACAATCAGAATCTTCTGAGTGTGAAAAGTATAATAAAATATAAATACATTTCTATTCTTTCCATAGTTTACCTTATGGTCTATATGTTAATCACCCCCAAATGTCCACAAGCATATAGGAAAACAAGTACTTATTTAAAATCAAAGCTGCTTGAATTCCAGATGGTTCAAAGTATATCTTAATCTATCTTGAGCAAGTCCCCTAATTCTGCAGGAACAAATGGTGGAATGTTATTAAAATGTTAATTAGTTAAATTTAGTCCCTAAAGTATAAAGAAAACAAAATTGCACCTACATGATTTTATTTTTACTAATGGGGGAAAGAAATTCTGATATATAAAGAAATGAGGTTATTTTAGAGGAAGAAGAAATACATGATGTGAGTTTTAGATTAAAATATCCAGGAGTGTAAAGCAAGTCTGAACAAAATTATTGGGGTATGTTTCCAACTTATTATATGATGCTATTTTCAAAATCAGCTATTTTTATTTGTATCATGAGTTCTTTCTTTATTCACATGGAAATTGGAGAAATAGAGATGCCAGCCAATGACAGCTATTGGATTTGCACAATTCAATTTTTTTCTATCGTTTAAGGTACTGGAATTGGAAAGGCATCAAAAGGTTCTTGGAATCTTCAGATTATTCCTAAACTCCTGTTTATATGAGGAAAACAGTATTTCTAATACTCTCCCAAGAAAAGACAGGATAATCTTCCTTGAAATTTTATAATTTCAAGATAGTTGATTAAGAAAGATAAATATCAAAAAACAACAAAAAGCATTGATGAGAGCCTTGAGGGTACATTAGTTTGTTGAAAACTCAGGTTTTCTGCTAGTCATTTTAAAGCTATTAAATTTCATTTATATTTGTAATTGGTTTAACTACTTCATTTAAACCATATGTTTATACCTGGTTCAATTAAAAAAAATAGTAAGATACTTACTGGGCTAAATCATATAGTTTTTTTTGAAAGTTTTAGTAAGGAGGATCCAGAAAGTGTTTCTGAACAGATATTTGATGCTATTGGATTTTAGGAAGATTAATATAAGTAATCTACCTAGTGCATAGATTGCTTGTATTAAATAGCCCAAAGTGGCAGTAGCAATGGGGCTTTCAGAGCTGCTGAGTTTGATCAGGACATAATTTCCAGTGCTACTTAAGTTATCCTGTATTATATAGTACTGACTGTTCTTCCATACAGAAGGACACTTCTGAGCACACTTGGACCCTTGGGTAACACTGGGTACAACCTATGAATGACAAAACCAAAGAGAGAGACAACAGCAGGTAGACTCCGAGCCTGTGGGTCTCATCGGCAGAATGCAGACTACTTCTACCTTGAAGTGATTAGTCACATCTTTGACTCAGCTGAACAGGAGAGGCAGTAGTTTGTGAGTCTTAAGTATGAGTCACCCATTAGAGATGGTTCTCAAAGTGAGGTGTGAAAGCAAATTTCATTGTTATGAATTTTACGAGCAGCAGAATGAGGTGAATTCAACTCTGTATTTAGGCATTAAATAGGGAAAGGTGGATGCAATGCAAAGTTCCTTTTATACTTTACATTCTGTTCAAAATTATTAAGCTGAAATTCAGTTCAGTTCAGTTGCTCAGTTGTGTCCGACTCTTTGCGACCCCATGAATCTCAGCACGCCAGGCCTCCCTGTCCATCACTAACTCCCAGAATTCACTCAGACTCACATTCATCGAGTCAGTGATGCCATCCAGCCATCTCATCCTCTGTCTTCCCCTTCTCCTCCTGCCCCAGTCCCTCTCAGCATCAGAGTCTTTTCCAATGAGTCAACTCTTCACATGAGGTGGCCAAAGTACTGGAGTTTCAGCTTCAGCATCATTCACTACAAAGAAATCCCAGGGCTGATCTCCTTCAGAATGAACTGGTTGGATCTCCTTGCAGTCCAAGGGACTCTCAAGAGTCTTCTCCAACACCACAGTTCAAAAGCATCAATTCTTTGGCACTCAGCTTTTTTCACAGTCCAACTCTCACATCTATGCATGACCACTGGAAAAATCATAGCCTTGACTAGATGGACTTTATTTGGCAAAGTAATGTCTCTGCTTTTGAATATGCTATCTAGGTTGGTCATAACTTTTCTTCCAAGGAGTAAGCGTCTTCTAATTTCATGGCTGCAGTCACCAAGCTGAAGTTAGGACACATTTAAAAAAAAGAAAAAATACTGGGAATAGAAAAAACAGTCTTTGATCTATAGGGTGTTGGATTTTGGGAAAGAGAGAAGAGAGTGAAGAAAATTATTTTCACATATTTCTTCCCCCCGTATATATNTATCTAGGTTGGTCATAACTTTTCTTCCAAGGAGTAAGCGTCTTCTAATTTCATGGCTGCAGTCACCAAGCTGAAGTTAGGACACATTTAAAAAAAAGAAAAAATACTGGGAATAGAAAAAACAGTCTTTGATCTATAGGGTGTTGGATTTTGGGAAAGAGAGAAGAGAGTGAAGAAAATTATTTTCACATATTTCTTCCCCCCGTATATATAATGAAAAAAAAAAAAATATCTTCCCAAAGATTTTAGGTGATTGAAATATATCCCTGAATACTGGTGAGGAGTGGTTTCTGGAATTCGCATACAGAAGAAAGATCAGTTTATTATCTGCTGAACAATAGGTTGACTTGAGTCATTTTTATTAGTTATTCAGAGAGCCTAAGAAAGGGTTACAGTCCCTGACAGAACAGGCAAGTCTCTGCCTGCTAGGAGTGAGGCAAGTGGTGAAACGTGTGTGTGTGTGTGTGCTAAATCTCTTCAGTTGTGTCCGACTGTTTGTGACCCCATGGACTGTAGCCAGTCAGGCTCCTCTGTTCATAGGATTTTCCAGGCAAGGCTACTGGAGTGGGTTGCCATGCCCTTCTCCAGGGAATCTTTCCAACCCAGCGGAACCTGAGTCTCCTGTGGCTCCTGAATTGCAGTCAGATTCTTTACTGCTAAGGCACCAGGGAAGCTCAAGTGGTCAAGCTTAGCCCTGAAAAATGTAAGCTAACCAAGGAAACAGAGATAATGGCTGGGTATATCAGAGAGACAGTAAGTCTTGGAAAGGTGGATCGAAAAAGCAAAGTCTGAGAAAATATTTAAAGAAGGAGGACGGATTTGTCCCTATTTGTAGACAGGCTAAATAAAGCAGATCGTGCTTGTGAAGTGTGAATTTTGGCAGGGCTCATGGCCCCAAATAGTGTTTAATGCTAGCCAATCATTGTATCAGACACCATTATCACCAGGAAGTGATAAGTTCAACCACTGGTCACCAGCAAAGCCTAACTGGAAAGGGAAGTGCCTAAACCTATTGCATGAATACTGCTTTCAGTTCATACATAGGGCATCCCCGCTTCCTTGCTAACAATACCCCAGTTTTGTTCAGGTACTTAGTAAATATTATTGAATTTCTGAGAAGATGAACCATCAGTTCATTTATGGGTAGACAGGTTACTGAGTTCTGGCCAGAGATATAAAAAGACTTCCCTTTGCTGGAGGAAGTCCTTAGAAAGATTTGTCTCTTTGCTGAGGGAGAGACATAGAAGGTGACAGATATGTCCAATTCTTGACTTTTATGAGGTTTTGAGAGGAAATGATGCTTATAATGCTGAATTCATCTTGTGACCATGAAAGGGCTAGGGACCAGCAGAAATCCTGATTCCCAACTTTGACATCCACATGGCAACCATTGACCACTGGACTTTCTTCTGGATGAGAAAATAAATCTCATTAGTATTAAGGAACTGTGGTTTAGTCGCTAAGTCGTGTCTGACTCTTTGCAACCCTGTCGCTCCTCTGACCATGGGATTTTCCAGGCAAGAATATTGGAATGGGTTGCCATCTCCTTCTCCAGGGGATCTTCCTGACCCAGGGATCAAATGCAGGTCTTCCGTATTGCAAGCAGATTCTTTACGTTCTGATCCACCTATTGTATTAGACATCTGCATTGACAACCCACTATTAAAAGTTACCTTTAATACTGTAGCAAGTACTCTCTGAATCTCTCCCCGCTGAGAGCAGGAGTATGTGTGTTTGAATGACCTCTACTTCCTCTGATATTCCTTCACATTTTTAGTCTACTCAGGTGGCCGTACTCTGCTCGTGTTTTACATTATTATCTTTTTATATGTAAATAGTTCAGTTCAGTGGCTCAGTCATGTCCAACTCTTTGAGACCCCATGAATCGCAGCATGCCAGGCCTCCCTGTCTATCATCNACATTTTTAGTCTACTCAGGTGGCCGTACTCTGCTCGTGTTTTACATTATTATCTTTTTATATGTAAATAGTTCAGTTCAGTGGCTCAGTCATGTCCAACTCTTTGAGACCCCATGAATCGCAGCATGCCAGGCCTCCCTGTCTATCATCAACTCCCAGAGTTCACTCAGACTCGCATCCATCGAGTCAGTGATGCCATCCAGCCATCTCATCTTCTGTCGTCCCCTTCTCCTCCTGCCCCCAATCCTTCCCAGCATCAGAGTCTTTTCCAGTGAGTCAACTCTTTGCAAGAGGTGGCCAAAGTAAATAATGAAGATGTAAATACACAAGGTGCATTTAAGGACTTTTCCCAAATGGAAAATTGTATAGGGTGTTTGGTATTTGGTTAGACAGATAGGTAGCCATCAACATATGAAATATTCCCCTTAGAAAGTGTTGCACAAAATGTAATTTTAATTTAATAGAATTTGGCCCTCAGTTAACTTTAGCTTTACCATTCTGAACTCCTAAAATATAGCCATGCTGTCTAGACCCATAGTTCTGTGGCCTGAGAAACCAATGGAATGCTAGTGTTTCCTCCACCAAAGTCTTCCTCATTCCTATCTGATGTTTCAATCATTTTTAGATATATAAAGTCATATCTCAAAATGTCTATGAAAATGTTCATTTGCCTAAGTGACCTGAAATCATGTCACTCTTGGTGACCTTCTTTTGGTCCATTTCTTCACATTGGAATTCTATTTAAATCCTCCATGCATACTCTTTCTGATCGATCTGCTGAGATCCCTAGACACTGCATAATGTGGAACTCTACTGACAGCAAGGAGATCAAACCAGTCAATCCTAAAGGAAATCAACCCTGAATATTCATTGGAAGGACTGATGCTGAAGCTGAAGCTCTAATATGCTGGCCACCTGAAGTGAAGAGCTGACTCATTGGAAAAGACCTTGATGCTGGGAAAGATTGAGGGCAGGAGCAGAAGCGGGTGACAGAGGATGAGATGGTTGGATGGCATTACTGATCCAAAGGAGGTGAGTTCAAGCAAACCCCAGGAGATAGTGAAAGACAAGGAAGCCAGGCATGTTGCAATCTGTAGGGTCACAAAGACTCAGACACGACTTAGCAACTAAACAATAAATATTAGGGGATTTGAAACCCAGTCTGGGTTGTGGAAAGTTACCTTTCTCAGGTCTGGATATTGGTTACTATACCTCAGAAGACTTATGAAATTTCCTGTTGTGTGTGGGTAGGTCTTGTGACATAGGACACTTCTATCAGATAACTGACTCTATCCCTATTAATATTGGGCTTCCCGGGTAGCTCAAATGATAAAAAACACCTGCAATGCAGAAGGCCTGGGTTGGATCCCTGGGTTGGGAAGATCCCCTGAAAGAGGGCACAGCAACCCGCTCCAGTATTCTTGCCTGGAGAATCCCCATGGATAAAGGGGCCTGGTGGGCTACAGTCCAAGGGGTTGCAAAGAGTTGGACATGACGACTAAGCACAGCATTGTTTTGTTTGTATTACTCTGGTCCCATGCACATGATTGCACTAGTCCAGTCTGAGCTTAATATGCTTTTTGAATACTATGCATTAAACCATCCATGGACCTTGTTTTAGCATCTGTAACATGGAGGTTCTCTGAAACCTGTTGCTTTCTCCTCCGGACTTTACGTTGTCAGAGTCTCCGTGAACTTTTTTGTAACCATCCCCATTCTGGCCTTCTCACTACCAGTCAGCACATGGTTGTCTGATTCATCTTCCTTAAGCATGTATGGGATTGTATCACTTTCCTAGGCAAAGTTTTTAAATTGAGTTCCTGTTGCCCATAGGTTAAAATCCAAATGTTCTCACCTGAAATGTATGACCTTCAACATCCTTCTTCTCAGATAATATTTCCTGCAGTTCCCATGAATGCATATTTTAGTTTCTATCCAACAGCTCACTTTTTCCTATATTCATGAGGAGATTTTCCCAAGTTGTGGTTATACTACGGAAATGAAATGGTCCACCATCTCACCAAGTTTGGTTTGAAAGTCAGAGTTGATGATGCTGTGTGTATACATATCAATAAGCCATGAAAGGGTTTAATTCTCACATAACGAGCCTTTCTGGGGACAGCAGAATATACTCACAAACAGATATTAAAATAGTTTTAGAAAGTAGAGAATAAAGGAGAGGTCACCTGGGCTTTCTTATCAACCTACCCAGATGTGGGGCAGAAGGGGAAGGAGGAGGAATTAAGCTCCCAACAATAAAATATGGAGGAAGAATCTTCCTTATACCTTTCTTTACTTTGCATTTACAGGTTAACTTTTTAAAGAAGATTTTATTCCTTTCGGCTATATACATACAAGACTAAATTACCTTAATAAATACAAGAGTAATGAGGGAGCCCAGAATGTACATGTTGGGACCACTGTTACCACTTCCTCTGTCTCCTATTATTTTGACATCTAGATATGGAGGAACAGAAGAAATTCTCGAACATCACAGAAAAAATTCTTAAAATAGTGATGAACATGGGCTTGTAGTGAGGATTTATTATGGCAAACCAAATACTTCATGCATGATGCTTTGTTACAAATGGACTTACTGTAAAGCTATTGAAGCTGAAGCTTTAGGGTTTGTAACTGGCATGGGTCTTCCAAGCTGCTCTATGTAATTTGTGGATTTTTGTATTCTTTAGAGGTTAAAAGAATTTCACAGGAATTTAGAACCATCACCCCTGTGTTTGTCATAACAAAGGGATAAAAATAATGAGTCATAGTCCTTTCTAAACTCTAAAATGTTTATGAAGAGACAGATGTATTCTCAAACACATAAAAGGGAACCTCTTCATTGCTATGAGAAAGTCAAGGAAGTGGTGAGTGAACACAGTAAGGCTACTTCATTTGGATGCTATCTTGACTTCATGGAGGAAATAACTTTTGAGTTTAAAGAATGAAAATATTTTGTTATGTGAATAAATTAACATTGTACATTCCAGGCAAACAGTAAATAATGTTCAAGGATCAATGAACAGTAGGAGATGGTATTGAAAAGGCAAGGTTAGGTGACATTTGTGGCAAGGTTTTTTGTTTGCTTTCCTATTTGTTTTTATTTTATATAATATGGGCTTCCCTGGTGGCTTAGATGGTAAAGAATTTGCCTGCAATGCAGGAGAACCTGGTTTGATCCCTGAGTTGGAAAGATCCCCTGGAAAAGGAAATGGCAACCCACTCCAGTGTTCTTGCCTGAAGAATACCATGGACAGAGGAGCCTAGTTGGCTACAGTCCAAAGATTTGGGCACAGCCACCACTTTCACTTATGTGACATAAAAAATTCCAATACATACAAAAGTAGAAAGAATAGTATTGGGCAGCTTCTCAGTTGCCTCTTTTAACATAAGTAGAACTTTATAAAGAAAAAGCAGGGTCGTATGCTGTTCTAATTTTTCTGAATTATTCTCCCAATATTTGACCTGTAAATGTCCACTTCATTATAACTGTATAATATCCTAAAGCAGAAAAAAATATTGTCCAGATTTTCTAATTGCTCTATGAATTGTTTTCAATTATTAAAGGCATAAATCTGGGAGATTTAATTTTTTTATGAAAAAATCAAACTCCATATATGCTTTACCTGGGCTCGTACCTTGGAAAACAATCAAAGCAGATGGGGGACAGTATGGTAACTAACTTAGTAATTGGAAATGACATGGTTTTAATCCCATCACAAATTTTTAATAACTGTGAGTCCTTATGGAAATTACTTATTTGTCCAAGTATGAAAATAAAATGATTAAAGTGATGTTTGCTTTTGTACATCATGATAGCCTGTTAACAGAAACTTACATATTTTGAACATTTACCATGAGCCATATATTATTAAACATTGTTCATGCATAATCTTTTTCAATTATTGCAAACTTTCTGAGATAAGTAACATTTTTAATGTAATATTTTAGACAAAGTGTCTTACCAATCAGTAAAACTGGCACAAACAAGGCCAAAGATCAAACTAAAGTCACCTGATTCAGCTAGAACTCTTCACCACTGTGCTAGATGCCTTATCATACATGAGTTTATACATTGTAATTTTCTCGCTTTCACTCCAAGTCATGCATTTATAACCAGTTTGCTCCACATACTTCACAAAATAGTGTACTGTGAGTAAAACTATTATACTCTTCACTTAACTCTGATAATTAACCTTCTAAACTTACTTTTAGACAATCCTTGTAGAATTGTCAGATGATTTAATCTGTCCTCTGAGAAAATGAAAAATATAGAAATGACCAAGATAGGCTTTAAAAAAGAAACTTAAATTGCTAACAGACAGATTTACAATACCTTTTTGCTATTTTATTCATTCTGAACCCTTTCTCATACCAAGCCAAGTATCCTTATAATGAAATTCTAGTCTTATGGGTTTTCCGACTTTCCTCAATACAAGCTGGTTTTTTCTTCTTTTTTTTTTTAACCTTAAAACCGACATTAGCTGGGATTGACTCAGTTTTGTATTTTTACTGACAAATCCATATTAATAACAACATCAATACTGTATTAAACCTGAACTATGGGAATAATTTGTAATCACGCCAAAATTAATAACATTGTGTATCACCCAGAGAGACTCTCAGGGCGGAAAGTGAAATGGTTATTAACTTAGGTTATTATTGCAGCATTATGGACATTTGAATAGGCTATAATTCTAGAAATGTAAAGGTCAGTTTGATTTATTCAATTTAGTTTGTCATATGTTTGGTAAACTAATTAAAATCACAAACAACATGCTTATAACATTTTTGATGGCAAGCCAGAAGCCAGTATTTTGAGACACAATAAGTAATCTTTTTTTGCTGGGCATGCCAGGCTTTCTTTGCAGGTTAAAGGGACAGTTTCTTTAATTCCTCTGATTGAGTCTAGGAAGCAGATTCTGTGGGAGCCTTTTTTTCTGGAGGCATGAACTTCCTTGTCATGGATTTCTTGCATCCAAGCACTATTTCTCAAATCCTATTGTGAGTGGGTGCTGCTTCTTTTAATATGACTCAAATATCTAAAATAATCTCTCGGAACAAAAGATTTTCTTCTGTTCTATCTCAGAGTGTCACATTTCTTTTTACTGTATATATATATTCTTTTGTCTTAACTAATTTTAGTGTGAAGGAGATGAATATAGCAAATGCCTCTGGTAGGGTAACACAGCATCTTGGGTTGTGCTCATTTTATAACAAATTTTATAGGAAAAGGAAATAGTATGGGGCAATGAAGCCTGAAAACATGGAGCGTGAAAGATGAGTGTAAGAGTTTGGAAGACAGAAGATGGAAAAAAATATATAATAAATGACTCACGCCAGGGTGAATCAGTGATGAAAACAGGGAGTGTCCTTTTTCCAACAAATATTAAAATGAAACCATTACATGTGCCTATTTTTTTCATGTAGTATCTAACTACAGTTTTAGAAAGAACAATTCACAAATAGTTATTAGTATCAATGGCAAAAAGAAATATGGGAGATGAAATATCACTATAATTAAAAGGCAATACATACATAAAATCTGAATAGTCTTTGGACAATCCTGATGCATATGATTAGAAGGAAATGTAATAATAGATTTGAGACCAACTTTCATGGTACTCTCAGTATTTAGCTGTCTTACATGACTGCAATTATCAAGCTATGTCTTATAGGCAAAGAGCTTCCAAGTAATCCTTAAATTATTTGAGTGACAACTTTATGAGCCCCAAAACAGAGACTTCAGCCATAGAAATATCCACTTTATGTTGACTACCTAATTACAAGAAAGAACTGATAGAGAACGAAAAAGCTGAAGGAGATAAAGACAGAAAAGGAATAGACTAGTGAGCTGTTCACCACCAGGCCGGATTTTAGTAAACACAGTATCTCCAGAATCAAACCCAGCTGAAAACCAACCTGGAGCTGCTTTCTTTGGAACTATTCTGTGACCCATTTGCTATGACTGAAGGGTTCCTATGTAATTATGAAAAGTACTTCCAATTCACCTGTATATTTAAGCACATAGTATATGAGTAGAAAGGGCAGTGTAAAAGAAGATGACCCAGTTCTTAACGTTAGAGCTCATAATCTAATAAAAGAGAATTACATAGAAATATTAGGAAGTAGAATTAGGCATTCTTTAGTAAAATTTTGGGTGTCATATATTCAGAAATGAAAACAGGAACTAAAAGTCATTTTGCTATGAGCAAGAGTTGGGGTCACTGGAAAGGGTAAACTAGGGGAAAGAATGAGTTTGTTTCAAGATATTTTCTGAAATACGAAGTAAAGAAAATAAGATTTATAACTGGCAAAGAAGTGGTAAATTATATAAAAGCTTAAAGCCATACACTGTACTAAGTGAAAGTGAAGTCACTCAGTCGCATCCAACTCTTTGCGAACCCATGGACTGTAGCCTACCACGCTCCTCTGTTCATGGGATTTTCCAGGCAAGAGCACTGGAGTGGGTTGCCATTTCCTTCTCCAGAGAATCTTCCTGACCTGGGGATCAAATCCGGGTCTCCCTCATTGTAGGCAGACGCTTTACTGTCTCAGCCACCACACTGTACTAAAGTTATACATAAATAAATGAGTATTAAATTTATGAGAATATTTTGGGGAAAATAATCTATTGTCCAAGAAAATCTGGAGTAGCAGATGCTACTATCAACAAATAAAAAGGTAAGAGAGGCAAATAGCTACCCATCAGTTCTTCACCACACATTTGTGTGCTTACAATGCACACATCATCATGTCAGCCATATCTGCTCTTTAGAAGTTTATGATGAAAGGCACATTGATGTAAAAGTGTACAGAAATGGTGGGAACTTTATAGGGTTGGCATACTAAATGAATGAAGCAGAAGAAAAATTGGGCGAAAGGAAAAGGACAAGATGATTGTTGTGTACTAGTCAGAGATGAATTCATGAGAGAAAAAGAGTTTTGAATCGGGTCTTGATTAAGGCAACTCAAGGGAGTGTGCTTACTGGAAAGTCATAATGCATTCGCCACTTCTGGGATTCCACAGTGTAGGAGGACTGCAGCTCTAGACTTCTACCAGATATTAAGTATTGTAAGGTGAGGTTGTCTTTTGCAGCACAGAATTGTTTGAACCTATTTGGACAATGTGACCCACACTGATGGAATATCCTTTGCCTGTTGTTAATATCTACCTTCAGGTTTTATGGCTGAGTTTTTTGTGTAGCTGTGTCAGATTTTATGTATTTTAGGATTAATGGCATGAATATAAGAAACACTCTATCAACCAAAAACAGGCTATCACTGTTACAGATCTGAAGTGGATAAGGATGATCCCTGGGTCAGGAAGATACCCTGGAGGAGGAAATGACAACCCACTCCGGTATTCGTGAACTTGACTGAACAACTGCTGCTGCTGCTGTTGTTAAGTCACTTCAGTCGTGTCCAACTCTGTGCAACTCCATGAACGGCAGGCCACCAGGCTCCCCCATCCCTGGGGTTCTCCAGGCACAAACACTGGAGTGGGTTGCTATTTCCTTCTCCAATGCATGAAAGTGAAAAGTGAAGGTGAAGTCGCTCAGTCGTGTCTGACTCTTAGCAACCCCATGGACTTCAGCCTACCAGGCTCCTCCACCCATGGGATTTTCCAGGCAAGAGTATTGGAGTGGGGTGCCATTGCCTTCTCCGGACTGAACAGCTAACACTTTTGTATTCATACTTTGTTGTATTTTTGATACTACACACTTAAGTGATCTCATATAGTGTTTGTCTTTCTCTGTCTGACTTATTTCACTTAGCATTATACCTTCTAAGTCCATCCATATTGCTGAAAATGGCAAAATATCATCCTTTTTATGGCTGAGTAATATTCCATTGTGTGTATACACACACACACATAAATATACCACATCTTCTTTATTCATTCATCTAAATTGTATTTTGAGCCAATACTTTTCCTCTAGATAGATATACTGCCCCATAAACATGAACTGCATACATAATCAAGTGAAGAAAACTGAGATGTTGAACAGTTTAGGAGTCCTCCCTATTATAGGATTCCCATTTTCTAATTAAGGACTTTTTAATATATTGCAAATTTATTAGAATATGAGTAGCAATTAGAACATCTGTATATAGATGGCAGAATGAAAATATATTGAAAAATACCTGTTAAATATGGACTTCACAGAAATGAAAGAAAATGTGTAAGTAAGTGAATATTTATCCATGAAGAAAAGTGAAAAGAAAGGACTTTCTGTGGAAGCAAACTGATATAATATCAATGAGAAAGAATTACAGCATCTCTTTTTTGGAAGGACTCTAACTAATAGAATTATTAGTACCCACTGGTCATGTAANATAAAAGAGAATTACATAGAAATATTAGGAAGTAGAATTAGGCATTCTTTAGTAAAATTTTGGGTGTCATATATTCAGAAATGAAAACAGGAACTAAAAGTCATTTTGCTATGAGCAAGAGTTGGGGTCACTGGAAAGGGTAAACTAGGGGAAAGAATGAGTTTGTTTCAAGATATTTTCTGAAATACGAAGTAAAGAAAATAAGATTTATAACTGGCAAAGAAGTGGTAAATTATATAAAAGCTTAAAGCCATACACTGTACTAAGTGAAAGTGAAGTCACTCAGTCGCATCCAACTCTTTGCGAACCCATGGACTGTAGCCTACCACGCTCCTCTGTTCATGGGATTTTCCAGGCAAGAGCACTGGAGTGGGTTGCCATTTCCTTCTCCAGAGAATCTTCCTGACCTGGGGATCAAATCCGGGTCTCCCTCATTGTAGGCAGACGCTTTACTGTCTCAGCCACCACACTGTACTAAAGTTATACATAAATAAATGAGTATTAAATTTATGAGAATATTTTGGGGAAAATAATCTATTGTCCAAGAAAATCTGGAGTAGCAGATGCTACTATCAACAAATAAAAAGGTAAGAGAGGCAAATAGCTACCCATCAGTTCTTCACCACACATTTGTGTGCTTACAATGCACACATCATCATGTCAGCCATATCTGCTCTTTAGAAGTTTATGATGAAAGGCACATTGATGTAAAAGTGTACAGAAATGGTGGGAACTTTATAGGGTTGGCATACTAAATGAATGAAGCAGAAGAAAAATTGGGCGAAAGGAAAAGGACAAGATGATTGTTGTGTACTAGTCAGAGATGAATTCATGAGAGAAAAAGAGTTTTGAATCGGGTCTTGATTAAGGCAACTCAAGGGAGTGTGCTTACTGGAAAGTCATAATGCATTCGCCACTTCTGGGATTCCACAGTGTAGGAGGACTGCAGCTCTAGACTTCTACCAGATATTAAGTATTGTAAGGTGAGGTTGTCTTTTGCAGCACAGAATTGTTTGAACCTATTTGGACAATGTGACCCACACTGATGGAATATCCTTTGCCTGTTGTTAATATCTACCTTCAGGTTTTATGGCTGAGTTTTTTGTGTAGCTGTGTCAGATTTTATGTATTTTAGGATTAATGGCATGAATATAAGAAACACTCTATCAACCAAAAACAGGCTATCACTGTTACAGATCTGAAGTGGATAAGGATGATCCCTGGGTCAGGAAGATACCCTGGAGGAGGAAATGACAACCCACTCCGGTATTCGTGAACTTGACTGAACAACTGCTGCTGCTGCTGTTGTTAAGTCACTTCAGTCGTGTCCAACTCTGTGCAACTCCATGAACGGCAGGCCACCAGGCTCCCCCATCCCTGGGGTTCTCCAGGCACAAACACTGGAGTGGGTTGCTATTTCCTTCTCCAATGCATGAAAGTGAAAAGTGAAGGTGAAGTCGCTCAGTCGTGTCTGACTCTTAGCAACCCCATGGACTTCAGCCTACCAGGCTCCTCCACCCATGGGATTTTCCAGGCAAGAGTATTGGAGTGGGGTGCCATTGCCTTCTCCGGACTGAACAGCTAACACTTTTGTATTCATACTTTGTTGTATTTTTGATACTACACACTTAAGTGATCTCATATAGTGTTTGTCTTTCTCTGTCTGACTTATTTCACTTAGCATTATACCTTCTAAGTCCATCCATATTGCTGAAAATGGCAAAATATCATCCTTTTTATGGCTGAGTAATATTCCATTGTGTGTATACACACACACACATAAATATACCACATCTTCTTTATTCATTCATCTAAATTGTATTTTGAGCCAATACTTTTCCTCTAGATAGATATACTGCCCCATAAACATGAACTGCATACATAATCAAGTGAAGAAAACTGAGATGTTGAACAGTTTAGGAGTCCTCCCTATTATAGGATTCCCATTTTCTAATTAAGGACTTTTTAATATATTGCAAATTTATTAGAATATGAGTAGCAATTAGAACATCTGTATATAGATGGCAGAATGAAAATATATTGAAAAATACCTGTTAAATATGGACTTCACAGAAATGAAAGAAAATGTGTAAGTAAGTGAATATTTATCCATGAAGAAAAGTGAAAAGAAAGGACTTTCTGTGGAAGCAAACTGATATAATATCAATGAGAAAGAATTACAGCATCTCTTTTTTGGAAGGACTCTAACTAATAGAATTATTAGTACCCACTGGTCATGTAAGGATGTGAGAGTTGGACTGTAAAGAAAGCTGAGAGCCAAATAATTGATGCTTTTGAACTGTGGTGTTGGAGAAGACTCTTATGAGTCCCTTGGGCTGCAAGGAGATCCAACCAGTCCATCCTAAAGGAAATCAGTCCTGAATATTCATTGGAAGGACTGATGCTGAAGCTGAAACTCTAATACTTTGGCCACCTGATGCAAAGAACTGACTCATTGGAAAAGACCCTGATGCTGGGAAAGATTGAAGGTGGGAGGAGAAGGGAATGACAGAGGATGAGATGGTTGGATGGCATCACCGACTCAATGGACAAGAGTTTGAGTAAACTCCTACAGTTGGTTATGGACAGGGAGGCCTGGTATGCTGCAGTCCATGGGGCTGCAAAGAGTTGGACATGACTGAGTGACTGAAATGCACTGAACTAAACTGAAATCATACCCCTATATATTAAATAATGGAATTCTAGAATAAAACTGCTCATATTTATAAACACAGTTCATCTTCCTGAGGACAAGGATGATCTATGTAATCTCTGCTTACACTTATTGAAACAATCACTGGTGAAGAGAGAATGAATGGTGGAAGGCACGGTAAAGGGGGACCAACAGGTTGAGGTACTTAATTACTATGGTGAGAGTGGTAATTACATAGGATGTGTGTAATGGTGGGGTAACTGATTTGAACTGTTCTAAAAAGCTACAAAAAGAATACAAGAAAGAAGCTTAAGGATTTAACCTCTTACATCAAGGCTTGGAGGGCATGACAAAAAGTCATAAGCTTTAAAGGCAGTCTTATGCAAAATCTTTCATTTATCAACTATGGACAGAGCATGGATAAAAATTAGATGTAAGATTTGGATATACACATTTCTAAGTTGAAGTAGGAGCACATCAGCTCATATGCTAAGTAAATGTATTGACTAAGGGGAAAGTAAAATGTGTAATCTTGGAAGAAAATATTTGAGCAAACAAAGATGACTTTGAGAACTTGAATTCTTATGTCCATTTGGAAGGAGATCTCATAATCTGAATGATCTAGGCTTCCTTTACAGGGTGAAGGAAATGTTTAAAAAGTGGTAAAATTATAAGGAACAGTTGATTTATATACAGATGCCTCTGTTTTTTTTTTTTTCCTCCCCTCAGAGCCCTACTCCAACACTTTCCATCTCTTACAGTATCTTAAGTGAAAGTCGTTCAGTCATGTCTGACTCTTTGTGACCCCATGGACTATACAGTCTGTGGAATTCTCCAAGCTGGAATACTGGAGTGTGTAGCCTTTCCCTTCTCCAGGGGAATCTTTCCAACCCAGGGATCGGACCCAGGTCTCCTGCACTACAGGTGGATTCTTTACCAGCAGAGCCACAAGGGAAGCCCAAGAATACTGGGGTGGGTAGCCTATCTCTTCTCCAGGGGATCTTCCTGACCCAGGAATCGAACCAGGGTCTTCTGTATTGCAGGCAGGTTCTTTACCAACTAAGCTATTTAAGAAGTTAAATTCTGAAAAGAGAAGTGAAAGAGGAAATACATGGACCAAAAGAATTTTAGGATCTTGCTAGTTGAGATTCAAAGGGATAAATCAGGCAAATATAGAAAGATAGGAAGCACATCTTTCATTCAGTTCAGCTCAGTTGCTCAGTCATGTCTGATTTTTTGCAATCCCATGGACTGCAACATGCCAGGCTTCCCTGTCCATCACCAACTCCCGGAGCTTGCTTAAACCCAAATCCATCAAGTTGGGGATGCCATCCAACCATTTCATCCTCTGTAATCTCTTTCTCCTCCTGCCTTCAATCTTTTCCAGCATCAGGGTCTTTTCCAATGAGTTAGTTCTTTGCATCAGGTGGCCAAACTACTGGAGCTTCAGCTTCAACATCAGTCCTTCCAATGAGTATTCAGGACTGATTTCCTTTAGGATGGACTAGTTGGCTCTCCTTGCAGTCCAAGGGGACTCTCAAGAGTCTTCTCCAAAACCACAGTTCAAAAGCATCAGTTCTTCAGTGTCCAGCTTTCTTTATGGTCCAACTCTCCCATCCATATATGACAAGTAGAAAAACCATAGCTTTGACCAGATGGACCTTTGTTGGTAATGTCTTGGCTTTTTAATATGCTGTTTAGATTGGTCATAGCTTTTCTTTCAAGGAGAAAATGTCTTTTAATGTCACGGCTGCAGTCACCATTTGCAGTGATTTTGGAGCCCTCAAATCACTGTTTCCATAGTTTCCCCATCTATTTGCCATAAAGTGATGGTACCAGATGCCATGATCTTTGTTTTCTGAATGTTGGATTTTAAGCCAGGTTTTCCACTCTTTCTCCTTTATCAAGAGTCTCTTTAGTTCCTCTCTGTTTTCTGCCATTAGGGTGAATATCTGAGGTTATTGATATTTCTCCTAGCAATCTTGATTCCACCTTGTGCTTCATCCAGTGCAGCATCTTGCAAGATGTACTCTGCATATAAGTTAAATAAGTAGGGTGACAATATGCAGCCTTGTAGTATTCCTTTCCTGATTTGAAACCAGTCTATTGTTCCATGTCCAGTTCGAAGTGTTGCTTTTTGACCTGCATACAGGTTTCTTAGGAGCAGGTCAGGTCCCATCTCTTGAAGAATTTTCCACAGTTTGTTATGATCTACACAGTCAAAGGCTTTGGTGTAGTCAATAGAGCAGACGTAGATGTTTTTCTGGATTTCTCTTGCTTTTCCTATGATCCAATGGATGTTGGCAATTTGATCTCTGGTTCCTCTGCCTTTCTCCCTTGGAGAATTTTGAGCATTACTTTATTAGCATGTGTGATGAGTGCAATTGTGGAATAGTTTGGGCACTCTTTGTCATTGCCTTTCTTTATGATTGGAATGGAAACTGACCTTTTCCAGTCCTGTGGCCACTGCTGAGTTTTCGAAATTTGCTGGCATATTGAGTGCAGTACTTTCACAGCACCATCTTTCAGGATTTGAAATAGCTCAGCTGGAATTCCATCACCTCCTCTAGCTTTGTCCATTGAGACGTGTCCTGAGGGCCACTTGGCTTCACGTTCCAGGATGTCTGGCTCTAGGTGATTGATCACACCCTCATGGTTATCTGGGTCATTAAGATAGGTTTTGTATAGTTCTTCTGTGTATTTTTGCCACCTCTTCTTAATATCTTCTGCTTCTGTTAGGTCCATACCATTTCTGTCCTTACTGTGCCCATCTTTGCATGAAATATTTCTTTGGTATCTCTAATTTTCTTGAAGAAATCTCTAGTCTTTCCCATTCTATTGTTTTCCTCTATTTCTTTACACTAATAACTGAAGAAGGTTTTGTTTGTTTGTTTGTTTGTTTTTAATTTCTCCTTGCTCTTCTTTTGAACTCTGCATTCAGATGGAAATATCTTTCCTTTTTCTCTTTGTCTTCCACTTCTCTTCTTTCTCAGCTATTTTTAAGGCCTCCTCAGACAACTGTTTTGCCTTTTTTGCTTTTCTTTTTCTTATAGATGGCTTTGATTTGATGTGTGTAGAGAAGGCTTAACGGGATAGCATGTTGAAATGGAATTTTCACTACTCCTTTCTGTTGTTTTTAATCAAATGTCTGATGGTTCTAAATGTTCCATCATGTTTTTATTTGACATTTCTTGTTGAGTATGGATCAGGATGAATTTTGAGAGAAAAATGCATGTCACACTCAAAAAAGATTTACCCGAAAGAAAGGATAAATTTTTTGTAGGCATGTGGACAAATGTAGGGAAATCAACAAAGGTTGGTGAGCCACCCAGGCAGGGATTACTGCCCTCAGCCTGAAAAGTCAGTAGGAGAAAAAGGTGTGTCTGGCCACCAATGATGAGTGATGTCAAGGGGAAGCCATTCAGGAGTTGTGGCCCTAGAGGATGAAAACATCACAACTGTAGCAAAGCAGGGAAGAAATGGGGAGTAAACACTCTTACTTCTCTCTGCAACTTCACTCTAGGCTTTGCCAATATGTCCCATCTGACAAACCTATACAGAAACTGGAAGCCAGGTATCCTGAGTGACTTAGTCCACAGAAGTTAACCTCTCAAGGCACACAGTAGTACAAAAGTAAAAACTGCATGTGAGGAAGTAAACCGAAAAACCAGGACAGTCCACCTCTTTTGTCACTCAAATCTAAAGAAATTTTTAGAAGTTAACATCCTTCACACTGAGTTTTCTGACATAAACTTAAAAGTAATTATCTCAGATTGTTGGCCTAATAAAAATCTATACATCTGGAAAATAAAATACCCAGACATCTGTAAACACCTGCACACACACACATATTCTCAGGCACACCTTTAAATAAGATATTATAGTATAAGTACAAACAGAATTTAAAAGCTATTCATAATTAATGATATGAATTAAATATATTAAAACATGGAAGAAGTAGGTTAAAGAATTCCTGAGGAAAATGTAAAGATTTAAATGAATTTATTGGAAGGAAATCAGGGGAAAATTAAAATTGTCCTCATTTTCAGATAAGGTGCTTGTCATTCTGAAAAAATCAAAGACTATTGATATTTTTTAGAAAGTTCAGCAATGTTTATCATATACATACACATATATGATAAACTTTAAATTTTAATTTTAACAAAGTAGCTTCTTAAATAGATAAACTAGTAAAAATTTGACATCTGCAATGATCACCTAGAAATTATAAGTAAAATNAAGTTCAGCAATGTTTATCATATACATACACATATATGATAAACTTTAAATTTTAATTTTAACAAAGTAGCTTCTTAAATAGATAAACTAGTAAAAATTTGACATCTGCAATGATCACCTAGAAATTATAAGTAAAATGTAAAATGTAATTCACACAGAAAAATCAATATTAAATATAAGAATTAATCAAAGTAGCACCTCTTATTTAAAAAGTTCAGATTGTGAAGAAGGCACCCAGAATTTAACTTGAGAAAATGAAAAATCCATATTCTTAGATAATTAAATATTTGTATGTAAACTATCTCTCAATTTAGTCTATAATTAAAGTGTGATTCCACTAAAATATTTGGTTAGACTTACTGTTTAACTCAGTAAACTTAATATAAAATGTACATCAAAGAACAAAAGTCCAAGAAGAACTCATAAGTTCGTAAAACAAAATTAAAGTTTGTGAGAGGGAGTACCTAATCACACAAGAGAGGAAGAAAAAATAAAAGCTGTAGTAAAATAGTGAAACAAAGCAGTATGGATTTCTTATAAGGGCTAAAAATTATTTTGGTGAAACATAATAAATAACAGATACTGACATATATTTGGAAGCATAATATACAATAAAGTTGGCAAAACAATCAATAGGGTGGAGCAAAAGTTCTTAAACTCATTTCAGAAAACTCATTTATGTAGTAGTGGAGAATGACAACCCTGGATCACTCTGTAACACCAAATACCAAAGAGGATTACAGATTAATTTATATATAAAATACAAATATTGCAATATTAGAAATGTATAGGAATTCAATGTCTCTGTGATATATAATTGATAGAGACTTCAAAAATAAAAGTTTAAAATAGAAATCCTAGGTGATGGAAAGATAAAGCAAAATAGATAAAGGATAATACATTTAACAAAATGAAGTTTGTTCTGTGAGTATAATGCTAATTTAATATTTAAAAATCAAACAAAAATCAATATTAATGGAACAAGAGATAAAAAATGATCTTTTTAATAGGTACAGAAAAAAAAAACATTGGACAAATTTCAACANTTAACAAAATGAAGTTTGTTCTGTGAGTATAATGCTAATTTAATATTTAAAAATCAAACAAAAATCAATATTAATGGAACAAGAGATAAAAAATGATCTTTTTAATAGGTACAGAAAAAAAAAAACATTGGACAAATTTCAACAGATATTCATTCTAAAAACTCTTGGTAAAGTAGGATTAGAAAGGAGTTTCTCCTATTTGATAAAATCTACAGGTGACAGAGTTAACAGTGAATCTGAATGGTTCACTCCCTAGGATGAAGACAAATTAAGTCTGTTCTCACCACTTGAATTTTATGTTGTACAGAAAGTGCTAATCAGTGCAATAAAGCATGCCAAAGAAAGACATGCATATTATAAAGGAAGAAGTAAGCTGTCTTTATTCACAGATGATATGATTACTTATTTAGATAGTCCTAGCGTATATACCAAAATCCAATAAGAATTTAAATGGGTCTCAGGATACAAAGTCAATATAAACATTAACTAAATTTCTATATTTGTGCAAAGAACTATTGGAAAGTAAACTTTAAAAATGCTATTTACTAAAGCATTAAAAGGAGCAAATAATTAACAAATCAAATTAACAAAGTATGTGCAAAGCCAGTACACCAAGAACCATACAACATCACAAAAAGATGTCAAAGAAGACTTTGAAAAATTCTCTCCAGATTTATTTATAGGCTCAACATAATTCTAATCAAAATCTCAGAAAGTTTTTTTTTTCATAAACTGATATGCTGGTTCTATAATTTATGTGCCATAAAAAGAATAAACAACAGCCAAAAAACTTAAAAAAAAAAAGAACAAATTTGGAAGACTTACCCTATCTGATTTCAAGCTTATTAAAAAGCTACATTGATCAAGACTTTCCTTTTGCCTAAGAGCTACTATGTAGATCAATGGATCAGTGTAGAGTTTGGAAAAAATAAATATGAGACAAAATATTAATATTACCAATGTTGAGAAATGAGATTGTTGACCAAATGGTCCTAGGGCAACTGAATATCCTCTGGCATATAATGAATCTTGACCTTGACTTCACACAATTTATAAGAATTTACTTGAAATGTTTCATAAATTTAAACTTAAAAGCTAAAACTGAGAGTTGGACTGTGAAGAAGGCTGAGCGTCAAAGAATTGATGCTTTTGAACTGTGGTGTTGGAGAAGACTCTTGAGAGTCCCTTGGACTGCAAGGAGATACAACCAGTCCATTCTGACAGAGATCAGCCCTGGGATTTCTTTGGAAGG
>SJYV01045794.1:142060-227228 GCA_006410875.1 Neotragus pygmaeus | reverse complement strand
AAAGGGTGGAGGGTGGGGGGAGGGTGGTAAAGTGGGTGGGTAACAATTTGCATAAACAAAAGAAGATCATCAGTCTTCAGGATAATTCAAGTTAAAAATCACAATGAGATGGTAATACATAGTTAATATATGTGCGTGTTTATGAATGTGCTATGTCACTTCAATCGTGTTCGACTCTTTGTGATCCTATGGACTATAGCTTGCCAGATTCCTCTGTCCTGGGAATTCTCCAGGCAAGAATACTGGAGTGAGTTGCCATGCCCTTTTCCAGGGGATCTTCCCACCCCAGGGTCTGAACCTGCATCTCTCATGTCTCCTGCATTGATAGGTGGGTTCTTTACTACTACTGCCATCTGAGAAGCCCAGTACAATTTGAAAAGTCTAATTGTACGATATCTTGGCAAGAATCTGGGGAAACTAATATATTCTATTTTGTCAACATGAGTTAAAGTGGTGCCATCTTGGAAAACATTCTGATAGCCTCTTGAAATGGCAACCCACTCCAGTGTTCTTAACCTGGAGAATCCCAGGGACAGGGGAACCTAGTAGGATGCCATCTGTGGGGTCACACAGAGTTGGACATGACTGAAGCAACTTAGCAACAGCATTACTATATGTAAAATTGGGAAAGGAGTATGTTAAGGCTGTATATTGTCATCCTGTTTATTTAGCTTATGTACAGAGTACATCATGTGAAATGATGGGCTGGATGAAGCACAAGCTGAAATCAAGATTGCCAAAAGAAATACCAACAACCTCAGATATGCAGATGATACCACTTTAAGGGCAGAAAATGAAGAGGAACTAAAGAGCCTCTTGATGAAAGTGAAAGAGGAAAGTGAAAAGGGTGGCTTAAAACTCAGCATTCAAAAAACTAAGACCATGACATTTGACAAATAGATGCACAAAAAGTGGAAACAGTGGCAGATTTTATTTTCCTGGGTTCCAAAATCACTGCAGATGGTGACTGCAGCCATGAAATTAAAAGATGCTTGCTCCTTGGAAGAAAAGCTATGACAAACCTAGACAGTGTATTAAGAAGCAGAGCCATCACTTTATTGACAAAGGTCTATATAGTCAAAGCTACATTTTTTCCAGTAGTCATGTACGGGTGTGAGAGTTGGATCATAAAGAAGGTTGAGCGCAGAAGAACTGATGCTTTCTAAATGTGGCCCTAGAGAAGACTTTTGAGAGTCTGTTTAACTGCAGAGAGATCAAACCAGTCAATCCTAAAAGAAATCAACCCTGAATATTCATTGAAAGGACTGATGCTGAAGCACCAATACTTTGCCCATGTGATGCGAAGAGCCAACTCTTTGGAAAAGACTCTAATACTGGTAAAGATAGAAGGCAAAGGGAGAATGGGGTGCAGGAGAATGGATGGTTGGATGGCGTCACTGACTCAATGGACATGAGTTTGAGCAAGCTCCAGGAGACGGTGAAGGACAGGGAAGCTGGCATGCTGCAGTTCTTGGGGTTGCAAAGAGTTGGACATGACTTTGCAACTGAACAGAAACAAAAAAATTTACCAGATCCTAATAAAAATCAAAACTGATTTTTAATAAAATAAAACTTTATATTAAGACACTAAATAAACAAATTTATCTATAAAGTATCTCCTTAAAAAAAGAATAATATTTATAATAAATGTTACCTGCCTTGGCCCATCCTCCTCAGTCCCCCAGTTTTACTCTCCAAAGGTAAACAATTTTAGGGTTTTTTTTTTGGTGGCATGTTTCTTGTAAGCTCCCAGTCTCAAAGAACACACAATTACCATTTGTATGTGTTATTTTTGACATTATAAGCAATCTCCTGCTTTTTGGAGTAGAAATTTAATTCTTTTATATTACCTGTCTCTAGCCTCTCCATCCTCGAGCCAAGAAGTGGGCTCTCACCAGACACTGAATCTTCTGCTGACTTGATCTTGTATTTTTTAGCCTCCAGTCTATGAGAAATTAATTTCTCTTGTTTATAAGCCACCCAGTCCATGGTATTTCCTTACATGAGGTTGAATGGACTGAGTTACCACTACATCAGTTATTCTATCAATTACCATTTCTTTTTTTTTTTTTTTCCAAATTGCCTTTGCCTCAGTCCTCTTGGTCTATCGGGCTGGGTCTTCTCTAGGCCAGCTTAAAAGGCTGGTCTAAGATATGTCTTTGATGGTCTCTTGGGTGCCACGGTTTTTTGCTTTGTACCCTTATTTTCCTAGAGCTATTATCCTCCTTTGAGGTTTTTCTTATGCAAGAAAGACTTTGTGGTAGTGGTGGTGGTTTAGTCACTATGTCATGTCTGACTTTCACGACCTTATGGATTATAGCCTACAAGGCTCCTCTGTCCATGGAATTTCCCAGGCAACAATACTGGAATGGGTTGCCACTTCCTTCTCCAAAAGAAACCTTATATACTAGCATTAGATGTTTTATCTGTTGGGCTATTTAATTTCTCTTGATAACTTTCTTCTAATTTCTCCCAAATGACATGATATTGAGTCTAAGGTTAAGGGTCCCCAGGGATTGAACCCAGGTCTCCAGCATTCCAGCCAGACACTTTAACCTCTGAGCCACCAGGGAAGCTGAGTCTAAGGTTAAGGGTCCCCAAATGCCAGAGAGGAAGGATTTACTCCAAGATTTTAACATTATCACTCTAAGTGTCTTCAATTATTCACTTGATTTCTGTTGAGAATAACATTCCATTGTTGTGTTTGGAGATACATGTTGGGCTGCTCTTTTTTTTTTTTTTGGTCAGCCTCATCTTTCACACCTGCTGTCTAGCATGTATTTCTCCACTGAGCCTGAAGACCCTCCATGCAAGATTCTGAAAGGCAGACCGTGTTCCATGTGGTCCACAGCCCTTTCTGGATTCTACCAGGTCATGTCAATTTCATTAGTCTCATTTTGTCTGCTAACGCGTTCCCATTCACTTTCATCTTCCCCAAAGTTCTGTGTTCTCTCGTACTTGCTGTTGCCCTGCCTCATCAATATTATTGGTTTATTCCTTGTCATACCTTGAAGCTTCGTTTCAATATTTCAGTGGGGATTTTAGAGAAATGAGAAGTGAGAACCTACTGGGTATGCAATCTTGTGCTAGAAATCTATAATGTTTTATTATATAATGAGGCAAGTTCCCGTTAATACTCTTCTTTTTCTAATTTGTCTTGGCTATTATTTTCTACTATTCATTCACGTGAAGTTTAGAATCATTTTGTCAAGTTCAAAGGAAAAAAAATCCAACTGGAATTTTAATTGGAAATGTATTAAATTGATTAACTTGGGAATGATTGCTTTTTATTTTTAATTAAATTTCCAAGCATTGCTTTTTAGCATTGCTAATTATAAATTTCTAAATTTATTGCATTTTTGTCAAACATGGTCTTTGTGATGTCTCCTTTTTCCAAGGAAGTATAGTGACAAATAAATTGTCCTTAGCATCACCTGGCCCAATACTTTTCAATGTGTAGGGCATTTGACCAGTGTCATCAGCAACAGCATCAACTAAGAACATTGGAAATGCAGATTATAGGACCCTAAACTAGACACAGTGAATCAGAAGCTCTGTGCTTGGGGTTTAGCAAACCCGCCAGTGGACTCTTATGCATACTGATCTGACTAACCGTGTAACCTTGGGAAAAATACTAAATCTAAGATCCTTACATGTAAGCTGGAGATATAACTGCCTAAACTTCATAGCATTGTTATTAGGAATAAATGAAACAATATACATGAAAGCTTTAACATATTTTCTGACATGTTGTGAATATAGAATATTACTAGAGATCCTCATTAACTACATTATCATAACTCTATTTTTGTCCAATATAAATCTGAAATTTTCTTTGTCATGAACAATATTGGCAAATGGTCAATGCTTGTTGAAAAAATGAGCATATCCCTCTGTGTGTATGAAATATTTATGGTCTTTATGAAAGGAGAGGTTATAATTTTACAACTTTTGTATACTTATTTACAATTCTTTATTATTTTACTTATTGGAAATATGAAACATCCATTTCATAAAATTTTCCTAATACTTTTAGAAACATTTGCATCTAGAGATATGTAGAAAGAGGTTTATTATGAGGCATTGGTTTATGTAATCATGGAGGCAGAGAAGCTCCATGATCTGCCATCTGTAAACTGGAGGCCCAGAAAAGTCAAACACAAAGGCCTGAGAACCACTGCAGTCATGTCCAAGGGCAAGAGAAGGTAGATGTTCCTGAGAAAGCAAACAGCAAATCTGTTCTTTCTCTGCTTATTGTTCTATTCAGGTCGCCAACAGATTGGATGATGCTGACATGCATGTAGTGATGGTCTTTACACATCTACCAATTCAAATGTTAATCTCTTCCAGAAATGTCCAAACAGACACACAGAGAAATAATGTTTATCACCTACCTTGGACTCCATTAATATAAAATTCACCACCACACCATTCAGTACAGTTCAGTCACTCCCCGTGTCCGACTCTTTGCAACCCCATGGACCGCAGCATGCCAGGCCTCCCTGTCCATCACCAACTCCCAGAGTTTACCCAAACTTATGTCCATTGAGTCGGTGATGCCATCCAACATTCTCAACCTCTGTTTTCCCCTTCTCCTCCTGCCNACTCTTTGCAACCCCATGGACCGCAGCATGCCAGGCCTCCCTGTCCATCACCAACTCCCAGAGTTTACCCAAACTTATGTCCATTGAGTCGGTGATGCCATCCAACATTCTCAACCTCTGTTTTCCCCTTCTCCTCCTGCCTTCAATCATTCCCAGCATCAAGGTCTTTTCAAATGAGTTAGCTTTTCACATCAGGTGGCCAAAGTATTGGAGTTTCAGCCTCAAAATCAGTCCTTCCAATGAACTTTCAGGATTGAATTTAGGATGGACTGGTTGGATCTCCTTGTAGTTCAAGGAACTCTCAAGAGTCTTCTCCAACACCACAGTTCAAAAGCATCCATTCTTTGGCATTCAGCTTTCTTTATTGTACAACTCTCACATCCATACATAACTACTGGAAAAACCATAGCCTTGAGTAGACGAACCTTTGTTGCCAAAGTAATGTATCTGCTTTTTAATATGCTGTCTATGTTAGCCATAATTTCCCTTCCAAGGAGTAAGTGTCTTTTAATTTCATGACTGCAATCTCCATCTGCAGTGATTTTGGATCCCCCCAAAATAAAGTCTGACACTGTTTCTGCTGTTTCCCCATCTATTTCCCATGAAGTGATGGTACTGGATGCCATGATCTTAGTTTTCTGGATATTGATCTTTAAGCCAACTTTTTCACTCTCCTCTTTTCATCTTCATCAGGAGGCTGTTTAGTTCCTCTTCACTTTCTGCCATAAGGGTGGTGGTCATCTGCATATCTGAGGTTATTGATATTTCTCCNCATCTTTTAGGATTTGAAATAGCTCAACTGGAATGTCATCACCTCCATTAGCTTTGTTTGTAATGATGCTTCCTAAGGCCCACTTGACTTCACATTCCAAGATGTCTGGCTCTAGATGAGTGATCACAGCATCATGATTATCTGGGTCGTGAAGACCTTTTTTGTACAGTTCTTCTGTGTATTCTTGCCACCTCTTCTTAATATCTTCTGCTTCTATTAGGTCCATAAAACTTCTGTCCTTTATTATGTCCATCATTGCATGCAATGTTCCCTTGGTATCTCTAATTTTCTTGAAGAGATGTCTAGTCTTTCCTGTTCTATTGTTTTCCTCTATTTCTTTCCACTGATCCCTGAGGAAGGCTTTCTTACCTCTTCTTGCTAATTTTTGAGACTCTGCATTCAAACGGTTATATCTTTCCTTTTCTCCTTTGCTTTTTGCTTGCCTTCTTTTAACAGCTATGTGTAAGGCCTCCTCAGACAGTGCATATCTTTTTCTTGGGGATGGTCTGGATCCCTGTCTCCTGTACGATGTCATGAACCTCCATCCATAGTTCATCAGGCACTCTGTTTATCAGATATAGTCCCTTAAATCTATTTGTCATTTCCACTGTATAATCATAAGGGATTTGATTTAGATCATACCTGAATGGTCTAGTGTTTTTCCCTACTTTCTTCAATTTAAGTCTGAATTTATTTTCCTTTTTACTTTCTCGTTGTTTATTATCTTTGTAGGTGGTATTACATTTCCACTTTTTTTTTTTTTCTCCTAAAAGAGGGTACATGCATATCTTGAGAAGACTTTAACAAATGAAAGACAACTTGGACAATATAAAGTTCACGTTTCTCAAAAATGTTCTCATCCAAACTGTGTTGTACAGTTATACTCTTCATTCCCTCAGTATTTTGTTTTGCAAATACGAGTTTGGGTGATAACATAAATTGTATGCCTTTGAACATTGCCTGCTTACTTTTCCAGTTTGATATTTTTCTTAGTTTTGTAATTACAATAAAAATTGCCAGATGTGGATTCAAATATGATTCTCTTTTCATTGTTTTTTCCTTAAAACCTGTGAACCTTCCAATCTGTATATACTTTCTGTGCTTAGTCACTCAGTCGTGTTTGACTCTTTGCAACCCGATGGATTGTAGCTTGCCAGGCTCCTCTGTCCATGGGGATTCTCCAAGCAAGAACACTGGAATGGGTTGCCACTTCCTCCTCCAGGGACCAAACCCAGGTCTAATGCATTGAAGGCAGATTCTTTACTGTCTGAGCCATCAAGGAAGCCCATATATATTTTCTAGAACTAAAGGAAGACTTACCTTCTAGTATATCTTTGATGCTTTATTCTGCTTTTATTGTTCTTTTCTCTTTTTTAGAAATACTTTTTACCTGTACATTTCATGTTCATTTTTGGTTCTGAACATGACTTCTGATTTTTTTTTTTTAATCTTTCCTATCTGTATTAGCTTCTCGTTTGTCCTTCAAATCAGTGATTGAATCTCAGTTCCTTCAGGCTTTGAAATTTTATTTTTATTTCCTTCTGTACACTAGTATTTTATCAATCTTTCTTTCCTTTTATTTTCTAGAATCTGCGTCTTAGAAGAGGTCAAACATTCTTGTATCCTATTGATGAAAACTAATTTCTTGATTGTATAGGAAATAATCTCCAGAGATTTTCCTTCTTTAGTTTTTTAATATTCTTTCTGGTCATGCATCTTTGAATAAGGGGACTTCAGGACATAGAACTAACTACAAATATGTATTATTTCAGATTTGTCTTGATTTACTGTAAACAGTTCTGATCTCAGTTCCTACTTTCCATCAGGCAAGGATTTACTGCGGATTACTACTACAGGATCTGAATATTATCTTATGCCTATTGTCTTAGTGATATTCCATATGGAAAGATGAATGAAGGATGAGATTACTAATGTATCCCTTAATGCAGGGTCCTCTGATATTCTCCCTGGAACCACTCCCTTGTGACATGTGAGATCCTGCTTGTGGAGAACCATGTTCCTCGTGCCAAAATCTGTACACATAAATACTTGAATGTGTTCTAAGAATTTCTGACTTCCAAATGAAGAAAAAAAATTGAGCGATGGGAGACCTGAATGCCTGAAATGCCTGAAAAATCAGTACCTGTGCAGAACAGCAGCAATTGTACAGCTCTTTCACTTTTCATCTAAGATTTGCCCCATAAAGGTTAAAATATGAGGCTACTTCCTGTCTTTATACAAGCGATTTTTCTTTCACAGCTTAAAGCTTGTCATGCCCGAGGGTGAAATCTGGGCAGGTTTTTCTGATGTCAACATTTTAAAACAGGAAAGTGGGGTCCAGAGAGGTTAACTAACTTTATCAAGGTCACACAGCTAACAGTAGATTTGAGAGAGAGCATCAAGGTCTTTCAATTCATCATACCTTTCCTTAGCAGAATACCACACTAACTTCCTGAAGACAAGTTTGTTCACAGATAAACCTAAAGAAAACCTGATGATCTGAGGATTCTCCAATGGTACTGAAGAGTATTTTCTTTGCAAGAAATAATGTATAACACTCCCATCTTGAATCTTCTATGAAATAACTGCATGATTAAATTAATGCTCACCCACATCATTTTTCAACTGAAACTTCGTTGCAGTGCATTTTTACCATCTTCTAGTGCTTTCCCAATAGCACTGGCTCATGTAATTTTCTCTTATTCTGACTTCCTTTGATCTTCATTATACTCCCCTGCATACTTTGGGTTTTTTTCTTGAACCTTTTTTCCCCAGATGGTACCCAACATTTTTGCTGCAGAAGCCATGTATTATTCCATTTTCCTCCCATGCCACCTAGCATAAAAATAGGTCCACAGGAAGTGTTTACACAGTAGCCTAGCCTAGGGTACAATTCTAACATAGCATGTTCCTCTGGAGACTACTTACAGGGAAATTAAAATTTAATTAATTATCTAATAGTATCTGCATTTTTCTTATGTTGGCTCAAAATAGCTTCCATTTACCTTCTTTTGTTTCCTCCCTTACATAGGCAATTTTTTCATGGATATTAAGATGTCTTCTTGTTCAGCAAACATTTCATGAGGGTGTCCTATGTGCTGGGCATTATGCCACTCTATTAGAAAAAAAAATGAATAGGATGTCTGTGATGCCAACATTCACTGTCTGTTGAGCAAAACAGACATGTATGTAAATAATCACAGCCCANTGGAAAGCTATAGTCCATGGGGTTGCAGAGAGTAGGACATGAGTTAGCAACTGAACAGCAACAACAATGCCTCAGCTACCTTGTTCTTAGGTTGGGTGACCTGCAGTTTCTGAGGAATCAGTAGGAGTCTCTATTTTCCTGCTAGCATCTCCTCCTATCAAAAAGAGTTCTACAAATGCTTATAGAGATGTAGCAATGCCTAAATTGTGTGATTTTTCCCTCAGCTTGTTATTTTTTACAAGAGAAATAAAATGAAGTCTGAGCGAGGTTTACACTGATTTTTTTTCAAACTATCACCCTAATACATCCTCATCTTTCAATTCTAATTGGACACACAGAAGTCAACAATCAAGCTTTATTTCCAGCTTCTAATTGGCTGTAAACTAGTGAGTATGTATTTTTACTAAACTTCACCCATCATGACTATCTACCGTCACAGCATCATAGATTCAGCTCATTATGGCAGCCCACCTGAAGCTCTCTTTGCCTCTCATCCATACTGCAAAGCCAATTACATTCACGAATTTGCCATGCAATTCTGCTTTCAGCTTCACAAACTGTTACTGTGAGAAGATTATGCAAACTCTTGGCTATTGCGTTTTATCTTAGTGAAAGTCCTACTCCAAGTCAGTTTCCCACTTAGGTTTCCTAAGTCTGTCTTCTCTACTAAATTCATCTGCTTTTCTGGACCTTTAATCCATGTTCTCTTTGATTACTAGAATTGCCATTGTCTACCTCACTTCTGAGCTAGTGAATCCCAGCACACTCCCACATCATGGGTGCAATTTAATTTAAACACTGCTTGCAAGTGAGTCTCTTCTAAGGAGAAACTTAGCAGAGACCCCATTGGGGTGGGGTGGCAATGACAGTTTTACATTTGGATGTAAAATGACTTATAGTCAACTTGAAAGTTCTCTCCACCATTTTGGACATATTTTTTCACAAGGACATTTGTCATAGTCTGTCATGTTGATGGGTTTTTGCAATGCTTATATGCTGCTCTAAAAGTAGGGCTCCCTGAAGGCAGGGTCTGGGTTTTATAATTTTTCATGCTCCCCTTCCTCCAGTTAATCACATTGCCTTATGTATAGTAGGTGCTTAACAAATGTGCACTGAATGGGTGGATTCCAGCTGCCTCTATCATTTCCTCCCTTGCTGTCCTGAATTGGAATGTCACAGAAGACCAAGCTCTGCTGGGTGAGTGAACTGTCCTGGAGCACTATTTACTTCTCAAATGCAAATCACACACACTCTAATTGAGAAGCACAGGCTTCCTAAGAGGTTGGGAAATGTGCCTTTTGATTGAAGGGAGGGTGGAGTGTGTCACTTATCACCCTCCAGGAAAGCCTCCACTAACCAGGACAAAATGAACCATAATTCTTAATTAGAATTTACTTCCAATTTAAGAAGAAGGAGATAAAGGAGAGAAAACTTTTTCACACTGAGGAGTTAGTAAAAAAAAAAAAGAGATGATGAAATTAAACATAACCACATTATTGAGGAAGATCTTAGTTACAGCTCTGTCTTCCACATGACATGCTTCCTCACTTCCTGCTCTAAACAGGAAGATCACACCTGCAGTGTTTTAATTAATACAGAAAATAATACTTGAGCAAGTCATTTATTACTAAAATGTTTGAAACCCAGATAATATTCTGAAGATGTTTAGATTTATGAACTATTACAATAAATACTGTAAGGGTGGCACTCAAAGCTCTTGGGAAAAACAAAACAATTAAATATTAATGAATGAAAGTGCTGATGCTTGGTGTGACTGGTAGAAGAGGTTCTTTACCTTGTACCAACACCTCTTTCCCTGGACAAAGACATGAGGGATTTCTATAATGTTTCTACCTTCCAGAAAGACTGGAAAAGCAACCACTATCGTTTTTCTCCTCACTAATCCCTCCTCCAAAAGAGAGGGACAAATTAGACTGGTCAGAGTCAGAAGGTTACTGCAACCTGTTGACAGTAATGCACAGGTGGATCCTCACTTTTTCTGAGACTTGCCTGTCTCCTGGATCGGTCATCAGGGTAGTGAGCTTTCATCTGCTTCCTTCTGCCTTACAGGGGGTTCTCTTTCCTATGTGCGTAAGAGACAACCTTTAACTGGGAGGGATTAAATTGCAGTTGGTGGGTAATGAGATCTCCACATTCCTGTGAACTCAGTTGACCACCAGTGAGTTGTTAATGGAGTATAAGGCTCTATTGGGGTCCTCAAAATATGTTTCTTTTAACACAATTTACCAGAAACTATTTATTAATCACAGTGAATAAAGCTGGTGTTTTAAGTCTTGACTGGATTATTATTTGGTGGTTGATTAATATTTAATTATTGCTTATGGTACCTATTCTCTTCTTAGGTTAATAGCTGGGGAAGGGAGGATGGTGGAATTATCACTTTTTTTTTGAAATTATCACTTTTAACTTCTAACCCTTGCCTTCATTTATTTATATATTTTTTTGTCCTAGGCCTCTAAAGAGGAGATAATTTATCAAAGAAAAATATGGAATTTTTAAAGAAAAAAATTCTACACTTGTGGCTATGTACGTGTATTGTGTGTATATATATTTTCACTACATACATATGTAGCCCTAAGTCCCAAATTGCTTACTTTTCATGACTTTGAGGTTTAAAATGTATTATATATATTCTTCTGTGACTTCATTTTGTTCTATTTTGTGTTTATTAGCTACATCCATAGTGTTGCTTAGAGATGTAATTCATTTATTTCTGCTCACTGTATAGCTTTTGTTTTTGCTATTATAGAAGTGCTGTATGACCATTCTCATGTATAAATCTTAGTGTATGTGTGTAATTTCTCTGAGTTACTCACCTAAGAATGAAATTGTTTGCTCACAGAGTAGACATGGGTTTAAAGGTAATGCCACGTTGTTTCTCAAATTGGTGGTAGAAATTTATATTCCCTCCAGCAATGGTTTCTAGAACAATTTCAGTTGCTTAGATACAGACACTCTCTAGGCAGAAGGATAGATTTAGCCAGATTGAGGGATTGCCCAATGAAAGGGACAAAAGATTAAGATTTTATCAAATAAATGATTCAAATGAAGTTTCATGGAAATAAAGCTGGACAGAATAAGAAGTAACCATTTGAGTGAAAGATAAGCAAAATAAGAATAGTTTGGAATACATGAATTAGATGTCCCATTAGCTGCATTGCAGAGAAATAGGTGGTGGGGTTTTCACCCTTGGGCAGAGAACCAAGAGGAAATCCTGAAAGAGTAGCTTCAGACTTCAGGTGAAGGGAGAACAAAGTATGTAGATAACATTGGGAGGAGGGAGAAAAATCTTGCATATATCCAAATACATTTTTTTTTTTTAAGTTAGAAACTACTCTGAGAAAGTACAAAAAAGTGAAATCTAATGAATCAAACTTTTGCGTTCAGGTCCATTTGAATGGTTGTGACCAGAGTGAGCAGGTGTCATTGTGAGTATAAACCTATTAAATCTATATTTGAACTCCATACATGAAATAACAACAATAACATCAAAACAAAAATAAAACGAGGGTTTTAAGAAGCTTGAGGAAAGTCATTTTGTTCACAAGTTGAAAAAAAAAAAAAGCAAAACCAGGTCCACCAACTCTAATACCCAGGGAGCTGCAAGGTTGTGTGTCTGGAGTGGTTATTCTTCAGTATTTTTATCATGGCCTTCTTTAAAGGAAACCGGTCTCTCTCTTGAGAACACACAGACTTTGATAAACACTACATCTAGCATGCCATTTCAGGACAATCTAGAGCCTCAGAAGCTCTATCTGTGGATCTCCTCTAGGCACAGGGCAGAGGCACTGCACAGAGATTTAAGTAAGCTGTGTACTACAGCCTGCTACTCAGGCTGAGGAACAAGAGGGAGATACAAGTCCTGCTGGCCTTTCACTCACCAAACTGGGTACTGGAAAACAACTGTATTCAAAGACAGAGAAAGGTACTATTCCTAATTCATCTGCCTAAAGAAGACACTTTTTTTTTTTTCAATCCCAGGAAGATGTGTTAGGGTCCAGGACAGATATTCTATTATAGACGGTCTCTGTGGTTGATTTAATCATTTCACATTATAGCTTCTTTTCCAATTGGTTCATCTTTAGAAAGTTACATATGTAAGCCATTTATTGTCAGCTACATTGTGCCTCTTGCCTGTGTTCACTAGTACACCAGGGCTTGGATGGTACTTGCATCTTCTCCAGCACCACAGCAGTTTCCTTTTACATTAAGATACTCAATATTTGATGCTTGATTGGTTGATTACCAATCAACAGATGAATTGAATCTAAACACATTTTAAAAATAACTGATTTGTGAGTCCACTTGTAATATGATACCACAAGTAAGTGATGTCATATATTTCTCTTTCTCTGTCTACTTACTTCGCTCAGTATAACAATATCTAGGTCGATCCATGTTGCTGCAAATGGCGTTATTTCATTCTTTTTAATGGCTGAGTAATATTCCATTATATATATGTACCACTTTTTCTTTGTCCATTCCTCTGTTGATGGATATTTAGGTTGTTTCCATGTCTTGACTATGGCAAACAGTGCTGTAATTAACACTTGGGTGCAAGTATCCTTTAGGATCATGTTTTTCTCTGGATATATGCCCAAGAGTGGGATTGCAGGCTCATATGGTAGCTCTGTTTTTAGTTTTTTAAGGAACCCCTGTACTCTTCTCCATAGTGGCTGTACCAATTTACTTTCCCACAAACAGTATGGGAGGGTTCTCTTCCCCCCACATCCTCTCCAGCCTTTATTTTTTGTGGATTTTTTCATGATAGTTATTAAGGCTGGTGATAGCTCAGCCTTAATAGGTGATATCTCACTGTAGTTCTGATTTGCATTTCTTTAATAATTAGAACCACCACCCTGGTGGCTTAGATGGTAAAGCATCAGCCTGCAATGCGGGAGACCCAGGTTCAATCCCTGGGTTAGGAAGATCGCCTGGAGAAGGAAATGGCAACTCACTCCAGTACTCTTGCCTGGAAAAACTCCACGGACTTAAGGAGCCTGGTAGGCTACAGTCCATGAGGTCACAAAGAGTCAGACATGACTGTGCCTCTTATTCATCTATGTCTTCTTTGGAGAAGTATCTGTTCAGGTCTTCTACCCATTTGCTGATTGGGTTGTTTGTTTTGATGCTCTTAAGAGTCATGAGGTGTCTGTACATTTTGAAGACTAATTTCTTGTCTATTGAATCATTTGCAAATATTTTCTCCCAATCTGTGGGTTGTCTTTTTGTCTTGTTTTTGGTTTCCTTTGCTGTATAAAAGCTTTTGAGTTTAAGTAGGTCCCATGCGCTTATTTTTTTTTTTTTTTAATTTCCATTATTCTGGGAAATGGATTGAAAAAGACATTGTTGCTATTTATGTCAGAGAGTGTACTGCCTATGGTTTCTTCTAGGAATTTTATAGTGTTGGGTCTCATATTTAGGTCTTTAATCCATTTTGATCTTATTTTTATTCATGATATAAAAGAATGATCTAATTTCATTTTTTTACATGTAGTTGTCCAGTTTTCCCAGCACCATTTGTTGAAGACTGTTTTTCCAACATCGTGTAGTCTTCCCTCCTTTGTAATAGATTAATTGACCATAGGTACATTTTCCTCTGTGTTCCAGCACCTCAAGCTTCACTTCTCTCACTAGGGTATCAGTTCCATTGAGCAAAAAGAGCTAAAAATTCTTTAAATAATAACTAAATTATAAAATACTTTGGCCAACTTATATGAAGAACTGACTCATTGGAAAAGACCCTGATGCTGGGAAAGACTGAAGGCAGGAGGAGAAGGGAATGGCAGAGGATGGAATGGTTGGATGGCATCACTGACTTGATGGACATGAGTTTGAGCAAGCTTCAGGAGTTGGTGATGGACAAGGAGGCCTGGTGTGTTGCAGTCCATGGGCTCACAAAGAGTAGGACATGACTGAGCTAATGAACTGAACTGAACTAAAATCATAAAATAAAATAGGAACACAGTATATTCTAATATAATTGATTTTCACCTCTCCTTATGGTTGTAATCTAAGACTCACTTTAAATTTCTGGGAATAAACATGCACCAAGTCTTACAGTTAACTCTGGATCCACCTCTCCATGACCTGCCAACAGACTATTTGTGAAGTTATTTGTTTATTTGGATATTCACTGAGCACCTACAATATTTAGAAATTTGACTTGATAGAATGGTATAAAGGAATAAATATGTGTAAATTCCACCAGAGACAGTTAAAGAGATATACGCCTCATTCATGATGTCAGACCCAGTGCCAAGAGGAAGTGTTTTTTTCTTCTTTTAAAATCACTCAGGTTATATCCTCTTCTTCAGGTTATATCTGTATTTTTATTCATGTCTGACTCTAAAATGGATAACCAACAAGAATCTACTGTATAGCACATGAAGCAGTGCTCAATGTTATGTAGCAGCTTGGATGAGAGGAGAGTTTGGGGAAAATGGATACATGTATATGTATTGCTTAGTCCCTTAGCTGATCATCTGAAGCTATCACAGCATTGTTAATTGGCTATACTCCAAACCAAAAAAAAAAAAAAAAAGGCAAATAACTGGCTGTTTAACTGGGTCTAGAGGCATCAATACTTTTTATTTCACTTAGGCTTTTTCTTTGGAGGAGAGGTAGACACAGTTCCAAGTCTAAAAGAATGGACTGCACCCAGCTCCTATATTGCATCTGTAACATTCTGTTGCTGGGGTGAGGTTGGAGGTGGGGTAGAGGGTCAGAAATGGTAACTTGGGAAAAAAAGAGAGTTGTGACCAGCAAATAAAGCAAATGGGATTATGACATTGAAGATAAACAGACAGGTTCAGTCCAGTTTCCACAAGACGCATGCACTGTTGACTAGAGATTAAGGGTGATGAAAGCAGAATTGGAGATATTCAGGGAGATAAATGTGTGGGAGAGATTTATTGATGAAGCATGTGTTGAACTAAATGTGGAAGTTAAAACAGCAAAAAATGAGGTCCAGGACAGCAAATGGAGGGAAGAGACAGCATGTGTTGGGGAGGAGAAGCATGTGGGGAGCAGAAAGTGAAAGCAGAGCTATGAGAGGAGTCATACTATGTAGGGTGAGTTAGAATCTGAGTGATTGAAAATAAATAAATAAACACTTCTTTTGGGCACTAGGGACATACTCCTGAGTCTCAACAACAGGAGTGAGGTATAGATTTCATTAATTATCCCTGGGGGACTCTATAAATATTTATTCCTTTATCTCAGTCTGTCAAATCAAACTGCTAAATATCATAGGTGCCCAATGAATATCCAAATAAATAAGAAACTACAAGAATAGTCTGTAGGTCATGTAGAGGTGGATCCAAAGTTAACTGTAAGACTTGGTGCATGTTTATTCTCAGAAGCTTAAAGTGAGTCTTAGATTACAACCATATGGGGAGATGAAGATCAATTATACTAGAATTATACTGTGTTCCTATTTTATTTTATAGTTTAGTTTTTTCTAAAGAGTTTTTAGCTCTTTTGGTTCAATTTCTGGAGGCTTGGCACTGGATTCTTATCATTCAGTGTCCAAGTTTGGCCTCCTACAGGGAAACAATACCATTCCCGAAGTGGAAGCTATAGCTTCTTATATTCCATATTCCAGAATTCTCATAACCTCATCCCACCCAAACTGACTGGACAAAGTTAGTTATAAGTCCAGGCCAGAGTGAAGATTGAATAAATGGACTCTGCATCTAATGGGAAGAGTTACAAAACACTGTGGCCAAGATCTCCAACCTACAAAAATTATCACCTAAACTCAGTGACCCACTGTCTATGAACTTTTAAAAATGTAAATAACTTAAGTTGATGATCTCTGATGTCTTTTTATTTCCAAAAAAAAAAAACCAAGTCTAAGAAGTTTATTTCTGAGGGAATAGAGACTGGGGACTTAGAACTCTCTCAGGACCACATGACAGGTGAACGGGTCACGGATAAGGTAACACCTGTGCTGGGGCTCTTTTCATGCTATAGCTTTGGGCCTGGTGGGGATTTTTCCAGCTTTATTGAGGTATATGATCAATAGAATTATAACATATTTAAAGGGTACACATGATAATTTGATACACACATACATTGGAAAATGATTCTCATAATTTAGTTATGCATATCCATCATCTCCCACAGATACTTTTTTTCCCCTCTGAGATCAGTTAAGGTATACTTCCATTGCAAAATTTTCAAATATGCAATATTGTGTTGTCAACTATAGCCACCATGTTCGTTCATTATATCTTCATATTTTATTTATTTTAAAATCCAAAATTTGTGCCTTCAGCCTCTCTTCATTTTCCCCCACTCTCCAGCCCTAGGAAACCACCATTTTTCACTCGGTTTCTATGAGTTTAACCTTTTTAAACTATTTTTTAGATTCTACATATAAGTGATACTATGCAACATTCATCTTTGTCTGGACTCACAATCTTAATAAAACACAGAAAAACACTTTTAATCAAACCATTGGGATTGATATTTGCATCTCCTCTTAGTCTCGCTTCAGATCAACTAGAAGAGAATCTTGTAGAGCATAGCCCAAATCAGTATTTTCAGCAAGGACCCCAGCTGACTGACTCAGATGACCATTGATGTTTAAGAACCATGACAATATTGTTTACTATCACAGATACAATAAAGAGTGACCTTAAAAGTGATTAACACACTCTAAACCTCAGGTTTCTTATCTAGAAGATCATTTTAATAATCAGTTACTAGAGTTTTTGTGACATATACAGTAAAAATTTTGACAGCATTCAATAAACTAGACTTGCTGTTTTGTTAAATTTTTACTATGCTTATTAAAAATGGTGACTATTAATAGGATATTAATATGAGCTCCATAAAGGTAGGGATTATATCTGGTTTAAAACTATATTTAGATTTATCTGGCATATGGTAAGTGTTTAATGGTTTTTTGTTGAAAGTGAAATTGATTGGAAAAATTACTTTAAAAATAACTTTGTTTTGTCAACCATTTACTAAATGTTCAATATGTGTAATTTACTATGTTTTAGTAGAAAATTCTGTCCATAATATCTGTTTCAAATATTCTCTTCATTTACCATTTACACATGTTATTTTATATGACTTTAATAGTTTACCATGCATCTCATGCACACTGCAAAATTGATGCATGATCCCTATTTTGGGGGAGAGTAAACTGCTAAGAAGTGACAATAAATATGCACTTGAAAAGATAACAATATTTGACCCCTGTAAAATCATCAGATTCAATGGAGAGTTCTGCATGTGACCTAACAACTGATACAGTTTTGAATAATAGCAAAGATTGTATAGAGGAAGCAAAAACTGTGGTGGTCCTGGAGAGATTCAGAAGGTAGAGTTTGAGGACAGCATGATTGATGGTGTAGCTATAGTAATAAACACGGATTTTTATAGGGAAAATGAGGAGCCTGTATGGGATAGAGGCACTGGATAGACAAATGTGGGAGGTGAGACTGAAGACAGAGTTAGTTCTGCTTGTGGGGATTAGATGCCAGGAACTTCTAAAGGATCTTGAGGAAGAGAATGTCATTACAAAATGTGATTTTGTTGTTGTAGTTTAGTTGCTATGATGCCTAAGTCTTTTACAACCCGTGGACTGTAGCCTGCCAGGCTCCACTATCCTTGGGATTTTCCAAGCAAGAATACTAGAGTGGGTTCCCATTTCCTTTTGCAGGGGAATCTTCCCAACCCAAGTATCACATCCGTGTCTTCTGCATTGGCAGGTAGATTCATTACCACTGAGCCACAAGGGAAGCCTCATAAAATGTGTTGGTTTTTGAAAAACCAATTTGAGTTGTTTTCTCTGAAGGCAGGAGCCAGGCAAACTCTATCAGCATGAAAATTTCTCCAGGTTTTGAATCCTGCTCTGATCTACTTCTTGTCCTAGTCCTCAATTAAATCTTCAGTCATAGAACTAGGTGTCTTAGCTAGGTGTGAAATACTATGAAATTGATAGTAATTAATGACTATTATGATAGCTATGAGTTATTAACAACATTAGAAAGAACAAGATAATGTCATCATTACATCTTTAAAACAGTGTGAGGGAACATGAAGAGAAAGGCAATTGCCATAATGATAGCTTTTGTAATGGAGAGATAGAAGGCATTTCTGATAATAGACTTCTGAAAAAAGAAAAACTGGAAAATGTCTAAGAAGATGTATGAATGTGGAAAGTTTTTAGCAATCTGGGCAAGTAAGAGAAAAAAAAACAGCTATCAACATAGAGAGAGTTCCACTTAACCAACTACATGCTCTGACAGCATCAGCGCTGGTCAGCAAAGCTTCCAGGACCACAAGGGGCAAGAGGTGGGATGTCAGATCTTCCTCCTATTTGGGATGGGGTAGGGGCAAGCTATAATACAATCTACCGCCTTTCAATATATCCAGGCACATATTCTCTCTAAGGGAAGAAATGTATTTAAAACTCTAATTGTGAAAACATACAATCTACTAATGAAAACACAAAGGACTAATGATATTTAAAAACTATAAAACACACATGACAAACATTATAAATTTTTACTGATAGACCCTTAAAAATCCAAGTAGCTGTTTTGTGCTCTGTGTTGAGTAAAGAATCTACCTGCCAATGCAGGCGACACAGGTCCCTGGATTGCGAACAGCCCCTGAAGGAGACAATGGCAATCCACTCCAGTATTCTTGCCTGGAAAATCCGACGGACAGAGGAGCCTGACAGGCTATAGTCCATATAGTTGCAAAAAGTCAGACACTACTGAACAGCTGAGCAGCCACAGCAGATGAGATGGTACAATATGGTACATTGCAGGCAGACGCTTTAACCTCTGCACCACCAGGGAAGCATGGTTTTAATATAAATACCTATTTTCCCAAATTAATTTATATATTGGATACTCCCAAAGGGACTATTAATTTTTAATGTTTATTAACATTTTTATTAGATTCGACAAACTCTCAAGTATGTATACAAAAAAGGCAATGACACCCCACTCCAGTACTCTTGCCTGGGAAATCCCATGGACAGAAGAGCCTGGTAGACTGCATTCCATGGAGTCACTAGGAGTTGGACAGGACTGAGCGATTTCACTTTCACTTTTCACTTTCATGTATTGGAGAAGGAAATGGCACCCCACTCCAGTGTTCTTGCCTGGAGAATCCCAGGGATGGGGGAGTCTGGTAGGCTGCTGTCTATGGGGTCGGCACAGAGTCGGACACGACTATCGCGACTTAGCAGCAGCAGCAAGTATATATGATGTTCGAGAACATCCAACAGGTATAAAATGAAGGGTAAAGTATTCTTCAAAATAATAACATATACTAAAAAGAGCTGTAACTAAAACAATTGATATTGATATAAGATGAATGGAGACAAAATCTAAATAAAGATGCCTAGCCATAGGATTGTGTAAATGTATCTAGTTGTATAGATGATATTTTAAATAAGGACCAAATAACAGACAAATTATTTTGAGATATTTGGATGCTCATTTGGAAAAAGTAAAATTAGGCCTCATATTTGCAGCATCTATGTCTTCCTTACAAATAAGCCAAAATGTTAAAAAAATTACAGTAACATTTAGAATTGTTTAATCAAACATAATGAATTATTTCTATAACATTGAAGAGGAAAAAGCTATCTTAAGCATGATAGAAATCCAGATGTCAAAAAATATTGAAGAATTTGATGCATCAACTATCTTTAAATAAGCAAAAACAAAATGAAGAAATTTAAAAGGGAAGTGAGAAATGAAAACAAATATTTGTAATCTCTATTAAAATAGTATTCAAAATAAAGAAAAGAAAAAGTAGGAAAATTAGGGGAAAAACAGGTAAATTATATAAATAACATGTTCAAAGAAAAGAAATTAAAATAAAAAATAAATATGTAAAGTGCTTGAATTTACTTTAATACAAAATTATAATTAGTAGATATATAGCCATTTCATAGGCTATACAAAATTGTAAAGCATGATGGTAATCCAATGGGTGAGAATTTGAGAAAATAAACATTAACTTTGATGACTGTGGAAAATGGCAAATTTTTTTGTGACAATTTCTATTTTAAAATTGACTGGACAAAATTAACTTTGTTTTCTGGTGTGCCTTTCAATGACTTTTTTTTTTTTTTTTTTTACTTTATTTTACTTTACAATACTCTATTGGCTTTGCCATACATTGACTTTTTTAAGCACAAATAGACATGCTATATTGTATTGCTGTATAGTGCATCATTATATGGATATACAGATGGCTTAGATATTCTCTCATTTAAGGACATGTCTAGTGATTTTGCCCTTTCTTTTCTAGTGTTGTGATTTGTTTCTTCTCTCTTTTTATTCTATCCTGCCAGAGGATTGGTAATTTTATTCATCACTACATAGAATCAGCCTTTGGCTTCATTGATTTTCTGTATTGTTTTTCTGTTTTCCACGTAGTTGTTTTCAGTTCTACTGTTTATTATTTCTTTCTTTCTGCTAGTATTGGGTTTATTTGCTCTTCTTTTAACAGTTTCTTGAGATGGAAGCTTAGGTTGTTGATTTGAGACTTTTCTTTTTTTATAAATTATTTTAATTGGAGGATAATTACAATATGGTGATGGTTTTTGCCATACACAAACATGAAACAGCCACAGATATTTATGTGTCTGCCTCATCCTGAACCCCCTGCCCACCTCCCTCTCTACCCTCTGCGTTGTCTCACAGCACTGGCTTTGGGTGTCCTGATTCATGCATAGAACTTGTACTGGCCATGTTTTTTTACATATGGTAATGTACATGTTTCAGTGATAGTCTCTCAAATCATCCAACCCTTGCCTTCTCCCAATGAGTCCAAAATCTGTTTTTTATGTAGTCTATGTCTTTACGTAATTTATGTCTCCTTTGCTGTATGTAGGATTGTCAATACCACCTTTCTAAATTCCATATATATGCATTTTGATGTTTCTCTTTCTGACTTACTTCACTGTGTAATTTTCCAGGTTCATCCACCTCACTGGAGCTGACTCAAGTGCATTCCTCTTTATAGCTGAGTGATATTCCATTGTGTATATGTACCACTACTTCCTTATCCATTCACTTGCTGATGGATATCTAGGTTGCTTCCATGTCCTAGCTATTGTAAATAGTACTACAATGAACATTGGGATACAAGTGTCTCTTTCAATCCTGGTTTCCTCAGTATGTATGCCCAGCAGTGGGATTGCTGGATCATATGGCAGTTCTACACCCAGTTTTTTAAGGAATCTCCACATTGTTCTACATAGTGGCTGTAAGTTTGTATTCCCACTAACACTGTAAGAAGGTTCCCTTTTCTCTATACCCTCTCCAGAATGTATTGTTTGTAGACATTTTGATGATGTCCATTCTAACTGGTGTGAGATGATACCTCATTGTTTTGATTTGTGCTTCTCTAATAGTGAGTAATGTTGAACATCTTCATGTGTTTATTAGTGAGCTCTATGTCCTCTTTGGAGAAATGTCTGTTTGGGTCTTTTGGTCACTTTGTGATTGGGTTATTCTTTTTTTTTTTTTTTTGTATTTAGCTATATGAGCTGCTTGTATATTTTGGAGCTTGCTTATCTTATTTTGTCAGTTGTTTCATTTGCTATTATTTTCTCACATTCGGAGAGCTGTTTTTTCCCCTTGCTTATAGTTTCCTTCATTGTGTAAAAGCTTTTAAGTTTGACTGGTCCCATTTGTGTATTTTAGCTTTTAGCTATTACTTCTTTTCTAACAAAAGTACTTGAAATAAAATTTACTCTTAGTCTTGCTTTAGCGTCATCACACTGATTTTGATAAATTGTACTCTCAGTTCAGTTCAGTAGCTCAATTGTGTCAGACTCTTTGAGACCCTGTGAATCACAGCACACCAGACTTCCCTGTCCATCACCAACTACTGGAGTTCACTCAGACTCACATCCACCGAGTCAATGATGCCATCCAGCCATCTCATCTTTGGTTGTCCCCTTCTCCTCCTGCCCCAAATCCCTCCCAGCATCAGAGTCTTTTCCATGAGTCAACTCTTCACATGAGGTGGCCAAAGTACTGGAGTTTCAGCTTTAGCATCATTCTTTCCAAAGANAAGTTCCAGGAGTATAACTGGGTGCTGATGTTTAATTCAGTCTCTCAGTCATGTCTGACTCTTTGCGACCCCATGGACTGCAGCATGCCAGGCCTCCCTGTCCATCACCAACTCCTGGAGTTTACTCAAACTCACGTCCATTGAGTCGGTGATGCCATCCAACCATCTCCTCCTCTGCGGTCCCCTTCTCCTGCCTTCAGTCTTTCCCAGCATCAGGGTCTTTTCCAAATGAGTCAGTTCTTCACATCAGGTGGCCCAAGTATTGGAGTTTCAGCTTCAGCATCAGACTTTCCAATGAATATTCAGGACTGATTTCCTTTTAGGATGGATTTGTTGGATTTCCTTGCTATATTTATGATTCACACTTCATTCGCGGAGAAACTGAGACCCAGAGAACTGGAAGACCTTCTCAAGTCCTTGGCGTGGTCGGTGTCAGTTCTGGAGCTCAGCACCCCACTTGCAATGACTACCTTCTTTCAAATATTTTTACAGGCTTGGAACGTGGGTTCGGGTGCATCTCACATGTCCCACATTTTTTCATTGAGTGGCTTATAAATGACCATTTGGTCCAGTGCGCTTGGCACTTGGTGGAGATGCAAATACAGGGACGAGGCTCCAGCATTAGTACCTTCTCTCTGGAAGTGGGGAGAGAACAGGTGGATGGAGGAGGACCCTTCCTACCTGGCTTCCTGGAAGCTGTGGAGAGTGGAGTCCATGAAGACAGGAGGGGCTGGCACTTGCGCTGGAAGGCTTCTTCGGGGCCAGCCTTGTGATACTTCCTGGCCGCTCTTGTCCACCTTTCTTGCCTTATGACTATTTTTTAAAATGTTCTTATTGAATGAAAGACTCTTTGAATTCTATGTTGTTGTTCACTCACTAGGTCTCATCTCTTTGTGACCCCATGGTCTGCAGCACGCCAGGCTTCCCTATCCTTCACTACCTCCTGGAGTTTGTTCAAATTCATATCCATTGAGCTGGTGATGCCATCCTACCATCCTATCATCTGTTGCCCCCTTCTCCTCCTTCCCTCAGTCTTTCTCAGCATCAGGGTCTTTTCCAATGAGTCAGTTCTTCTCATCAAGTGGCCATAGTATTGGAGTTTCAGCTTCAGCATCAGTCCTTCCAATGAACATTCAGGGTTGATTTCCTTTAGGATTGNGGAGATGCCTAGTGGACATCATGAGGAATTGTTTAGAAGGCAGTTAATATTTGAGCTGTGTACTTAAGGGAGAGATCAATAGTATATTTCTTAAGTGTTATCTTTATCCAGTTTTGAAAGTGAAAGTGAAGTCACTCAGTCATGTCCGACTGTTTGTGACCCCATGGACTGTTGCCTACCAGGATCCATGGATTTTCCAGGCAAGAGTACTGGAGTGGGTTGCCATTTCCTTCTCCAGGGGATTTTCCTGACCCAGGAATTGAACCCTGGTCTCCCACATTGCAGGCAGACGCTTTACCATCTGAGCCACCAGGGATCCTGCCCCTTGTTTTTTCTTCTCTTATCAAGTTTTAATACATCTGGATTACAATATACACATTCCCAAATTCAAGAGGTCCCTAGACACGCAATATCCTGGGACAGTCCCCTTATTCTTGGACCTGCAGAATTACTCAAAATACCCAGACTTGAGGAATCCAGTGAAACTAACTAACCCCACCGTCAGTTCAGTTCAGTCTCNCACATTCCCAAATTCAAGAGGTCCCTAGACACGCAATATCCTGGGACAGTCCCCTTATTCTTGGACCTGCAGAATTACTCAAAATACCCAGACTTGAGGAATCCAGTGAAACTAACTAACCCCACCGTCAGTTCAGTTCAGTCTCTCTGGGGGAGATCAGTCCTGGGTGTTCTTTGGAAGGAATGATGCTAAAGCTGAAACTCCAGTACTTTGGCCACCTCATGCAAAGAGTTGACTCATTGAAAAAGACTCTGATGCTGGGAGGGATTGGGGGCAGGAGGAGAAGGGATGACAAAGGATGAGATGGCTGGATGGCATCACCTACTCGATGGACATGAGTTTGGGTGAACTCGGCAGTTGGTGATGGGACAGGGAGGCCTGGCATGCTGCAATTAATGGGGTTGCAAAGAGTCGGACAGGACCTCACCATATTTACCAAGTTCTAGCTTGTGGTTACCCTATCCCAGGATACAACCTTCTGGGTCATCCTGCATGGCAGCCTTCTCTCAATTAGATCTGTAAGTAACAAAGAATGTTGCCTATTCAAGTGTTTCTGTTTTGTTTCTCACCATCAAAAGAATCTTTAAATCTTGTAGCAAAAATGTTAGTCTCTCAATCATGTTCGACTCTTTGCAACAACATGGACTATAGCTTGCCAGGCTCCTCTGGCCATGGAAATCTCCGGGCAAGAATACTGGAATGGATTGCAGTTGCCTTCTCAAGGGCATCTTCCCAACCTAGGGATCAATCTCGAGAGTCCTGCATTGCAGGCAGATTCTTTACCATCTGAGCCACCAAGGAAGCTCTTAAATCCTGTAACACAGGTCAAAACTGGAAATATAAATGCGGAAACTTTTAGTATCAAACACTGTCCTGGTACATCATAAGAAACAATTAGGAAAGCATTAACAGCTTTATCTTTAGTGTTTTACTGTTGCTGTGATTCAGCCCTGGATAGCAGGGTGGTTGATATGACTTGAATCTTCCCCTTAAGAGGCATATCCTGGCCTTATGAAATGCCCATCAGTTTAGGGACCTCAAGATGACTACTGCCATCCTTCTTGTTTCACCTTTTCTGGCTCTCTACTACTTGAGATATTGTGATGGTAAAATCATAAGATATGCTAACATGACTGATAAGAATCAGAAGATCAAGTGGTAGATCTCAGTGTATTTAACGGAATCAACCAGTCCCTTGCAAAGAAAATCAATTCCAAAGCATGTAGCAGATGGACTGATAATCACAGAATCGCTTGGTAAAATACTGACTGACCTGACTTGAATGTAAGGATGGATAGACATATAGATAAAGAAATGCATATAGATATAGATAGATGTATATAGAGATCTGGTGCCTTTGAATAGAGGGTGATCAAAAGAAAAGTTTTAGAAGCAGCAATGTTTTCTAGTGTATCCCACAAAAGGTTTAGACAAGGAAGAATCTCTCTTTCCTATCTTATTTCTAGCCATCCCCTCCTTCTCCACAGATAAAACCTTTACTTCCATACACATATTTATACCAGCCTCAGCTCTGACCTTTACTTTCTTTCTCTGATTTTAGATATACAGGAAACCTTATCATGGCTAACCCCTTTCAGTGCTATGACCCTTTGACAGCATGGACTCTAATGGAATTGCAATAAGTTGGCCTACTTATCTTCAGCATTCCCAGGAAAACAGAGTATATTAGAGCTTCTATTTGGATTAACTTATGGTTCTGCTATTGCTATAATTTATCCATTTGTCTTTTATACACTTATATTTTTTATGTTGTATTTGTTTTATCAGCTAAATAATGGACATATCCTACCACTAGTTAAACCAGCTTTTTCTTTCTATGCTCATTCATTACCAATCATTTGAAACCAACCTCACCGTACTTCTTTTATGGCATTTTTTGACTAGTCTAAGCAGATCTGAATTTTATCAACTTTTAACTTAAATAGCAGAGAGAGACTTCCCAAACTATATAAAGAGGGAACATAAAAGATATATTAATATATTTCCTGTATATTAGGCATACACAGTCTAGGTGGGAAGTTTAGAATAAGAAATTAAATGGTTAATGAGAGGTTGGGTGATGTAAAAAGACTCTTAGACAATGTATACTAGGGGTATATCAACTTCAAGTTTTAGAAGTTATTCTGGCTTTCAAGAAGTGGATGTCTCAAGCCTGTGGTCACTGTATGAGAAAACATAATCGTGTGCTATAATTTCATTTGGATATTGAACTTCAAATGCATCTCATATCACAAAATAGCTTCTTTAATAGGAAGATTCCCTTTACACTCTCTGCTTTCTCTGGGGTCTCCCAGGATGAGAAACCCATGCAGAATGGCATTTCTATTCTTGCTCATGCCCTTCTGGGGCCTTCCATGTTTTCTCCTATTTCTCTGTCTTTTCTCCACTTAGCCCTTCTTTTCTCTTTGTCTTTCTTGCCTTTGTTCTCTTTCTCTGAGGACCCTTCTGCTTGACTCTGATTTCCTTTGACTTTCTGAATTTAATTTTCATTTTCTGAAGCTCATTCATCTCTTAATAATTTATATATGGAGATTGGGGTCTGGGCAGGAAACTATCGCACCAAGACTTCCTGAAATAAAGATGCATTCATTGCCTCTCAGTGTCCTCACTTGCCTTAGAAAGTTGCATCCTTTGGTGGTTTTGTGACTCAGGGGTGATAATATTTAAGGAGGAAAATGAGCCATTTTTCATCAGTACCACTCCTTCCCACTTGCATTAAGATGTGATTGGGACAAGGGGATTAGAGAGACCAACACAGCATTTGAGATGTTGCTTACTTAAGTTCACAAAGTCTGCCTTTTCAGTTTTGGTTTAATTCTTAGTCAAAATTTATGCTTAAATCTGCTTAATATTGGGATTTTTGACATGTCATGATAAGGTTCTTTTCAATTTATAATTACATTCTTTATCTAATCATGGATGGTTGGAACTTTTAAGTGTAAGACTGACTTTTGTTCCTCAATTAGAAGAGATTTGCACAAATATGCCCAGAGGAGCAAAAACATTGCCTTATATTGTAATGTAAAGCCAACATTTTGTATTTAAATTCTTTATAAGAAAAATGTGAAAGATTAGGCATATAGATTTATGAGAAAGGTGTCTTAAAGGAAAAAGAGGGAAAATGGATTTGATGGGAAAACTTCTCATGTTTTATAAGATAAAATCTTGTTCTACTCTACGTATTTTCTAAGCAAGTATCTTGAAAAACACAGAGTTTTTAAGTGTTAGGAAACTGGAATATACATTATAGAAAATGCCATCAAAATATTTTTGTGGGTGATTACATACATACACATTCATAAACATGTTTTTTCATACTTTCACAAATATACATACACATATAAAAAATATGCACACATGAGCAAACATAGACACTCAGATTTAGGATGGACTGTCATAGGACTTGACAGTGTTCATTAATCTTTGTTTGGCAGGGTTAGTAAGAAGGCTGTATTTTTTCATAAGGAATTACTTTTTTTATTTTGTTAGAAAATGAAATTGTTACAAAATTATGGGCAGAAGACCTAAAGAGACATTTCTCCAAAGAAGACATACAGATAGCCAACAATAACATGAAAAGATGCTTAGCATCACTAATTACTAGAGAAATTCAAGTCAAAACTACAATGAGGTATCACCTCACACCCATCAGAACGGCCATAATTAGAAAATCTAACATTAAATGCTGGAAAGGGTGTGGAGACAAGGGAACCCTCTTGCACTGTTGGTAGGGATGTAAACTGATACAGCCACTTTGGAGAATAGTATGGAGGTTCCTTAAAAACCTAAAAATAGAACTACCACATGGCCAACCAACCCCACAACTTGGCATATACCCAGAGAAAACCATAGTTCAAAAAACCATTGTGATCCTATTTACAATAATCAGGGCATAGAAGCAACCTAAGTGTCCATCAGCAGAGGAATGGATAAAGAAGATATGGTACATATTTACAGTGGAATATTACTCAGTCATATAAATAGGACTAAGTTGGATCATTTGTAGAGTCATAAATGGACTTAGAGACTGTCATACAGAGTGAATTAAGGTCAAAAAGAGGAAAACAAAAGTCATATATTAATGAATATATGTGGAATCTAGAAAAAGGGTATACCTGATCCCATATGCAAAACAGAAGTTGATATAGACTTAGAGAACAAACATATGGACATCGAGGGGAGAATGGAGCTCTGGGATGAATGGGGAGATGAGATGGTTTCATATACACTATATATGAAATAGATAACTAATGAGAACCGACTGCACAGTTCAAGAAACTCTACTCAGTGCTCTGTGGCAATCTAAATGGGAAGGAAATCCAAAAAAGAGGGGAATATATGTATATAGATAGCCTATTCACTTTGTTGTACTGTAGAAAGCAACACAACATTATAATGCAACTATACCCCAATAACGGAGAAGGCAATGGCACCCCACTCCAGTACTCTTGCCTGGAAAGTCCCCTGGACGGAAGAGCCTGGTAGGCTGCAGTACATGGGGTCGCTTGAGTCAGACACGACTGAGCGACTTCACTTTCACTTTTCACTTTCATGCATTGGAGGAGCAAATGGCAACCCACTCCAGTATTCTTGCCTGGAGAATCCCAGGGACCGGGGAGCCTCGTGGATTGCCCTCTATGGGGTTGCACAGAGCCAGACATGACTGAAGCGACTTAGCAGCAGCAGCATACTCCAATAAAAATTAATAAAACAATTACCTCTTTGTGACTTCAAATGTTTCCAATTCACACAGAAAAAATAAAACTTGATTCTTCTTCCTTTTCAATGTTTTTTTTTTTTTTGAAAGTCATCATGTTGCCTCTAGCCTTTTCTGTTTTGTCTAAGATATCTTGTTCTTCTAGCTTTATGTTAAAAGCAAATTTCAAGGATGAGGTAATATTCACTATAGATTTGAAAAATCATATGCCAGTGAATTCAGAACTTATTTGTAGTGGAAATAAATTGTCTATTTTATGACACATAAAATATTCTCCGTTAATTTCTTTGTATGAGCTATCCTATATATTTCTTTCCTCTGATCTTAATTTAACGTGTTGTTGGATATTTAGCTAAGATAGCTAAGACCTGTGTCTCACTTTGTGCTTCACTTTACTACAATTTTCTGATTCTCTGTACTGGGTAAATACATATACTCAACACACCATAATACTTATGATATTCTTTAAGTGCCTCTACCCAGTACATCCATTCTGACTCCTCTGACAACTCTCCATCAAATTTGTTTAGAAGTTATCTAAAGCTTCACTATAGAACTATTAGAAATTTAAATAAGTTTAATCATTAAACAAATGAAATATGAACTAAATAAGGTAAAGGGTCAACTTCAGAAACTAAGAGGTAAAGAAGCATAGATGAAAAAACGCCAAAAATATAAAATATCAATTAAATGAACAAAAAGCATTTCCATAAAAAATAAGAAATTTACAGCAATAAGCTAGACAAAGAATGTTGTCTTGACAAATAAGCATATGAAATTAAAATGTTCAGCATCATATGTTATTAGTGAACTACAGGTTAGATAAATGAGATATAAGTACTCATCCACTAAAATGAGATACAACTACACATCTAGTAAAGCAGCTACAGTACATCTATACTATGGAATATTATTCAGTGATAAAAAGAAATGAGTTATCAAGATACAAAATGACATTGAGAAAACTTAAATGGATATAGTTCAGTCAAATAAGCCAGCTGAAAAGCTACATGTATGATTGCAGATATATGATGCTAAGGAAAAATTGACAGAGACAGTAAAAATACCAGTGGCCACAGGGTTATGAGAAGGAAGAATAAGTAGGAAGATTTCAAGGGATTTTGGTGGCAGTGAAATTATTCTGTGTGATACTGCAATGGTGGATATGATATAATGGTCACACATACTGATATAATGCACATACGCTGGCATATATTGACATTAAATATTGATCAAAACTCAGAATTGTACAATGAGTGAAAGTGGACCTATGGACATTAGATGATAATAATACATAATATATCAACCTTTATTAATCAGTTGTAACAAATGTGTATGAGAGGAGATGGAAAACACTGTATTTTTGGATCAATTTTTTTTGTAAACCTAAAATGACTTTAAAAAATAGAGTTATCAATGAAAAAAATCACTCGAACCTGTTATACAGAGTGAAGTAAGTCAGAAAGAAAAACATCAATGCAGTATATTAACACATACATATGGAATTTAGAAAGATGGTAATGATGACCCTGTATGCGAGACAGCAAAAGAGACACATGTAAAGAACAGACTTTTGGACTCAGTGGGAGAAGACGAGAGTGGGATGATTTGAGATAATAGCATTGAAACGTGTATTATTATATGTGAAACAGATTGCCAGTCCAGATTTGATGCATGAGACAGGGCGCTCAGGGCTGGTGCACTGGGATGACCCTGAGAGATGGGATGGGGAGGAGGCAGGAGGTGGGGTTCAGGATGGGGAACACATGTACACCCATGGCTGATTTATGTCAATGTATGGCAAAACCACTACAATATTGTAAAGTAGCCTACAATTAAAATTAATTAATTAAAAAAATAGATTTACTGAGCATGGCCCCATCATCAGAACAAGACCCACTTTCCCCCTGTCTCTCCCATCAGGAAGCTTCCATAAGCCTCTTATCCTTTGCCTTTTCACTGCATCTCAAATGTTCTTAGTTAATGGCCAAAGTCATTACCATCATGAAGCTGAAGCTTCTCTTTCTTTTTGTCTCTGTCCCTCTTTCACTTTAGTCTGTTATTCCTTGCCATGGTCAGTTCTATGCCCCTTCCTGATCCTCCCTGGGTATTCACTATCACGCATTGAATGTGAATTCTTTCATTTCACTCGACATTCAGTTGGAGTGGATTAGTATCCTTAAGTCAATGTGTCAAAATTAGAATTCACAGAAACACACAGCAGCAGCAGCTCCTTCCCTGGATTTCTCACACCAGTTAAGGGAGACTTTATCCTTACTCCATTTACTTAAGTCAAAAGCCCAGAAATCATCACTGAACCCTCTTTTTCTCTTGTTTCTTGAACCCCCCCCTCATCCATACACAAAGCTCATGGGCTTGCCCTTCAGAATAAACACAAGGACTTCCTCCATTTATTCAGTGGACTCTAGGTTTCCACTGAAGGGGGGCATGGGTCCAATCCCTGGTCCAATCCCATGGTCCCGCCCCTTGAAGTAGGCAAAAACAAAAATAAATAAAATAAATACATGTAGAATCCAACCCGCATCCACACCTCCACCACCACCAGTGCAAGCTGTGCCTCCCACATCGGTGGAAAGCAGGAAAAGCCTCCTCCTAATCGCTTTCTTCATCTGCATCCACTCTCACCCCCTAGAGTTTTTGGTCCACACAGCTGCCAGTGTTTTGTTTCGTTTTGTTTTAAGTCAGGTTATATTACACCCTTGTTTCAAACTATTAGAATAAATCAATTTATAATAAAATCCAACCCACAAGGTGCTTAGTGGCAATGACAAATACATGTGCTCCTGGTATGTTCCTTTCCAGGACAAATTCTCTGTCCCTAGAAATGTCAGGCAACTTCAATAGCACCATTCTCTGCTGCTTCTTCCTTTTTATAAGTTTTTAACATCTCCAGGGTCTACAAAGATGAGAATCTCTAAGTCCCTTGTGCAATAATTCATTCTCCATCTACGTATGTTACTGTTAAGATCAGTCACCTGTATGCTCTAAGATGATTTAAAGAATAACAGCGATTTGATGAAACTCTCATAGTTTTTCTCTTTTCTCCTAGCTTTTTACAGTAACACTTCTAAAGTTTAATCTCTCCAAATCCCACTGAGTACCTGGAATTTAAGCAGTGATTATAGTTTCTCTGTATATGTTTTACATTAAGCCAAGTTAGGAAAAGCTTTCAGTACTATTCCAACATCATGGACTTTTACATAAACATCTATTTCAAACGAGTTGTCACCATCTTCACGTATCAATTGTGTTCTCCCTTCTTTGACCAGCTTTTCCAAAATAGCACCTAATACTGAAGGCATCCCCTCCTATTGTTTCTTAAACTGTACGATGTTTTCTCAAGCCCCTTCTTCAAGGGTCGTCAGTTTGGAAATGCCTAAGTCTCGAGGCCTCCCTTGGGACTGGAAAATTGCATATACCCACGCAGGGCCTGGGAACCAGGAGAGCTGGTCTCTTCCTCCTGGCTGGAGGATTCGTGTGCAACGAGTTCTAAGCTAAGCTGGCTCCTTCCTTAGAGACAGAAAGTCGGCTGCTGCGCCGGAAGCTGACGAAGCTCGCCGCGCCGACGTCCCCACGGGCTGGGTGGGGAGCCTCTCCAGAGCCCAGTCCACAGCCGCCGCCCGCCCGACAGGGGCCGAAGAGCCGTGACGGCCGAGCCCGCTGCGCCGCCGGGCCGAGCAGTGAGCCTCGCGGCTCCGGAGGCCGAGCGCTTTGCCCCGCGCTCCGCGCAGCCGCCCTGTAACCGGCCCTGCGGCGACGGGTGAGCCCGCCGACTCCGCCCGCTCCTGACGGCAGCAGAGGCGGACGGGCGGCTGGATGAAGGGACGGACGGCTCGAAACCCGACCCGGAACAAGCACGCGGACCGCGGGAGGAGTGCGGGTCTCGCGCGAATGGACCGGCCGGAGGCGGTGGCCTCACGGCGCGCTGGGCGCGCGTCTCCCTACGCGCCAACCACCCTGCCCCCGGGTCCGCGCCACCCTCTCCGGCCGCCGCTCTCGCTGGCTCGGCCAATCGGCTTCTGCAGGGGGCGAGCTGCTGTCCAATGAGGGCAGACGACCTCCGCAACCTGGCCTCCCATTGGCCAGACGGTTGGGGATAACTGCGTTCCGTTTTCGCGCGGAAAGAGTTCCCTCCGAGCGCCGTCCTCACAGCCGGGATCGCGGATTCCTGTCACGCCATCACCCTCACCGCTGGGGCAGATTCTCCGCTTCTGTGAGTGGCTCCTCTGCTCTTGAGGAGGACGTGGAGTTCTTGGGTCGGCGAGGCGCAGGTTTGTCAAGGGCGCCAGTTAGAAGGATCTCAGCCCAGATCCAAGAAAATTTTGGAGGGAGGGGGCATAAGCAGTTTTCTGTTGTGGTAACCCCTTCCCCAGGTTCAAAGGTCAAGAGTTTTTCACCTGGAAAGACACTTCCAGATAGTCTAGGGAGCTATTCCAGTTAACTTGGGCTTGGAAGGGGGGTGGTGGTGGTTAAAGTTGATTTAATAGTGGAGATTCCCATAACCGCATCCCAAGCGTAGTGAGAGTGGGATCCAGCTATCTTCTTTAAAAAAAAAAAAAANAAAATCCCATGGATGGAGGAGCCTGGTAGGCTGCAGTCCGTTGGGTCGCGAAGAGTCAGACATGACTGAGCGACTTCACTTTGACTTTTCACTTTCACGCATTGGAGAAGGAAATGGCAACCCACTCCAGTGTTCTTGCCTGGAGAATCCCAGGGAAGGGGAAGCCTGGCGGACTGCCATCTATGGGGTCGCACAGAGTTGGACATGACTGAAGTGACTTAGCAGCAGCAGCAAACATTTTGCTATCTTCATTATTATTCTTTTCTTGATCATTAAGTTGTTGTTGTTGTTTTTAACATGTTTGCGGCTCAGACGGTCAAACGTCTGCCTACAATGCGGGAGATCTGGATTCGATCTCTGGCTCAGGAAGGTCCCCTGGAGAAGGAAATGGCAACTCACTCCAGTACTCTTGCCTGGAAAATCCCTTGAACTGAGAATCCTGGTAGGCTACAGTCCATGTGGTCGCAGAGTTGGACACAGCTGAGCGACTTCCCTCACTTTCCTATTTTCTAAATATATGTGATTTTTCTGTTTAGCATTTTGTTACTGATTTCTTAAGTGCATTGTGGCAATGAACATGATTCTTATTACATCAGTTATTCTAAATTTGTTGAAACTTACTTCACAACCAAGTTTGTAGTTATTGTGTATAAATGTTCCATATATACTTAAGAAGTATGTGTTTTCTGTGCTTACTGGGTGTGGTATTCTATATCTGCCCATTAGATCAATCTTGCTAATGTGTAGTTAAAATCCTCTACATCCTTTCTGATTGATCTATTAACTACTGTGAGTACTGTGTCAAAATCTCCTGCCATTATGGTAGACTTTTAAAATTTCTTCTAATTCTTCTATTAATATGTTTTGACTCACAGTTACTATGGTCATAGATGTCTAGAAAAATTTTTCTTACTTGGTGAATTGGNCTGTGAGTACTGTGTCAAAATCTCCTGCCATTATGGTAGACTTTTAAAATTTCTTCTAATTCTTCTATTAATATGTTTTGACTCACGGTTACTATGGTCATAGATGTCTAGAAAAATTTTTCTTACTTGGTGAATTGGTGATATTTTCTTTATGTATGAATTGTTTCACTTCTTTGCCTATGTGTGAATATTGGCTGATAGTATTGCTGTACTTTTTCCCCCTCTTTTAACTTTCTCTCCCTCTTTCCATTGATAATTTGTGAATGTATTTTTTAAATTGCATTTAAGTTGATATTCATTGCATTTCAAACTGTAAAACATTCAGTCGTTTTGAAAAAGGCTTTTTAAAGCCATTTATTTGTATTCATTTATTCCAAAATTTCTATATTACTATATTACTCTTTCTAACCACAAGTGGGTTTTTTTTTTTATTTTTAGACTGATTCTTTAGCTTCAAAATTTTGAAAGCTATGTGCTATATTTATTAAATGTTGGAGGTAGAAAATTGAAAAGTTCTTTAGCTTAAAATCTAAAACTGACAAATATCTTTAGAAATACAAGGTCTTTAGAACATATCACTGCACTCTCAACACATAAGCAATCTAAGTACTATGATTAATATGTAAAATTTTATTCTGTATGGGTTCATTATTATTTTAGCTTGGCCAATGTTTGTTTCAAATATACTTGTATTTAATTAATTAATTTTTCTGATCTTTTCTTTTGTAACTCATGACTTTCCATGAACAATTTGTTCCTTTCAGAACAAAGTATGCCCTTTAGAATTTCTTTCTTAAATTTTGTTTGTATATGTGTTGTGCTGTGCTTAGTAATTCAATCATGTCTGACTCTTTGCGACCCCATGGACTGTAGCCCTCCAGATTTCTCTGTCCATGGTGATTCTCCAGGCAAGAATACTGGAGTGGGTTGCCTTGCCCTTCTCCAGGGGATCTTCCCAACCCAGGAATCAAACTGGGGTCTCCTGCATTGCAGGTGGATTCTTTACCAGCTAAGCTAAGTGTCCTAATTTCTCCCTGGTGCTTAAAACGTAGTTTAATTTCATATATATTCTAGGTGACAATTATATTCCCCTCAATAAACTGAAACAAAAATTCCCAAGGTCTACTAAATTCAATTATTTTTCTTAACAACAACAACAAAAAAAAACTACTCTTAGTTTAATTATCTGGAAAAGGAAATGGCAACCCACTCCAGTATTCTTGCCTGGATAATCCTATGGTCAGAGAAGCCTTGTAGGCTGCTGTCTGTGGAGTCATGCAGAGTTGGACATGACTGAAAAGACTTTGCATGCATGCATGCATTGGAGAAGGAAATGGAAACCTACTCCAGTGTTCTTGCCTGGAGAATCCCAGGGACAGAGGAGCCTGGTGGGCTGCTGTCTATTGGGTCGCACAGAGCCAGACATGACTGAAACGACTTAGCAGCAGCAGAAGCAGCAGTTTAATTATCATTGTTTTCAATGTTCTCTACCCTTTTCCACTGGCTATTTTTGAGACAGTCTCTTTTGGAGACTTCTATTTTATATTTAAAGGTGTGGATTTCAGAATTTTTATTGATCTTGTTTGGCATGTTTTTGTGTTCATAAACTATGTTTTTGGCATATAGTAATTATTTTTCAGTATTATTTATTAAAAGAACCTTCCTTTCTCCATCTAATTGCCTTTGGATGTTTGTCAACAGTTTATTGTGTGTATGTGTGTGTGGACTATTTCTGGCTTTTCGTTTTGATTAATTTATATATCTATCCTTTGTCAATATCACACTGCATTTATTAATATAACTTTGTATATGCCTTAAAATCAGGTTATGAGCATACTCAAACTTTGCTCCTCCTTTTCAAAATTGTTTGGCTGATCAAATTCCTTTTCTATTATATACACATTTTTCAATTTGCTTTTCCATATCTAAAAAAAATGCTGAGACTTTGACTGGGATTATATTGAAGATATAAATCAAGTAGGAGAGAACTAACATCTTAGCAATGTGTATATTAGTCTATGAGTTACAACTATATGAATGCTATATTATACAGTTTAATTAGATTTTCTTTAATTAGTCTTCAGTGTTTTGTATTTAGCTCTCTACTGACTCTACCAATATTTTCTATATTTATAACAAACTAATTGGTATAAATGTCTCTAGGTTTAATATTAATTACTCTTTTATTTTTATATTATTTTCTCTAGTTCTGTGAAAAATGCCATTGCATTGAGTCTGTAGATTGCCTTGAATAATATAGTCATTTTAATAATACAAATTCTTCCAGTCCAAGAATACAGTATATATTTCCATCTGTGTGTCATATCTAATTTCTTTTATCAGTGTGAAATATTAATAGTTTTTGATTATCAGTCTTTTACCTCCTTAGGTATATAGGTTCTTAGATATTTTATTCTTTTTGATTCAATGGTAAATAGGATTATTTCCTTAATTTCTCTCTTAGATAGTTATTTTTTAATGTACAGAAATGCAACAGATTTTTTAAAAGTTTTTATTTTGTTTTGGAGTATAGCCAGTTAACAATGTTGTGATAGTTTCGGATGGACAAAAAAGGAACTCAGCCATACATATGCATGTATCCATTCTCCCCCTAACTCTCCTCCCGTCCAGTCTACCACATAACATTGAGTGGAGTTGCCTATGCTATACAGTAGGAACTTGTTGGTTAACAAGTTTAAGTACAGTAGTGTGCACATGTTGATCCCAAACTCCATAACTATCCCTCCCTGCCACCCCTTAGGCAACCATAAGTTCATTCTTTAAATCTGTGAGCCTGTTTCTGTTTTGTAAATAAGTTCATTTGTATCATTTCTTTGCAGGTTAAAGATATAAGGGATGCCATATGATACATTGCCTTCTCTGACTTATTTCACTCAGTATGACCATTATTTCTTCAAATATTTGTTTTTTTCTCATTCTTTCCTTTTCCTTCTTTTGAGATTGTAATCGCATACACTTTAGTTGGGAGGAGAAGGGGGCAACAGAGGATGAGATGCATGGCATCACTGACTCAACAGACATGAATCTGAGTAAACTGCAGGAGTTGGTGATGGATAGGGAAGCCTCACGTGCTGCTGTCCACGGAGTTGAAGAGTCAGACATGACTGAGAGACTGAACTGACTGACTGACACTTTAGTCTATTGAATGCTTTCATGAAAATTGTGCATATTCCTTTATAATTTTTGTTCTATGTTTTAATTTTGATATTCAATTTTTATAATTTCTATTGACCAGTCTTCAAATTCATTAATTCTTTCTTTGTCAACTGTAACATTGGCACCTAATATGACATGGGCAGTGGAATAAATAAAATTTATATCAAGCTCATGTATTCATTTCATTCTGTTTTTAAAACAAATGCGTGGAACATTTTATTACGTGTCAAGTTTGGTTGGTTCTTAGTGTTAAAAATGTAATAGTAAATCAAATAGGTAAAATAATTCACACTCAAGGAGCTTAAATTCTATATTGTGTAAGTGTAAATAATTTATTGAAGCTAATTTAATGATATACCTGTGAAAATATACCCAAATGTGTGTAAGGGTAGTTATGTATAGTACATATGGTCAAAGTTGTTTTATCTCAAGAATACTGAATTAATCAACATTAAAACATCACTTGATGTTGCAATCCACTATATTAATGAATACAATCGATTATCTTAATTATCAGAGAAAGTGTTAGCATCTAACAGTCACTCTTGATTAAAAAAAATGAAATCTTTTAGAAAATTAGCAATAGAAAGAAAATTGATAAAATGAATAAAAATTTTAAAACCTACAACAATAATAAATAAATGATAGATGAACAAAATGAGACTATCAATAAAAAGGTAGAGATTATAAAAAGAAATCAAATAGCTATTCTGAAGGTGAAACAATAAATTAGTGTTTTTTATGCATGTAGACTTTAAGAGATAAAAGTGAGATACTGCTGTTTAAAAAAAATTCACTATATCAGTTCAACAGCAGATTTGTGCAGGTAGAAGAAAAATTCAGCAAATTTGAAGAAATTATGCAGAATTTTATGAGTTATCAAAAAGAGTACTTTACAATGAAATGAAAATAGCATGAAACAGTAATGTGAGCCATCTGAAGAAATAAGGGTCATTGGTAAAGTTAACAATAGGCAGAAGAAAAGTCAACATTAATGTACTTTTGATTATAACTTCTTTTCTATATGATTTAAAAGGTAAATGCACATAATAGTAATTGTAAATCTATGAGTGCACAAAGTATAAAGATATAGAATGACCAACCTAGACAGCATATTAAAAAGCAGAGACATTACTTGACCAGCAAAGGTCCATCTAGTCAAAGCTATGGTTTTTCTAATAGTCATGTGTGGATGTGAGAGTTGGACTATAAAGAAAGCTGAGTGCTGAAGAATTAATGCTTTTGAAGTGTGGTGTTAGAGAAGACTCTTGAGAGTCCCTTGGACAGAAAGGAGATCCAACCAGCCCGTCCTAAAGGAAATGGGTCATGGATATTCATTGGAAGGACAACGCTGAAGCTGAAACTCCAATACTTTGGCCACTTCATGTGAAGAACTGACTCATTTGAAAAGACCCTGATCCTGGAAAGGATTGAAGGTAGGAGGAGAAGGGGACAACAGAGGATGAAATGGTTGGATAGCATCAATGATTCAATGGACATGAGTTTGAGTAAATTCTGGGAGTTGGTAATGGACAGGGAGGCCTGGTGTGCTGTAGTCCATGGGATCACAGAGTTGGACACGACTGAGCTACTGACCTGAACTGAACTGACTGTGACCAAAAGTTGTCTCTTTTAAAAGATCAACAATATTGACAGACTTTTTGCTAGATTCACTAAAAAATAAACAAAATCCAAATTACTAACTTGAGAAGTGGGCTTCCCTGATAGCTCAGTTGGTAAAGAATCCATCTGCAATACAGGAATCCCTGGTTTGATTCCTGGATCAGGAAGATCCACTGGAGAAGGGATAGGCTACCCACTCCAGTATCCACTCTTATGGCTCAGCTGGTAAAGAATCTGCCTGCAATGTGGGAGACCTGGGTTCAACCCCTGGCTTGGGAAGATCCCCTGGAGAAGGAAAAGGCTACTCACTCCAGTATTCTGGCCTGGAGAATTCCATGGACTCTATAGTCTATGGGTTTGCAAAGAATCAGACACAACTGAGTGACTTTCACTTTCATTACAAATTGAGAAGTATAAAGAAAGACATTAGTACTGACTTTACATAAATAAAAAACTTTGGAAGACAGTAGCAGGAATAATTATACACCAACAAGTTGGATAATCTAGAATAAATAGACAGATTTCTAAAAATATATAAACTACCAAAATTAATTCAAGAAAAACACATATGATTTCATGTTTGTGGATATACTAGGCAAATTCACAGAAATTTAAGCTAGAATGAATGTTACCAGGAACCTAGGGAGGTATGAGGCAATTGTGAGTTATTATTTATTACTTACAGAGTTTTTGTTGAGGATGACGAAAACATCTCAAAACAGATTGTGCTGGTGGTTATGCAATATGCTATATATACTTAATATCACTGAATTGTACACTTAAAAATGTGTAAAATGATAAATTTTATGTTATGTACAATTTATGACAGTAGTAGATGAAATATAAATGAATAAGCAAACGCATTTAAAAATTGGAAATAGGGTAAGATATCAATAAATTTCTATTTCATATTTATTATAGATTTGAATAAGAAAGCCCAAACTATAAAACTTTTAAAAGACTATATAAGGCACATTAGGTGCACAAATATCTCTTAAAGATAATATTGAATACTAAACTATAAAACAAAGATGAGTATGACTTCAATCAAATTAGTAATCATTTTTAGAAACATAGATACTATAGATGAGGCTTTCTAGCCAAGATGATACAACAGGGATAAGATTTATCCTTTCCAAATTATGTTTAAAAAGTAAATATAATATATAGGATAACAGATCTCAAGTCATTTAGAGCCAGACAACAAAGAACAGTGACACCTGTGTAAGGGAAATGAATACAGTGAACTGTATGATAAGTCAGCATATTGTCAGGAAAAAATTTACAGGGCACAAAAAAGGAGAGGAGATTCAAGTAGAGTCTGGTGAATCCCCTGAAGGACAAGTTCATGAGGTACCATATTAAAGATGTTAGAATTGTACAAAGAGAGCTCCATACCATTGGAGTCTTCAAGTGAGTCCAGTTCAGTTCATACATTTGTAGAAATCTAAGGCCAGGAAAATCACTACTTAAAAAATATTGGCGAGAACAGGTCCTGAGTACCATGCAGAGTTCTGTTAATAGGTTTTGTTATTTCCAGCCAGAGAGAAAACTTCATATTTCTCAGGGCAAGAGATTGAATTCTCAATATAATTTTGTTTCAATAGTGAGACAAAATTAGTTCTGGAGGTAATGGTGCCCTCATTTTGCCTAATGTAGCTTAAAAGTGGAATATGAAAGGAGTAACTTAGTTACATCCCAGAAAAACTTTTAGCAATGTTTATAGGAGAAAAAAGATATTAATGTCCCCCCAAATAAAATGCACATGTCTGACAAAACAAAAATAAAAACAAAAAAACTACCAAGTATGGAAAAAATTGAATAATATAATACATAACGAGGAAAAATCAATCAATACAAATAGGTACAGAAGTGACAGCTAGGACAGAATTTGTACATGGTTATTTATAATTTTATACCTCTTTCTGTTATGTTCAGGAAGGTAGAAAAAAGAGGAATGATTGATTCTATAAGCAGATATGTGTGCTATAAAAAATGACCCAAATCAAATTTCTTTAAAGGAAAACTGTGATGCCTGAAGTTCAAAATACATTGGATGGTATTAATAGCAAATTAGACACCGTAGGAGAAAAGATTAGTGAAATTAATGACATAACAGTTAGCAATAGAAATTTTCCAAAATGAAATATAGAGATAAAAAGAGAAAAAAAAAAAAAAAACCAAGAGCATTAGTGAATTTCAGAGCAATATATCAATCACATCAATAAAATTGATATTCATAGATCATTCCATCTAACAGGAACTACATCCTTTTCAAACACACATTTACCAAAGTAGCCTATGTTATGGGTATAAAAGGAGTTTTAATATATTTAAAGATTTACAGAATTCAATAAAACGGAATGAAATTTGTAATTAATAAAAGAAATATCTGAAAAATAATTAAATATTTAGAAAATATAAAACATATCTAAAATTATAAGGTATTTTAAGCTGAAAGAAAGCATATCAATTTTTAAGTTCAGCTAAAACAGTACCTAAAAGGAAGTATACATCATAAAAGGTCTCAAATCAATGACCTTACCTTCTACCAAAAGGAAATTGAAAAATAAAGCCAGATTAAAGCCAAAGAAGATATAGCTGGGAATTATAAGAAAAATAATAAAGATCAGAGCTGGTTCTAATGAAAGATCAATAAAATGACAAATGTTTATTCACATTAATCATGAAAAAAGGGAGAGGCAAATTATTTAATATCAGAAATGACAGTATTATTAACAATTTTATGTCAAATTCTTAAAATTAGGAGAAATGGGCAAACTGGCTACAAAGCACTAAAGACAAAACATTTGCTAAAGAAGAAATATATGATATCAACAGCTTTTATATATTATTTTTGTTTTAGTTAAAAACACTTTGACAAAGAAAAACTTCAAGCTCAGATAGCTTTATTGTGAATTATACCAACTTAAGTAAGCAATTATACAAATGCTACACAAACTAGTAAAAATTGAAAAAGAGGGAATACTTTCCAGCTGATTCTTTGGGGCCATACCAAAATCAATGACATCAGTAGAAAAGAAAACCACAGGCCAATATGTTTTTAAATATAGATGCAAAAATTATCTATAAATATTTAATAAATTGAATCCAATAACATAAGAAGCATATTACACCTTGACAAAATGGCACTAATACAGGGAACCTGTACTTTAAAAATAAATCAATGTGTTTTTACCATATTAGCCAGCCAAGCACCAAATAAAAATTTAATAAATGTACAAAAAACCTAGGCAAAATTCACTATCCATTTTTCTTTCAAAAGAAAAATTTTCAACAATTATAATGAAAGGGAACTTCCTCAACTTGAGATAGTGCATCTGTGAAAATTCTACAACTAACTTCATACATAATCATGGAAACTGGAATGTTTTCCAGTTAAGAACAGCAGCAAGACAAGGATGCCAACTTTAATCACTTTCATTCAGTATGGTATTTAATATTTTAGACAGTGCAATTAACAATTAAAATCCAAATTGAAAAAGAATAAAACTCTTCTCTATTTGCAGATGTCGTATTTACCTATGTAGAAAATCCCAAAGAGAGGCAATGCCAAAGAATGCTCAAACTACAGCACAATTGCACTCATCTCACACACTAGTAAAATAATGCTTAAAATTCTCAAAGGCAGGCTTCAGCAATAAGTGAACCATGAACTTCCAGATGTTCAAGCTGGTTTTAGAAAGGCAGAGGAACCAGAGATCAAATTGCNAGTCGCTCGGTCGTGTCTGACTCTTAGCAACCCCATGGACTGCAGCCTTCCAGGCTACTCCGTCCATGGGATTTTCCAGGCAAGAGTACTGGAGTGGGTTGCCATTGCCTTCTCCGTAATCAGTATATATGAGATTGCAAAACCATCAAGGCCATGGGATATGTCTTATTAGTTTATTTTTTTTCAACCCCCAATAACTAGGTCTGAGCGATGAGACACTTAATAGATACTGGTGAATGAATGATGGAAGTTACAAAATAGATGTCTCTGTAATATTTTAAAACCCACTAAGAAACAAGGCTCATGTTAAACTTTTCATGAATCATTTTCGATTAAAGGCTTTCATGAAATGTTGCTTGCTTATTTTCTGTGTGGCTCTTAGTAGCTTATGAAAATGCTAGGTCCTACTCTCAATTTATTTTTTGAAAATCTTTAGATTTAGCAGTTTTCCCTCAAGAGACAGAGGCCCATCATCTCTTCAGGTTATTTCACTCATGGAAACATGGAAACACAAGAAGCTGAATCAGCATTTCCATGTTTTATAGGAAAGTAACCATTATTAAAAAGTCGAATTATCAGTGTTTTTGCCTTTGTAGAAATTCATAGTTTTTTCTTTTTTTAAAGATTTTTTCCCCTATATTTTTAAGGATCTCTTTAAAAGATTTGTTGTTCATATGGGCCATTTTTAAAGTGCTTATTGAATTTGTTATGATATTGCTTCTGTTTTGAGTTTTTTTAGTGTTTTGGCCGTGAGGCTTGTAGGATCTTAGCTCTCCGACCAGAGATCAAACCTGTACCTGCTGGTTTGGAAAGCAAAGTCTTAACCACTAGACTGCNAGATGGTTGGATGCCATCCCCGACTCAATGGACATGGGTTTGTGTGGACTCCAGGAGTTGGTGATGGACAGGGGGGCCTGGTGTGTTGCAGTTTATGGGCCCACAGAGTCGGACACAACTGAACGACTGAAATGAACTGAACTGAACTGAAAATCCTTGGATTTTACAAAAATAATTAGTGAAAATTGAGTTTAGGAAATTTGTAGTACATAATATCAATTTATAGAACTCAACTCTAAGTCCATATATTAGCAATGCACAATCATAAATTAAAATAAAAGTACTATTTACAATAGCATCATATCTGAAATAATGAGTGACAAAATGTTTGTAGAACCTATACATTGAAAACTATAAACCATTTCTAAGAGGAAAATTTAAAACACACAAATAGGAAGTTTCACTATATTCTTGGATCAGAACACTCAAAATTGAGCTGTTACTTCTTCCCAAACTGATATAACTATTCAAAGAAAGTCCAACCAAGTCTGTTACTTTGTGTCTCCCACACTTGGCCTGGGGGCAAAGCCAAGAGAGAGTTCCCTAACAACAAAGAAGAGAATCTACAAAACTACATGCAGATTGCTTGCAGTCAGGATAGTGTTAAAAAAAGCCCCTAGGTACACACATGATCTGTCCTGAAAGGGAAAAACTTACAAAGTGTTCTGAGGTATAAATATTGAAAAGCTTCCTAAAAGATTAACCCCTTTGCTAGATATCAAGATGTTCTTTTCAAGATTCAACTCAAAGTAAATTGTTAATGGGAAAGAGGAACTCCAGCCTGACAGAAAAACTTTAAGCGATTTTTTTTTTTTTTTTGGTCTCTTCAATGCTGCATATATATAAGTAGAAAGCACTTATACGTCTCCATAAAGCCATGCTTATATTATACCCACTTCTACCTTCAGCTGTGATTTACTCTGAATCCTGTCTCACTTGTAAAATACTCTGTCAGTAACAGCTCAGTGAAATCTTCTTAAAGTAAAGCATTCTTGCACCTAGGCTGTTGCTCTGAAAGCTGCCATCTGGTCTAATTCAACTCTATTTTAAGCTCTTGAATCACATGACTTAAATCCACATAAGTGTTGATTGTGCATGATTGCCTTTATTGATTCCTGGTTGGACTAAACTTATTTCAGAGTCTCCATCCAACTTTAGCAAGAATTCTTGATTTTTTTTTTTTCCTTTCTACTCATTCTCTTCCTCTCAAGCTTAATATCGACTCTTTCCCTCTTCTTTTCTAATGCTGTGTCCACAAAGATACTGAGTGGTTGAGTCACATGATGCTTACCCTGGAAATTTAGTTTCCTCACATTGCAACATGTCTAAATACATCTCATTGCCCTGCCCCTCTGAGTACAGCTCTCCCTCTTAATTGCCTAATAAGTGCATCATTGCTAGTCTTGCCCTTAGGATTTGAATAATGGCATTGGCTTTTTGGGATTTCTATCAAACCTAGAGCCCTCTCCAGTTCTTCCTTCCTACTTTTCATATCTGCCATTTTTTTTATTGCCATTCATTTTACTGTCTCACAGTGTAGGTTTTCTTCCTATCATAGCTGANTGGCATTGGCTTTTTGGGATTTCTATCAAACCTAGAGCCCTCTCCAGTTCTTCCTTCCTACTTTTCATATCTGCCATTTTTTTTATTGCCATTCATTTTACTGTCTCACAGTGTAGGTTTTCTTCCTATCATAGCTGAATATTTATGTAGCTGGCCTTCTAACTACACTCTGGGTCAGTGCCAGCGACTCTGAATTAGAACTCCTAGGTAAGTCCCAGGTATCTAGTTTTATTAATAAGTCTTCAGTGATTGTGATCTCAGCCAGTAAAACCACTATTCCTATCCTGCATTTTTAAACTTTGAATAATTATTTCTCTTTTTATCTCTTTATAAAATGAGAGAGATTCTTAAAGATAGAAATTGTTGTAATTATTTTATTCTTGATTATGGGAGATGTTCAGTGAAGCTAGTAGCAACGGATCAAATAATTTAGGGCCACCTTACCTCAGCATGCACACTCACAATGCCCTCCCTGATACAGCTGGGTCCCTGTCCCTTCATTTCCCATATACTGAATCATTCATTCATGCAGGGTAGTTATCTGTTTTGAGAACTCTAGAACTCAAAACATTTCTTCATAGTCATTTTTTCTAACTACACCTAAGAGTTATATTTTCTTCTTCTATTTTTTGCAAACATATAGTCTGAACATTCAAGCAGTATTTCAATAAATGTTTGTTGCTTGCTTTCCCAATTTGTATAGCTGCAGCTTGCATTTAATTCAATACAATGATCCTTTTGTTGAATACCAGATATGTGCAAGACATTGCTTCAGGTGTTATGTTATTATGAGCACACCTTTGGAGTGTTCAGAAGGACTCCAATGTTGAAACCAGATGATGCATAAAATTAGCCCCCAGAGGGTTTTATCATTAAGAAAATTGTAGCTACTACTGCAAGTTAATCTGTCTGTCTGCTGGAGAGAATTACCTTATCTAAAACTTTACAATAAAGCTTTGTGAGAACAAATTCTACTGTGTTACAGTCAAGAGAGACAGTATTTTATTTGGGTTGATATCTATCCTTCAACTCAAAAGGAACCTCCTAATCAATCACATATGATGATGCTTGAAACAATCATCTATGCTGCTTAGAGTTGACCATCATTTTGAAAAAAAAATACGTGCACTAAACTTTGTGAATAACAGTCTGTCTAAAACTTTTAGCAAGGTATTATTATGAAGAACTATTGATATGACACTCAGGAGAGCAGGAACTTAGTCATTTTTGCTACTTCCTCTGTGACACTGACGAATCNAAAAAAAATACGTGCACTAAACTTTGTGAATAACAGTCTGTCTAAAACTTTTAGCAAGGTATTATTATGAAGAACTATTGATATGACACTCAGGAGAGCAGGAACTTAGTCATTTTTGCTACTTCCTCTGTGACACTGACGAATCAGGTGCCTCAAATAGGTCACTGTAAAATTGAAAGTGGACCTAAAGTGGCTTTGGACTATGCATGCTTTGAAAATGCAAGTGTCATTCCTAGCTTACTCATGGATAGAAAATGAATGAATAATAATTATACAGATAGCTATCATGGGAAAAGAGAAAGCTGGTGTTTAAGAACTTGGAAATGTCATTCAGTAGTATTTCAGATTTTCCTCTTATCATACATCTTAGCTGTGCGCTCTTAATATTATGTCATATTTATGACCCTCAGTTTCCTATGTTCTGTATCAGGGTGATAGTACTTCAGAGGAGACTTGTAATGAGCAATTGAGAAAATGTGTGTGTGAAAACTACAAGACATCTGATATTTGGAAATAAGTTTCAAAATATGAATACTCTGAAGATAACTAAAAACTAAACTTCATATTAAAGCATATGTTACTTATGTTTCAATATCTTTTCCAAGATCATATGCTTGTAAACAAATTTACTTTGGCCTTAAGTATATCAGTAGATATGAGTGGCATGTATAGTGGGCTATCAAACTATAACAATTTTAGAGGAGAATTCCGGTGTGATCCTTTTCTTTTTTCTGCAAAACTTATTTCAAAATGCACACACACACACACACATACACATTTGTCTGTAATTCTTAAAATTTAAAACATGCTTAATGGAAAACTTTTCCATATTTAACTCTAATTTCTTTTGGGAAATTCACTGTTATAAGATTTATCTATGGTTATATCTGTAGCTACAGGTCATCCTTTTGCAGTACTACACTATATTAGAGTATAGCATTGTATAGAGAACTGAACACATTGATTCAGTTGTTCTATACCTTTACAAATGCTTGATGTTTTCAGACAAAATTTTTTGCTAACATGATAGGTATTAAATGGCATCAGATGATGCAAATTGAACTAGTAACTATAAGTTTATATACTTATTTTTCTTTCACATAGAGCTTATCTTTATGTCCAATCTTAATATTTGTTTTTTTTTTTATGAATTGTAGGACTATGTCCTAAATGGTAAACCTTGTGCAGTTTATATGTGTTAAACCTTAATTCTTCCAGTACTTACACTGTTTTTCATTGTCTTTAAGATATCTTATTTTCTAATGGAAATTCTTACTTGCAATTGAATGTATTAATGTTTTCCTTTTTGGTTAATATTTTTATATCTTGCGTGCAAAATTATTTCTTATTCAATGATCTGAAAGGCATTCTCATGTTGTATTCTAATTGATTTACAGTTTTGACTTTTATCATTATGACTCTAATCCAGAGAAAATAGGTTTCTGGAATTGTTGCTAGGAAATTTTATTTTCCATAGGGATAATTAATGATTTGTTATTTCCTTATGTTCCACTTTGCTGAATTTCTGTCTTTTTCAAATTTGTATTGAAATATTTATTTTGATACTATCAGTCATAATTACCATATCTTTAAAACTTGATATTTATAAAAGCAAATGTTTCTACCTTCTATTCTTTCAGAATAATTAAGCTGTTCTTGAACTTGATTTTTCATGTACATTTTAGAACCAGTATGTCTAACTCTATGCAAGATACTATTCAGAATTTGATTGGTACCAAATCAGAAAACATCAATAACTTACACTGACGTTATGCATGTATACATCAATGTGGGTCAGTAATCAAAATATTAACACTCTAATCCATGAATATGGTATGTCTCCCCATTTTAGCTCTTTATATTTTTAGCACTGGAAATTTTTTATTTATTTGCACATTTTAAGATCTTTATTTTTGTCTCAATATTTTTTCTTTCTCTTGAGACTGAATATATTATTGTTAATTAAGTAGATTTTTAAAATCAGGTTTTTAGGAAGAGTGTTTTTCTGTTTTAGAATGCAGATGCACATTGCATTCATGGGGAAAATGTTTTCTTATTTAAATTCTTTTTCATGATTTTCCACAAAGTTAGAAAAATGTAAACTTTCAGGATGAGGTGCATAGAGTTTGTTAGATGTTATATATAAATTATTTAGTTATGACAAATAACACTTTCATTATAAATTTTCCAAGTGCTTGTTGCTGTTGCGTAGAAATTCAGCCAATTATAGAATATTAATTATGATTCTAGCAATGTTTATGAATTTTCTTGCTGTTGTTGTTCAGTCACTCAGCGTGTCTGACTCTGCAGCCCCATGGACTGTAGCACACCAGGTTTCCCTGTCCTTCAAAATCTTCCAGAGTTTGCCTAGATGCATGTCCATTGAGTTGGTGATGCCATCCAACCATGTCATCCTCTGTCACCTTCTTCTCTTCCTGCCTTCAATCTTTCCCAGCATCAGTCTTTTCAAATGAGTTGACTCTTCACATCAGGTGGCCAAAGAATTAGAGCTTCAGCATCAGTCTTTCCAACGATATTCAAGGTTGATTTTGTTTAGGATTGACTGGTTTGATCTCTTTGCTGTACAAGGGTCTCTCAAAAGTTTTATCCAGCACTACAGTTTGAAAGCATCAATTTTTCAGCACTCAACCTGCTTTATGTTCCAACTCTCACGTCCATACATGACTATTGGAAAAAAACATAGCTTTGACTATAATGAACCTTTGTCATTAGTGATGACAAAAGAAAAGTGACGTTCCTGCTTTTTAGTATGTTGTCTAGCTATGACAACATAGCTTTTTTCTCAAGGAATAAGCGTCTTTTAATTTAATGGCTGCATTCACTGTCCACAGTGATTCTGGAGCCCAAGAAAATAAAATCTGCCACTATTTCCATTTCTTCCTCATCTATTTGCCATGAAGTAATGGGACTACATGCCATGATCTTAGTTTTTAGAATGTTGAGTTTTAAGCCAGGCTTTTCACTCTCCTCTTTCACTTTCATCAAGAGGCTATTTAGGTCCCCTTCTGCCTAGGGTGGTGTCTGTTGCATATCTGAGATTATTGATATTTTTCCCTGTGACCTTGATTCCAGCCTGTGATTCATCCAGCCCAGCATTTTGAATGATGTATATAAGAAATTTTCTTATGAATTCATTAGTTTATTGTAATTTTTTGTTTCCTATATATACAGTTATTGTGTTCAAACAATTCTAGGTTTGTTTGTCCTTTGTAAACCTCATATTTTATTGCTTATCTTTCTTTGTTAATTAGTTCTATAATAATATTGAATAGAAGCAGTCATAAGCAGGCATATATACTTCTTTATTTTAGAAGAAGTACTTTAATCCATTCTTTATTTATTATAAAGTATGTCTTGTATGTGTGCATTTGTTCATGAACATGTGTGCTTTGTCTTGCTTTTGAATGGCAACAGGTGCATGGATCCCCTATGACAAGTCATATGAGAATTTTTTCCCTCTTCTTTCATGTGTTCTCCTCACTCTTAAATCCATATTTACATATTTAAACATAATTATACATATTTTATTTTCCTGTTAATTTATATGTTCCTATATTACCATACAGTTTACATCAAGTAGGAGGAATCCAGTGAAAAGTAAAATCCCTAAGGTCTAAGGGTACAAGGCCATGGAGAAGGGAACATCATGTCGATGTGACATGGATAAAAAATGTGCAACTTAAAAGCCTGCCATCAGATAATCACAGCTGAGGTTTTTGAGAAATGGTGAATATAATTTGCCCTCAAATGAAAAGTCAGAGTCTCAAATAAAATAAAACTAGTGACAAGTCAATCATTAATTAAACTTCCAGAAGCTTGAATTTAACAAGCAGTTAAATGCTTGTTAAACCCAGTGGAGTTCAGTCTACATAGGCCAAGTGATGTGAGGAGGTGACATAGCATAGCTTAGTCAGTAAATTAACATATCCTAGCACAGATTATGGTGTTCCAGGAATTATTATTAAAACTTGGAAAATACCTTAGAAGTCATGCGATCTAACCTCTCATTTAATGGAAGAAACTTTCTTTTGTAGCCACAACTCTCTTAACAATGTTTTTCTCCATTCACTTCTAATCTGGTGGATGTAACCTAAGTTAGATGTTCTAGCTTCTGGAAACTTAATTTTCAATTACAAGGAAACAGACCATGTGTGGTTTTTACACTTCAAGTAGTTAGCTTCTAACTCTATTTGAAAAATTTTCAAGAAGAATAAAGTTTAAGATTCTTAAAGTTTGATAAATTTTAAGATTCTTCTTAAACTCAAGAAGAATAAAGAAACAGGAAGGATTGTAGAAAAAAGTAAATGAATTTGGATTGGTGACTGGAGCCAAGAGGACAGCTATGGAGTGTGCAAAGGGTAGGGGAGTTTATTATCCCCAAATCAATGCCCAGTTTACTCATCCTGAGTGATTGCTCTGGTGTGCATCAGGAAAAGAGCATTACACAGAGCTGGGGGAATCATATATCCACGCAAGGTGACATGTGGATTGAACTCAAGCTAAAGACACCTAGTTATGAGAGATAGCCCCTATAAGAGAATATATAAAAAAGATGATTTCATGGACTTCTGAGCTCCAGTTTTTTCATCATTCATTTTCTCATAGGTATGTGTCAACAGTGGATAATCTGTGGGATGGTTTTCTTTATAGACTCCAGTCTTCATCAGTATGAAAAATGTTAACTTTTCCACTTTTGGGGCTCTTTCTGTGGTGTTCTCTATGGTAAATCAATATCTAATATGTTAAAGTCACATTTTCACCACAGACAATTCTGTAAATATGGTAATAATTTATGAGTCAAATTAAAATGTGAGAAACTGCCAGATTGTTTTCTGAGTGGCTATACTATTTTGTTAGGTGTTTGTGGAGGTTTTGGGTTGACTGCAAAAAATTCAGCAGAGAGAAATTCTGTAGGGTGCTGGAACCGTTCTATATCTTTATAGGGTAGTGATTGTAAGAGTCAATGCATATGCTAAAACACAGAATTGTAGACAAAATAAATGAACACTGCTTACTATGTGTAAATTCATACAAACAAATAAAAAGCATACCAATTTTAAAATAAGATAGCTTTCCAACATTCTTGAGAGAAAAAGCACTCGAGAATTTTCAAATACATGGAAAAATTTCCCTTAAAATTCAGCCATACAATAAATCACTGCCTATAAAGCTATAGGTTTCATTTTCTTGCTCTTTTTCTTTTTCACTCTTCTATTTTTAAAATATGTTTCAAATTCTTTTGCACTTCCTTTAATATTAATTCTGCATTTAAACACCTCTTTTCAGAAATTGCTATTTCCATCACTTCTGAGAGGTTCAGAATTGCTCTACAATTGTGGACAGTGTTCAATTGATCCTTCAAAAATAAATAGGTTTGGCAATTTTTTCATTGAATGCTTCCACATATGGACCATATGGAATTTGAATTAAGGTAATAGGTATTGAAAAGGGGACTCATCATAAAAATGTTTTGAAATATAAGTTGTCTATTTTAAGGTCCATAGAAGACAATCTGTACTTACAGTTAGATCATTTTTATTGCAGTGATTATTGTCACATTTTCATCATGCTATAAAAACAGCATGCCACATCCATCTTGTCCCTTTAGTAATGATTTTAATGCAGTGTGATAAAAACATACGCTGTGTCATATGTTATATGCTATGTACTCCTAATTGGACATTTAAAAATGTTTAATAATGACTGAAGCTGCACTGTGTCTAATATATTATGGAACAAATGTGTCAAAAACCAGTGGTATGCTCTAAAACTTTATTTTAAAACAGGCAGATCATACAGCTCAGATGCTGCTGTTTGTGTCTGATTTGGGCAGCAATGGAATTCAAGAAGCAGATGATGAAAATCACACAGTTGGGATATTTTCTCCCTTTAGAAAAAGAGGCTGAATAAAAAATGTTAATCTGATCCTCTGCCATTTTAGTTCACTCTGGTTAAACTGACTTCAAATGGAGTTACATTGATCAAATAGACTAGTGTCACCATTTGTTGACCAGAGAGCAAGAAAAAGGTTTTCGTAAAAGATCTAATCTGTGAGTATAAATTGCTGCCACATAAATAATGTCACGGGAAGAACCTGTCCTATTGGTGTAGCCATCTACATGAATTCCTGGTCTACCCAGATTGGGCAGAACTTGCCTAAGAAAGTCATGTGGGAAGATCATTAAACCAAGGGATGATAGGTGTCACTGTCAGTGAATTTATTAAATTCTTCATAAGACGTTGAAACAAAATGAACATTTTTAGGAACAAATCAGCTATAAAAGATAGATGGAATTAAATACACTTTTATGACAATATTCATCTTCTGTCTGGTTTCTAGACAATTGCATCTTCTGATTTGGAACAATTCTCAAAATTTCATTTCTTCATTCATTCATCAAATATATAGGCAGTGCCTTCTGTGTCTTGGGAATTGTATTAAGCCCTGGAAAATCACCAGTGACCTAGCGGCATTTCCAACCAAAATTCTTCATCCCAGAAAATGTCTTAATTTCTACAATATGGCCCTCAAGACTGAGGTGTTTCTTTCATATAAATATGGAAATCTATTTGCATTTTAATATATTCATAAATACATTATAACATTTTTAGGTCACTGAGCCTTTGCTTAAAGCAGAAGATGATTCTTTTCAATTGAATCCTTTTCATAGGGCTTCCAATAGATTGAATTCCAGCCTCTATATTGATTCACTGATATTGGTCCTTAAATGACTGCCTATTTTGTTTGTTCTCAAATTGTTTTGATAGGGGAGCAGATAATTGTATTCTTTCTTCCTGTTAACCCGTTTCACCACTATCGTGATAATTTCTTATTTGCTCATCTTTATTTCTGACATTCTTTAGTTTCAAACTTGGACATGGTTAAGACCAAATATTTATTAAAACTTGACTCAAACTTCAAGTGAATCAAAGAATTCTACTGGGTGAACACTGGGGCTCCTTCAGTGCTATCTACCTAGGAATAGGTTTCCAACTGACATCATATTTCTCATCATTTTTCCCCTGCTTTGTCAACTAGAATTATAATCACTGAGCATGAGGGAAAGTTCTGGGAATAAATGCTGTGAAATTATTATCTGTTTAACTTCATCTGTTGTCTTTCCATCCCACAAAAATGCAGTGCTAGCCTTCAGATATTTTCATTCACAAATAAGTAAAAGAGAAAAAAAAAATGTACCAATGATATCTTATATATTACCTTAATAAGACTTCCCTGGTGGTGCAGCGTAAAAGAATCTGCCCACCAATGCAGACATGGGTTTGATCCTTGGTCCAGGAAGATCCCACATGCTACAGAGCAGCTAAGCTGGTGTACCACAACTATTGAGACCACTCTCTACAGCTGCAACTACTGAAGCCTGCACACCCTAGAGCCCAAAGTCACAGCTACTGAGCCAGCACACTGCAACTAGTGAAGCCTGTGTGCCTAGAGCCTGTGCTCTGCAATAGGAGAAACTACTGCAACGAGAAGCCCACACATTGCAACGAAGAGCAGGTCTTTGCGCTCACCACATTTAGAGAAAGCCTGCACAAAAGCAATGAAGATCCAGTGCAGTCAAAGCTAAATAAATATTAATAATAAAACATAAAAAATAAATAAACATGCCTCTGGAAGTTTCACTTGTACTTTAACATGCCTTTATTTTTTAAATTTTATTTTATTTCAAGTAATTTTCTGAGAATATTATGGCTCTTCTTTATTATTTTTTCCATAGTTTTAACATTCTGGCTGGAAAATTTTTACGTAGATCTCATTTACTTCAAATAATATATAGCCCTAATATTTTGACTCTTTAACATCTTAATATCTTAGTGTTAAACATGTCTTTCAATTTTTTAAAATAAAGGGTCAGCTGTTCTCCCTAGGTCACGCTTTTAAATACTCCTCTCTGTATGCTATTTCAGACCCATAACTATAAGGAAGCAAAACAATGAGTGTTTAGGGTTTAATTTTTAATAAAAAAGTTCCCCAAACTCAATTAAATTCTTACTGAATCTTGACTGAAAATGAATATATTAAACCCCAAGAAGCAGCCTCAAATGTCTAATACATTGGATAACAAGGATTAGAATGCTGGTTTGGGATCATATGTCTTCGTTTGGTTATTAGACATTAAGAATAGGATTTTCGGAAGCTCTCCTAGATGCATTAGTCCCAGTAAAGTACTTACCAGATAATTCATTATAGTCTTTTTTTTGGGGGGGGGGGGGAGGGAAGGGTTTGTAATTTAGAAGAATGCAATTAAAACTGAACTTGATAATTAATTCTGAACTGGTGAGAACTAGTTCCAGAGATTATGACTATAATTCTGTGTAGTCATTGATATAAATATTCATGAGGTTTCATTGTTTTATGGTTTTCTCAAGCACACAGCTTATCTGAAGAAGTAAAATTAAAGTACCATTATTTAACATTACAATGCAAATAAGAATCAATGAAGAAAGAATAGTTAATTCAATAGGGAATGTGAATACATGTAGGCCCACGTAGAGACTACATCATATATGTACAAATACAAAGTCTCCGAACATATAAATTAGAAGATTGGAAAAAGAGGAGAGAAAAAGATATGGGTAAACAATTTTGAAACTTAATCTGGTCAACACTGGGTGAGTGAAATTCATTGAAATCGACTTAACCTACTCCCGAAAATCAATCAACATATAAAACTAATCGTGTGCAGCAGAAGAGAGAATGAGAAAATGGTCTTTCTTATTCTATTTTCATCTTTTACTGAGCCATAATACCATCATATCTGACCTTGAAGCAGATAAGTTTATAACATGAAAATTTTCAAGTAATCGGATAGAATAAACAGGGCATGATGAATGGATGAATGCATGGGTAGAAAGTACAAAGAGAGAAGTAGTCAGAAAGCAGCCAGTTAGGACAGTTGAAATAGACGGAGGACTGGGGGGTGAGAGTAGGGAGTGCAATTTCAGACCATAGTCTTCAATGTGATTCAATGTAATTTAAAAACTCAATCTTAATAGGATTCTTATAATTGCTATTTGTTTATACTCTCAAACTTGATGAAGAAAGGATCAACACAAACAGTATATTCATTGAAAACTTTATACTGATTTGAGGAAGATTTAAGCCTTCTGTACTGATGTGCTCAGTTCGTTTATTGTTAAGTACCACAAAGTCAAATTCAGTATTATGTGATTAAGCTACATCTGGCTCTGTGCAAGCACTCACCATATTTCTTTAAGTTCAGCAGGTGTTTTGCAAAGAATCTGAAGGATTTTGCACAGAATTAGTGCCTATAATAAAGCAATGCTGATGAAGAGACAGCTTTTTATATCACTGATATATTATAGTTTCTTCCTAATAAATGTCATTGCTAGATATTTCAAAACCTGAAACAGATTTGCTGACTGCACTGTTTTGAAGCATATTTGCTGTGCCTTATTGCTAAGATGTTTTTTTATAGACATACAGTTTAGAAATTTTATTTGACACTGTTGACTACTAAATTAGCAGCTTTTCAACTTTGCAAGACTTCTGTCACACAATTGAGATAAAAGTTAAGATTCATCACTTTTGCATTAATCTTTCCTGGAATCACCCTAAGACAATTTTTGATTTATTAATTGAAGCTTTAATCTGAGAAATAAATAAAAACAAGCTTGTTAATTTGCTTTGTTTTTGTTTCCAGATTCTTCTCTCTCCCTGTATTTCTCTTTCATACATACATACATACATACAACTTATGAAGAGACAAGAGTCAAAATGTACAGATCTTTTCATTTTTAATTGCTGGCAATTTGATGGTATAAAGCTAAAAGCATTCTTCAGTTGAAAGGCTTATTTAGGGAACCTACTTGGCCTTCAACTGTTAGCATGCTGCTGTATTCTTTGCATTGACATACTGTTTCTGGTGATCTTTTTGGGGAACTCTGTTCAATTGGTTAGAGCTTTGGGTCAGTGAGTTTCACAGGATCAATTCATGATTTTCTCTTTTTGGTGGGTTCCCAAAAGAGTCAGGTAGCAACATCAACCACAGATGACTGCTGACATAGGTGTCCTTAACCTGTGAGTACAACAATCCCATAAACATGTACAGAAACTGAATTCTGGCCAGGTTACTGATAAAGCCCTAACCTGTGCCATAAGATATTAGCATAAAGAGAGATTGGTCCTCTGTTTCCAGCCACAGCCCAAACCCCTCATCTAGAACATGGGTAGCTATCATTCAGTTGCTAAATCACGTCCTACTCTTTGTGATTCCATGGGCTGCAGCACACCAGGTTTCTGCATCCTTCACTATCTCCCAGAGTTTGCTCAAATTTTGTCCATTGAGTCAGTGATGCTATCTAACCATTTCATTCTCTGCCACTTCCTTTTCCCTTTGCTTTCAACCTTTCCTCCTCACATCAGGTAGCCAAATATTGGAGCTTCAACTTCGGCATCAGTCCTTCCAATGAATATTCAGGGTTGTTCCTTTAGGATTGACTGGTTTGATCGCCTTGCAGTCCAAGGGACTCTCAAGAGTCTTCTCTAACACCACAATTTGAAAGCATCAATTCTTTGATTATCAACCTTCTTTATGGTCCACCTATCACATCTGTACATGCTTACTGGAAAAACCATAGCTTTCACTATACAGAGCTTTGTCAGCAGAGTGATAGCTCTGCTTTTTAATACACTGTCAAGGTTTATTATAGCTTTTCTTTCAAGGAGCAAGGGACTTTTAATTTCATGGCTGCAGCTGCATCCACAGGGATTTTGGATACTAAGAAAATAAAATTTATCACTGCTTCCAGTTTTCCTCTTCTATCTGCCATTAAGTGATGGGACCAGATGCCATGATCTTAGTGTTTTTTAATGTTGAGTTCCAAGCCAGCTTTTTCACCCTGCTCTTTCATTCTTGTCAAGAGGCTCTTTAGTTCCTCTTCACTTTCTGCCGCTAAAGGGGTATCATCTGCATAACTGAGGTTGTTGGTATTTTCCTGGCAATTTTGATTCCAGCTTATGATTCATTTAGCCTGGCATTTCACAAGATGTACTCTGCATAGAAGTTAAATAAGCAGGGTGATGCTTGTAATCCTTTCCCAATTTTGAACCAGTTGGTTGTTCCATGTTTGGTTCTAACTGTTGCTTCTAGACCCTGCATTCAGGTTTCTCAGGAGACAAATAAGATGGTCTGGTATTCCCATCTCTTTATGAATTTCCCACAGTTTGCTGTTATCCACACAGTCAAAGGCTTTCGTGTAGTCAATGAAGCAGAAGTAGATGATTTTCTGGAATTCCTTTGTTTTCTGCATGATCTAACAACTGTTGACAATTGGATTTCTGGTTCCTCTGCTTTTTCTAAACCCAGCTGGTACATCTGGAAGTTCTCAGTTCACATACTGCTCAAACTTATCTTAAAGAATTTTGAGCATAAACTTGCTAGTATGTGAAATAGGTACAATTGTATGGTAGTTTGAACATTCTTTGACATCACCTTTCTTTGGGATTGGAAAGAAAACTAACATGGGAGCAGAGTAAAAACACCAAAATCTTATTCAATCATCTTTAAAATCTGGTTCTGTGAGATAGCATGTTTGTAATGAAGAGAGAGAGAAAGAGAAATGTTAAAATGTTATTCTAATGACCTTTACCCAAAAAATCTATATTCATTCAAAAGCAGTTTCTATGTACTGATTGTGAACATGAAGAGGGATAATAAAAATATAATAGTTTTTTTCATAAAGAATATGTCATCTACACCAGTATTAAAGTCATATATGAAAATGTGAAACATACATATGTTGGATGACGAATGCTGACTGACAAATAATTAGCACAGGCAACAGATTTCAATTTTAAAGAAAGAAAAAGTCAAATATTCACACTTTCAGGGGCTGTATACATCAAAAAGTAAGAAGGGATGTGAGATATATTTTGTGCAAAAACAATATTTAAAGCAAAATCAGGGACCTTCTTAATTCACTGATGAAAGTTGTAGGGGATGATGTGCCCAACATAGCAATTAGAAAAATCTGATTAAACTACCAAATAATAACTTTTCAAATGTCCATTGGAATTTGAGCTTACAAGATGACCTGGTAACCTGAAATCTAAAGTTTAAGTAGCCTTTCTGAAAAGAGATGGATTATCAAACCCATCTGTGTCTGTATACAGGAAAGAGAGGCATCCTGCAAGACATGGTAGAAACAGATGAAAATTAATATGCTATAATTTTAGAGAACTGCCAATGGTCAAGTGTAGGTTAGCATGTTAGTCTAAAATAGCTGGGGCCACCTGACTAAAAGACCTTGAACTGATCTAAAAATTCAGTCCTGTGGCTCTTCTGTAGGAGTTCACAGGAAAGGTTGTGAGCATAAGAGGAAATCAAAGCCTCTTTTTATTGGTAAAGGCATACAAAATCATCAGCTATTCAGTTGTGCAAGGATAAGCAAAATACGCCTATTTTTTTCCAGACTTTTCTTTCCTATAAAGCAAAAGTTGAAAGCCACAATGACTATGGCCCACAAGAACCAGAAGTTGAAAGGAAAACGCCACCTCAGGAGAAAATGACAAGAAATCTACATTCATTCAAAACTAGTTTCTAGGTGTTGATAATCTTATTATCTCCTTGTAACACCTAGTAGAAGCCTCCTACTTCTGGGAGAAGAATAAGAAAATGTTAATAAAGACTAATTCAGAAACAAGGCAGTTTTGAGTTACAACAGGGGAAAAAGTTTGTAAAAGCCTGAAAAAGCCTCACCCTAAGCCTCTAGTGCCTGGGACTGCCCTAAGATGGAAGCTGAACCAAAACAACAGAGAATTCCTCCCTCACATGGTCATACCCCAGGACAAATAGTTTGCACTAGTCCTCTGGAAGCGATATTTGAATCTTTTGGCCCACGGAAAGTAGCTATAGTAACAACAATCTTATGCTCCTGTCAACTCCTGACTAGATTTCCTCAACTGCCCATATTAGCCGCATGATAAAGGGATAAGCATCTAATTTCTCTTCATAATTGTTTTTATCTCTAGTAATCTTTATCTAGTAATTTTTATTTCTTTCTTAGTAATTATTTTATCTTTAGTGTCATGATAGTGATAAACAGAAAGTCAGGGGGAAAAACTGACCATTAAACTCACTGTCAAGAGGCAACCAACCAACAAAACCAGACTCAGAGATGACTCAGAGATTGCAATGAACAGAGAGAGTTTTAAGATCACAATGATTAAGCTGTCAACATCTGTTGCACGAAAGAGCAATATATATGCACAAACAGAAAATAACATTAATTATATTCCTTAGCCTGAATCCAGTATAGTCTGAAATGCAGAAGTACATATCAGCACAGACAGATAGTGCTCTGGGGCAAGTCTGCTAGTACTGGCTAGATAAAGTTATAAAGGTAATTCTGAATGCTCAGAATATGAAAAAAAAATTCTGTTTAGTTTTTCCTCTATTTATATTTTTTACAACCTATATGAAAAATAACATCATGGAGGTAGCACAGATGTAGAGGCCTCAACAGAAGGTGATAGTGGCTATCACTCTGAGGGAAAAGACTATCCCTCCACAATAGGCATGTTGGAGGAATAAGATATACTAAACTTATCACCAGTTCTATAATATTTTAAATTCTTATCTTCTTTCTCAGTATTGCAGCTCTTTATCCTAGTAGCCTCAAAAAATTACCTTATGTGTTATGTGCTTTTTTGTAGTTGTATTCAGTGAGGAAAACAATAGAATTTTAGAATTTCTTTTCATCCAGAACTAGAACTCCAGAAAATATTTTAGCTGCCTATACATCAAATCTAAAAGTATAAAAATGTGTGTAGTGTGGCTAAAATAGGGCTCTCAGAAACATTTATAGCAGTAAACATTTATAGCAGTAAGTTATATAGTAAAGTTCTCAAATTAATGTTTTAAGTATTAAAAAAAGCAAAAATAAAAAAATAAGCAAAAGTAAGTGGAGGAAGTAAATGTAATAATATTCAAAATTTAATGTCATAAAAGAAGGAAAGAAAATAAGAAGAGAAGAAAGAAAGGGGATAAAAGGAAATAAACCCAAAATATGGTTTTCAAAAATCAACTAAATTGGTAAATTTGTTTATAGAATAATCAGGAAAAAGGAGGGAAGACGCAAACTACCAACACCAGCAATAAATGAAGAGTTGTTAGAGAGGATGCCAATTTAAAAGGAAATATTTTCATTTTTAAGCCAATGCATTTGATAATTGAAACATAATCCTTGAAATAAACAAACTACTAAGTTCAATCAAGAATAATTTATATTCCTATACCTATCTGAAAATTGAATTTATATTAAAGCAGCTAACAAAGAAAAATGTGAATCTTATGTAGCTTTACTTATAAATTTTACAAAGCATTTAAGGAAAAGAGGAAATCAATTCTATACAAATTCTTTTGGAAAATTTAAAAGAAGTGATTCTCAATGTATTTTATGATGTTTGCCTTTCTCTGATGCCAAAAATACTTCAAGAAAACAAAATTTATAAGCATAGTCTAAATTGTCAGTAAAATATTAGCAAATAAAGTCTAGTAATATATAAAAATGATACTATATCATAATCAACTGTTTCTATTCACATGGAAATGCAATGTTAGACCAAAATTTGAAAAATTTAATCAACATTATTTTTCATATCACTGGTATATACATGGAAAACACATATAAAAACAAATAGAATCATCTCAGAGATATAAAAATACATTTTGCAAGCATAATACTTATAATAAAACAATATCAGCAAACTAGGAATTTAATGTAAGACCAGAAACTATAAAACTCTTAGAGGAAAACATAGGCAGAACACTCTCTGACATAAATCACAGCAAGATCCACTATGACCCACATCCCAGAGTAATGGAAATAAAAACAAAAATAAACAAATGGGACCTAATTAAACTTAAAAGCTTTTGCACAAAAAAGGAAACTATAAGCAAGGTGAAAAGGGAGACTTCAGAATGGGAGAAAATAATAGCAAGTGAAACAACTGACAAAGAATTAATCTCCAAAATATCCAAGCAGGTCATGCAGCTCAATTCCAGAAAAATAAACNATAAAGCTTTTGCACAACAAAGGAAACTATAAGCAAGGTAAAAAGGGAGACTTCAGAATGGGAGAAAATAATAGCAAGTGAAACAACTGACAAAGAATTAATCTCCAAAATATCCAAGCAGGTCATGCAGCTCAATTCCAGAAAAATAAACGCCCCAATCAAAACATGGGCCAAAGAACTAAGCAGACATTTCTCTAATGAAGACATACAGGTGGCTAACAAACACATGAAAAGATGCTCAACATCATTCAGAGAAATGCAAATCAAAACCACAATGAGGTACCATCTCATGCTGGTCAGCATGGCTGCCATCAAAAAGTTTGCAAAAAATAAATGCTGGAGAAGGTGTGGAGAAAAGGAAACCCTCTTACACTGTTGGTGGGAATGCAAACTAGTACAGCCACTATGGAGAACAGTGTGAAGATTCCTTAAAAAAACTGGAACTAGAACTGCCATACCACCTAGCAATCCCACTGCTGAGCATACACACAGAAAACCATAACTGAAAGAGACACGTGTACCCCAGTATTCATTGCAGCATTGTTTACAATAGCTAGGACATAGAAGCGACCTAGATGTCCTTTGGCAGATGAATGGATAAGAAAGCTGTGGTACATATACACAATGCAACCCCATGGACTGCAGCCTACCAGGCTCCTCCGTCCATGGGATTTTCCAGGCAAGAGTACTGGAGTGGGGTGCCATTGCCTTCTCCGAATGGAACATTACTCAGCTATAAAAAAAGAATACATTTGAGTCAGTTCTAATAAGGTGGATCAAACTGGAGCCTATTATACAGAGTGAAGTAAATCAGAAAGAGAAACACCAGTACAGTACACTAATGGATATATATGGAATTTAGAAAGATGATAATGTTGAGCCTATATGCAAGACAACAAAAGAGACACAGATGTAAAGAACAGACTTATGGACTATGTGAGAGAAGGCAAGAGTGGGACAACTTGAGAGAATAGCATTGAAACATGTTATTACCATATGTAAAATAGGTGAGTAGGGCACGTTCAATGTATGAAGCAGGGCACTCAAAGCTGGTGCTCTGGGACAACCCAGAGGGATGGGTTGGGAGGGAGGTGAGACGGGGGTTCAGGATGGGGAACACATGTATATCCATGGCTGATTAATGTTGATGTATGGCAAAAAATCACCATAGTATTGTTAAGAAATTAGCCTTCAATTAAAGCAAATTAATTAATTTTAAAAAAGGTAATGTTCTCAAGGCATATTCAAAAATACCTGTTGCTAACTTCACATTTAATATAGAAAGACAAAATCTGTTTTTTTTTAAGATGAAGAAAAGAACAAGAATGTCTGCTTACAACTTTCCAATTTAAATTGTGGAGGTTCTAGTTAGTTCAATAGGCAAGATAAAGAAACAAAAGGTAACTTAATTAAAAAATAAATAAAATGAATTTTATTTGCAGACTTTATTGTCTATAGAGGTAAACTTCAAGTTTTTACAAAAAAGCTGCTAGGACTAATAAGCAGGTTTAAGAAGGTTATACGTGAGAAAGTATGTGTGTCTGTGCATGTATATACAGAATTTCTCTTCTCTTTCTTGTCAATAAATAATTAGAAATACAATATTTAGAAAGTACTACTTATAATAGGATTAAAAATATGACCTAATTAAGGATGCACAATATTTATATGATGAAAACTATAAAACACTACAGAGGAAAACTAAGACCTAAATAAACATAAGAATAACTGTGTATATGGTTTAACAGATTGAAATGACTTACATATAAATTCTTCTAAATTTAATCTATTTGTTTAATACAACCCCAATTATAATCTCAGTAGTTTTGCTGAAAAAAATCACAAATTTACCTTAATAAAAAAAAAGAAATCAGAAGAGCTGAAACAAATTTGAGAATTAGCATCATTATCATTATCCTAAAAAATAAATGAATTTGTTTCTTCTGGGTTGTTGCCTGATATTTTGCTGATATACCTGAAATAATATATAAAAAATATTTTGGGTTGCTAAATTACATTCAATTTGAGTTCCTATTCTTGTCATATTTCTACATGAGAACTAGGAAATTGATCCTTGAAAGTTTAAATATAGATATTAGAAGAGGTCTGTTTGAAATAATTTATATGACATATTACCAAATCCTCAAATACCACTGAGTTCCCACTGCCAGCAAAGTCAAAAATCAGCCTCTCTTTTCCTTTCTAATATATCAGTTTCCATAACTACATTGTCTCTTTAGTTAGTGTACCTGGGGTTGCCATTTCCCTTTAGATCTCCCATCATACTTCCAATGATTCAGACATGTAACTAGAAACAAATCTCAGCATGACCCAGGATGCCAATTGCAACATCAAACTTGAGAGGAGATATATTGATCACAAAGTAAATGCTGGTTTTGCTAATTTATTTCATTAAACAAAAAAGTACTAGACATAGGAAGGAAGGGCATATTTACTGATATGAGTTTCCTGAGTTTCTGAGGTAATATGTGAATTGAGAAGTGTTATACTTTGATCTTAACTTTTCCCAAGAAACATTTAACAAATAGGCAGTGGGGAAAGAGAAACCTCCAGAGCCTTTGGGTGTGTGGAGGCACTTGTTTTGAACTAACTAAAATCCCCACGGACCAAGTAAACTACTGGTGTCTTTCTGTCAGGATGGTGGAGTGATTAATAAGATGCTGACCTGAGTTTATCTCATAAGTGAAGTGCAACAAAGTCGCTCNGTGTGTGGAGGCACTTGTTTTGAACCCACTAAAATCCCCACGGACCAAGTAAACTACTGGTGTCTTTCTGTCAGGATGGTGGAGTGATTAATAAGATGCTGACCTGAGTTTATCTCATAAGTGAAGTGCAACAAAGTCGCTCATTTGTGTCCGACCCTTTGCGACCCCATGGAGCCTACCAGGCTTCTCCTTCCATGGGATTCTCCAGGCAAGAGTACTGGAGTGGGTTGCCATTTCCTGATCCTAGTCAAAAAAAGCAACCATGTGGTTTTCTCATTTGTCCTTGAGATAATATTCCCAAAAAGATTAAAATTAATCAAACTCTGCAAAATCTGTTTGAAGCAAAAGTTCAAAGACCATCATGCTATCCAGGAATACATATGTATTGATGAGAACTAAGCTGTAATGTATATATATTTTTCATATGGATGGATACTGGAGACAAAGTAGAAATTAGCAACTTCTATTTGATTTTGCATTTTGCATTGAAGACAATTATCTTTGACATGGGAGGGTGCAATAAGAATGACCAATGCCTACATAGTTGCTGAAGGAATTTTGTAAAACATCTTGCTTTCTTATATAAACTTAAGATTGGCAACTTAGACTAATTATATTTTAGGATCTTAAATAAAGTTTCAAACGAGGTACTCAGTGTTCTTTGAGGGACTTTGGAGAATAAAGGATGTAATAGAGAATGTGCTTAGTCACTCATTTGTGTCCAACTCTTTGTGACCCCATTGGACTGTAGCCAAGACTCATTTGTCCATGGGATTTCACAGGCAAGAATAGTGGATGGGTTGCCATTTCCTTCTCCAAGGGATCTTTCCTACCCAGGGATTGAATCCATGTCTCCTGTGCTTCCTCCATTGCAGGTGGATCTATGCTCAAATGACAGACTGTTTTCCAAAGGAAGAAGAGGGTAATTTCTTCAACTACTCATGAACTTTTTATCAACCTTCAGCAAGTTTTAGAAAAGGATAAAAAGATGACTTGAGAGTACATAACAATAGGAAAATTCAAAACAATAGAACCCAACATGGATTTACCAAGGAGAGAAAAAAAGCAAGTATAATTTTTCTCTGCTACTGGTTTGCTATATGGGGTGAATCAGGTAAATTTGAAATATGTGTCTTTTAACAGGGCATTTGGAAAAGTCTCTTTTATGAATAATAAAAAATGAAATAGTTACACAGCTTATTACTTAGATAAATAATGGATTATAAAATCATAAATAAATACTGATAAGTGGATTAATGCAAATTTTGGAGAAAGTTGTTAATGGTCTGACACAAGGTTCTACCTTGGATGATTATATGAATGGCTTATATTAAGATATAGAATATTTTTTGCATGAAAATTTTAGATATTAGCTGAGAAAATATTTATGGCATGCATATTGACTGCACAGTATACTTGTCATGATTTTGTTGTTGTTCTGTGTGTTGTTTAGTCGCTAAGTCACGTCCGACTCTTTTGCAGTCCCAAGGACTGTAGCCCTCTAGGCTCCTCTGTCCATGGGATTTCCCTAGCAAGAACTCTTGAATGGATTGCCATTTCCTACTCCTGGGGACCTTCTTGATCCAGGGATCAAGCACAAAACTCCTGTGTCTCCTGATTTTGCAGGAGGATTCTTTACTGTTGAGCCATCAAGGAAGCAGAAGTCATGATAGTATCTACCAAAAGAAGATCCACACTGGTTCTGGGAAATAATCACCCAAGAAGAACATTAGAAACAAGGATAATGTTAGTCTAAAATCAAGATCATGGCATCCGGTCCCATCACTTCATGGGAAATAGATGGGGAAACAGTGGAAACGGTGTCAGACTTTATTTTTCGGGCTCCAAAATCACTGCAGATGGTGACTGCAGCCATGAAATTAGAAGACGCTTACTCCTTGGAAGAAAAGCTATGACCAACCTAGATAGTATATTCAAAAGCAGAAACATTACTTTGCCTACTAAGGTCCATCTAGTCACGGCTATGGTTTTTCCTGTGGTCATGTATGGATGTGAGAATTGAACTGTGAAGAAGGCTGAGCACCGAAGAATTGATGTTTTTGAACTGTGGTGTTGGAGAAGACTTGAGAATCCCTTGCACTGTAAGGAGATCCAACTAGTCCATTCTGAAGGAGATAAGCCCTGGGATTTCTTTGGAAGGAATGATGCTAGAGCTGAAACTCCAGTACTTTGGCCACCTCATGCGAAGAGTTGACTCATTGGAAAAGACTCTGATGCTGGGAGGGATTGGAGGCAGGAGGAGAAGGGGACGACCGAGGATGAGATGGTTGGATGGCATCACGGACTCGATGGACATGAGTCTGAGTGAACTCTGGGAGATGGTGATGGACAGGGAGGCCTGGCGTGCTGCGATTCATGGGGTCGCAGAGTTGGACACAACTGAGTGACTGAACTGAACTGAACTGGACCTCTCTTCTAAAGTCACCAAACAATTCTAATTACCCAAATTTGAAGTGTAGCAAAAGGAAATCAAGAATTAAGGACCCTGATTTGAAAAACTTCTGAGAAAATTCAAAATCTCTTTTATAGATTTAAATAGAACACTAGAAGATTCTGTGGACATGTGTATATGTGTAAATCTGACATGCAGACAAGAGATAAAACTATGCCATCAAAAGCCCATGTGAAAAATAGATGCTAGAAGAGGAAATGTCAAAGAGATAAGATAAAGTTCTAAAAAGGAAAAATTTTACAGTTAAAACTTTCCAAGGAGGAAAAGTAGAATCTTCAGAGGTACTGAGTCATCTCACTGGAGGGGAAAAATATTAGGATTTTCTAGTATGAGATGTGTGATTGGCAGGAATAACCTTTAGGGTTCCTGTCAAACCTGAAATTTGATGACTTTATGACTACAAAATTACCATAAAACTTCACCTTCACTTTTTATTCATTCTGCCCTCTGTTCCCCTTGTCACTGTTTCTTTTAATATTTTGTTTTCAGTAAGCCTTCTGAGAAATCCGTTTAGATTCATTTATTCTAGACATTCAAATTTAAGATTTGACCTCTCAGTCACTGCTTACCAGACAATAGTAGCAATAAACTATTTCATTTCTGATTTGATTTCATCTTGCATTTCCCAAGATACACCCAAGGAACTTTGTTTTCATTGACTCACTCCCTTATTTAAAAATACATGTGCTTATTATGTGTCTAGGATGAAGAAAGCACTATAGGATCACAAGAAACTTGGAGAAAAAAATGTCATGTTTCCTGCCTCCAATCCAAATATCTATTGCCAAATTATCCAGATGCTGAGTTTCTGATTGTTTCCTGAAGAGAAGTCTACAATTTCCCCTAAATATCATTCATAAATATAACATAATTCCTTATAAATTCATTTAAATTTGAAGTTTTATATATTATAGTTTAATACAATTCATATTTTTCCAAAAAAATCAAAGTCAAGTATATAGCATTTCCAGGATCAGTCTCTCTCTCAGCAGTCTTTTTCATTGTGTTATATAAGTTCCACCTAAAAGAATCGGAATTAAGGCAGAGGAAGTGGTTTTGCCTACAGTTGTCTAGAAATGTAGACAGTAGGAGCCAAAGCACCGATAGACAGCATGCATGTTTACTTCTGGCTTCAGAAACTATCTTCTAAATCAGTGGTTCCAAAAAGCCTGCCTGACAATACTTCATCACAATCACAGGCAAGTTTAACAAAAACTCATATTTCTGGATTCTTTTGCAAGACAGTTTGCATTAGACATGCAGTTGGACCACGGAATCTCTATTTTTACTTTTCTGTACCTTTATTCACCATCAATATGAAGAAGACATCCAAAGCATACTTTGGTTTCTTAACTCTTTGCTCTGATTTTGTTTTGATGGTTTAGAATTTTTAGTTCTACACTATATCTTAAGTTGCTTCAGTAATTCTTGCTTAGAACTTCTATTATGATTTTCTTTTATACTATTGATATTCAGTTTGATTTATTATACATTGCTCAATATTTATTCTTACATTGAGATTTTGTTTTCCCTTATCTTGAGAATTTATCTTGATTTAGTTTTATTTGGTCACATTTTTTTAAGCATTTCTTCATGTGTGTTATCACTTGGATAATATTGTATCTGGGTCTAAAATGCTTTTATTTTGTCCAGAATCTAGAATCTGAATTTCTTTAAAGCCCTTCTGCTGATTTTAATTTCAGCTAGATTTGAGAACCAACTGTAAATCCTCTAATGTACAGCACAGTTAAAAATCTCAGGTGCTAACCTTCACTTGAGAATAATTACCTACTTTCTTTTTTCCTTCTCATGTGGATTGCTGTTGATAGTTCACTAAAGGCTGAAAGTCCAAGTCCACTGAACATCTACACTTTTCTTAGGCATGTGTTGAATGTTCCTTGGACTGAGAATTGTCTTTGATGATGTGTTAATATTGAAGAGTTTGAATTACTTGGGATTCAGAAAGTTTGTGTGGAAATGCATGGTGTAGATCTTCTCCTCTCCCTCAATGCTACAGAAAAAGAATAACCAGAACAAACAGTAACCCAGTTATTTTGTTCTCCTTCTTACTCTAATCTCCAAGGCAATATTTGTAACAATGGCTGAATTAAGAGTCAACATTTTCCACAAGTTGAACATATAGAGAGGGATTGGAAGGAATGTTCTTCCATGTTCAGAGTCAAGTTAAAAATGTTGACAGTGCAATTTGGAAGAAAGCAAATGGGACTCAAATTGACCTGTTAAATGTATTAATATAAGGTTGATCCAGGGTTCAAAAGCTAGATCTATTCCCTGTTTTAATACTCACTTTTCTGGTATGATCACTCACCTAGAGCCAGACATCCTAGAGTTCGAAATCAAGTGGTCTTTGGGAAGCATCAGTACGATCAAAAGCTATTGGAGATGATGGAATTCAAGTTGAGCTATTTCATGTCCTAAAAGATGATGCTGTTAAAGTGCAGTGCTCAATATGCCTTAAATTTGGAAAACTCAGCAGTGGCCACAAGACTGGAAAAGTTCAGTTTCCATTCCAATCCCAAAGAAAGGCAATGCCAAAAAGTGTGCAAACTACCACACAATTGGACTTATGTCACACTCTAGAAAACGAAGGCTCAAAATTCTTTAACCAGGGTTCTATAGTACATGAACTGTGAAATTCCAGATGTTCAAGCTGGATTTAGAAAAGGCAGAGGAACCAGAGATCAAATTGCCAGCATCCATTGGATCATCAAAAAAGCAAGAGAGGTCCAGAAAAAACATATACTTCTGCTTTATTGACTAAGCCAATGCCTTTGACTGTAGAACAAACTGCAGAAAATTCTTAAAGAGACGGTAATACCAGACCACTTTTTCTGACTCCTGATAAATCTGCATTCAGGTCAAGAANGGTCCGGAAAAAACATATACTTCTGCTTTATTGACTAAGCCAATGCCTTTGACTGTAGAACAAACTGCAGAAAATTCTTAAAGAGACGGTAATACCAGACCACTTTTTCTGACTCCTGATAAATCTGCATTCAGGTCAAGAAGCAACAGTTAGAACTGGCTATGAAAACATTGAAAAATGGACTGTTTCCAAGTTGGGAAAGGAGTACATCAAGGCTGTATATTGTCACCTTGCTTATTTAACCTTTATGCAGACTACATCATGTGAATGCCAGCCTCCATGAAGTACAAGCTGGAATCAAGGTTGACAGGAGAAATATCAATAATCTCAGATATGCAGATGACATCACCCTATGGCAGAAAGCGAGGAGGAACTGAAGAGCCTCTTGATGAAAGTGAAAGAGGACAATAAAAAAGCTGGCCTAAAACACAACATTCAAAAAACTAAGGTTATGGCATCCAGTCCCTTCACCTCATGGCAAATAGATGAATAAACAATGGAAACAGTGAGAGATTTCATTTTCTTGGTCTCCAAAATCACTGCATATGGTGACTGCGGCCATAAAATTAAAAGACGCTTGTTCCTTGGAAGAAAAGCTATGACCAACCTAGATAGCACATTTTAAAGCAGAGACATTACTTGGCCGACAAAGATCTGTCTAGTCAAAGCTGTGGTTTTTCCAGTAGTCATGTATGGATGTGAGAGCTGGACTATAAAGAAAGATGAACACTGAAGAATTAATGTTTTTGAACTGTGGTGTTGAAGAAGACTCTCCAGAGTCCCTTGGACTGCAAGGAGGTCAAACAAGTCCATTCTAAAGGAGATCATTCCTGAATATTCACTGGAAGGGCTGACAGTGAAGTTGAAGCTCCAATAGTTTGGCCACCTGATGCAAAGAACTGACTCACTGGAAAAGACCCGGATGCTGGGAAAGATTGAATGCTGGAGGAGAAGGGAACGACAGAGCATGAGATGGTTAGGTGGCCTCAGTGACTTGATGGACATGAGTTTGAGCAAACTCCAGGAATTGGTGGTGGACAGGATAGCCTGGTGTGCTTCAGTCTTTGGGGTCACAAAGAACCAGAAACGACCGAGCTACTGAATGGGACTGAACTTTCTGGTTACGTTGTTGTCTTGAATAGCTTTTCTTAAAAAATTCTTACAGTTACATAAGCAATAATTAAACAAGATCACCCTGAAAGGACTCTAAACCTTATGGGCATAACCAAAGTCATCTCTACAAGGTTCTCATTTCCTCTTATGTAACTACTTTTGCTAGTGGATGGACATCCTTCTTACCTATATGACCTTTTGGGCAGGTTACTTAGCCTCTCCAAATTTAAATTTCCATGGGTACAATGCAAATGTTGTGCTCTGCATCTTTGTCCCAGGCTTCTGAGAGATGTGATTGAGATAACCAACTTATACAAATGTCTTGAAAAGTCAGTAAAAATGTAAATGTATTGTAATATCGATTAATATTAATAATTATAAATGTGAAGTACAGTTAAATATACATAAACAATTGAAATTATTGTGAATTATTAAAAATTTATGAAGTCAATTTTCAGTTCTACTTTAAAAACTCCTTGAGAGTAAGGACATTACAGTAAAATTTTTTGGAACTCAGTGTCATAGGATATATATGACTATAATTCCCATTTCCAGATCTTCGTGGTAAACATAAGATAGAAACATAACTTTTACATAGTATGTATTAATTTGTTAAAGCTGTGTATTAGTCTGTTCAGACTTCCATAATATACTATGGACTGGATCGTTAAACAACCAGAAATGTTTTCTTACATTTCAAAGGCTGGGAAGTGCAAGAACAAGGTACTGACTAAGTAGGTTTGATTCTGACCCTTGGTTTGTAGGTGGCTGCCATTTTAGTTGGAGAAGGCAATGGCACCCCACTCCAGTACTCTTGCCTGGAAAATCCCATGGATGGAGGAGCCTGGTAGGCTGCAGTCCATGGGGTTGTGAAGAATTGGACGCGACCAAGCGACTTCCCTTTCACTTTTCACTTTCATGCATTGGAGAAGGAAATGGCAACCCACTCCAGTGTTCTTGCCTGGAGAGTCCCAGGGACGGGGGAGCCTGGTGGGCCGCCGTCTATGGGGTTGCAGAGTCGGACACGACTGAAGTGACTTAGCAGCAGCCATTTTAGTGTGTGCCATTTTAGTGTGTGACCTCTATTTTGTTGTTGTTAAGTGCTCAGAGAAAGCATGAGAAAACTCTCTTGATGTCTCTTTTTAAAATGACACTAATACTGTCAGAATCAAGCTCCACCTTTATGAACTCATTTAACCTTAATTACTTCTTTAGAGGGACTATCACCAAGTACAGTCACACTAGAGCTTGGGGCTTCAGTATGTGAATTGTGCGGGACATAAACATTCAGTCTGTAATAGGCTGCCATTGCAAAGTACCAGAGACTGGACAATTTAGCAGAAATTTATTTCCCCAGTTTTTAGAAGCTGGAAGTCTGAGATTAAGGTGTCTACGTGGCTGGTTTCTTCTGAGGCCTCTACTTGGCTTGTAGATAACCATCTTCTCTCAGTATCTTTGCATGGAGTCACCCTCTAAATGTGTCCGTGTGGAATTTCTTTTTCTTATAAAGACACTTTTCATATTGAATTAGTCATACAATTAAGGCTGATGTTAAAGACCTAATTTTAACCTAATTACTTCTTTGAAGATTTTATCTCCAAATATAGTAACATTCTGAAATATTGAGAGATAGAACTTCAACATGTGAATTTTGGGAAGGGGCGCAGTTCAGCCCACATCATGTACAAAACACTCAAGATTTGAAAAGTGCATTTTTATCTAGAAAAGCTTATGATTTGCTCCAGTCAACACACACTCAACTGATAAATGCTCAGACAATAACTATTATCTAGTTTTTTATAAACTAAGTTTCCAACAGTCAGTCATTTGTTGGATTGACTCATGCCCCAATACTTTAATGCAATAAAACACATTAAAAAATATATATATATCTCCAGTTAGTTCATGAACTTACTTCATAAAATAGCATGTCTTTTAGTGTTCATCTAACTCTTAGTATGGATAGACATTCTGGAATAAAATTTTCAAGAGTGTTCAATAATTTATGCTAATCACTAATTCCCACGACTGCCCCTCTTCTTTTAGTTTGAATAAGTGAAGATACTGCAAATTCAATCTTCTACTCTCAACAAAGAAGCTTTGCCTGCCCTTGTGCACACTGACTCAGTCAGACAGAAGTAAACCTGACTGGCAGTTTTCTAGCTTCTTTTTGTATGCAGAGCTGCCTTCCTGAGGCCAGTATTATTAAGGTTGAATTTTGACATTTCCAAGGAACACCGGAAGACTTTGACCTCTTCTTTTGGAATTTGAAAGATACTGATGGCCATCTATTCACCTAATCTAGTATAATCTTCCTTACCTCCTACTAATTAGAGAAAAAAAATGATTATCTTTTAAATGAGATTCACTTCCTTTTCTAATTAACTGTCAAGAATAAACAAAAATAGTCTCTTCTCTTTTAGCTCTCACACATAGGTTTTCTAGCTGGAGGAGTGACTTCCCATGCAAGGTCTCTGCTACTCACCTCTTACCATCACCACTCACAATTAAAACTCATTAAGATTTTCCTCACTTCCATCTTCTAAGGACAGAAATAATGCAGGCTATTACCATTTGTTTTATTCCAAGAGGGGGGGTTTTATACTGAGAATTCCAGAATTTTCTTTTTAAATCACAGGACTGAAAAATAATGAACTCTTAGCTTCACTTTCTTTTTTCCTTGTGTGTAGATATATAATGTTTATTCTGCTGAAGTTGCATAACATTTTCAGTAAAGTTCATTTATTTTCCAGTGTGGGCTGGGTTTAGTTTTCTTCTCCACTAGTATTGGTACAAATGCGCTACCGTTACTAAGAAATCTACAAATCAACACCCTCATGTGTAGTAATCTGAGTGAGACTGTGCATTTGCTTTGGTATGTATGTGTGCCTAAGTATGTGTATAAATTTGTATAGTCACACACCCTTAGTCCCTATGAACTAGATTTTCACCAAAGCCAGGTAAAATTAAAGAGCAGAATAGGTGCTTGAAGACATTGCATCAGCTCCTCCATAACCCCAAAGAAATCTTGTGATGATCTGATATGACATCATAAGTAACTCAATCTTCTCGCAGTTGAAGGGAAATAAGCTTCCCAAATTATCCTATTTATTTCTCTTTACTTTGAGTGAATTATCTTGCTAACCTGGGAGAATGAAACTCCATGCAGCATATCCACCATTTTGCCTCCTTTAAAACTTAAACCACAGACATATGCAAACATGCAAACCCTTATAAAAACATACACAGATACCTGCTCACAGAGAAAAAAAGATTTCTTCTTGCTCTCCTACCTCTCACCTTCCAGGAAAGCTCCGTTTTTACCTTTTCACTATTATTTCCAGATTCGAGAAACATTGCTTAAGGAAGGAGACTCCAAACCTTTGCAATGAGGAACTACTTTTTATAGCTCTGAATCACTGACATCTCTCCATGCTTGTGTTTGGGATGAGAGTAAGTTTTCTGGTAGTGACGTCTGTGAGTCACAGGTGGATCAATTATCTATGTGAGCCTGTATCCTCAGAAATACGTGGTGAATCACAGAACATTAATTAAAGGAAAGAAGAAGATGTTGCACCAGGCATTCTGTAGGGACAAATCTAGATCATGCAATAAAGTCTATTGATCTATTTATTGGGGATTTTTAATTAGCAGAATTCTTATGCATATGATTAAAAACAATCCATAACTGAACTCTTCCATAGATCTCCATGCTATTTACTCCCATTGTGTACAATATGTACCTTATCAACTCCCAGCTCCAAGGGAGCAGGAATTCTCAGTGTCACTGCACTGTTTTCCTCCTATTGTCTACTTTTCAAATACTGAAACTCTCTTAGCTTTTTCCTCTTTTCCTCATAATTCAATCTTTCTAATTCTCTCAGTGGAACCACCAGCTTCTTCAGAGGTGTCTCAAAGTCTTCTAGTTAGATTGTGATGGATGGGGAGAAGGAGTTGGAAGAAGGAGGTGACACCCTGAATGCTGAGATACAATCCTGTACTTCAATGAGAGATGGTCTGTTTAGGTTTGGGAAATAGGAATGTAATCTAAATGAACTTTGAAGAACCACTCCTTTAGAACTCATCTCAAATTCAGCACAAAACGATAGCTTTGTTCCATTTCCTGTAGCAATTTCTTTATTATGTGGTTCTTGAATTTTTTTAAAAATGTTTACATCTGCGTGTGTTTTGTGTCCAATTAAAATGCATGGTCCTTTTGAATGCCACTTGTATCATTTGGTAATGATGTAACATCTCAATGTATTTTTAAGACCTGATTATTCTCGGTGTACCAATGTTGATCATTGTAGAGGACAGGATTCCTGGATATCATGTGACAATCTGTGCTTTCACACTTTCGGCTCCATCTTTGCCATGGTTGACAAGTCAATCAGTCAAACAGTTTTACTTGAATTGCTGAACCTGTAAGAGGCTCCTCTTGTTGGGAGGTTGGGAGGACTATGTTTACACAAGTGAAACACTTGGATAACAATGCAATATCCCATTAAAAAAGATGAAGAGAGGATCAGACAATTGGCCATAAAAAAGTGACTTCATATATGCTTAGTGCTAGAGCATCTACAAAATGCTTTCATGTTACCTCATCAATCAACTCTACCAGGATTTCAGTAAGATATTATTACCCTCCTCATCAGAAAAGTTAAAACTCTTGTGTAAGACAGTAAAACAGCAACTAATGAGTTAAACATAAACTATAATTTTAAAATTCTCATTTCATGTGGGCTGTACTGGTAGAACAAAACCTTCACAGAAGAAGTGGATTCGGAGTTGTACTAGAAGATAGTCTATTAAAAAAAAATGAGATCAGCTGAGAAAAACCTTTAAAAGAGTCTTAATTCCAATATTCTACAAATCTGTTAATAGAGCTTTTCTGTGTAGGTGTAGACTAATGTACCTGATACATGTATGCAACGCTGTTTCCTTCATTAAGTCATGAGGCTGTCAAACATGAATCCCACCTTCCATCTCAATATCTCTTCATTTTTCCACTCCTCCTTTTTAGCTGTCATTTTGGAAGAATGCATGCCCCTACACATCATTTCAAAAGCTTCCCCTTTATCTGTACTCTTGTTTTTATTATCTTGGAGTTTCTCTGGAACTCCATTTTGTTAATAATTCTTTTCCATACTTAATATCTTTCACTCTCCATTTCTTCCTTCCCTAGGTTATGCAAAAATTATATACAGCATAAATTTAAAAAATCCCACTTTTTGCTGCACACAATACTGTTCACTCTTCATTTCTGTTTATGATGTAAATTCTAAACTTTTTTCATCAGTTCGGTTCAGTCACTCAGTCATGTTTGACTCTTTGTGATCCCATGGACCACAGCACACCAGGCCTCCCTGTCTATCACCAATACCAGGAGTTTGCCCAAACTCATGTTCATTGAGTCAGTGATCCCATCTAATCATATCCTCTGTTGTCCCCTTATCCTCCTGCCTTCAATCTTTCGCAGAATCAGGGTCTTTTCAAATGAGTCAGCTCTTTGCATCAGGAGGCCAAAGTTTTGGAGTTTCAGCTTCAACATCAGTCCTTACAATGAACACTCAGCACTGATCTCCTTTAGGAAGGACTGGTTGGATCTCCTTGGAGTCCAAGGGACTCTCATGAGTCTTCTCCAACACCACAGTTCAAAAGCATCAATTCTTCGTGGTCAGCTTTCTATATAGTCCAACTCTCACATCCATACATGACTACTGGAAAATCCATAGCCTTGACTAGACTGACCTTTGTTAGCAAAGTGATGTCTCTGCTTTTTAATATGCTGTTTAAGTTGGTCATAACTTTCCTTCCAAGGAGTAAGCGTCTTTTAATTTCATGGCTACAATCAAAATCTGCAGTGATTTTGGAGCCCATTCAAAATAGAGTCAGCCACTGTTTCCACTGTTTCCCCATCTATTTGCTATGAAGTGATGGGACCGGACGGAGAAGGCAATGGCATCCCACTCCAGTACTTTAGCCTGGAAAATCATATGGATGGAGGATCCTGGTAGACTACAGTCCATGGGGTCACTAGAGTCGGACATGCCTGAGCGACTTCACTTTCACTTTTCACTTTCATGCATCGGACAAGGAAATGGCAACCCACTCCAGTTTTCTTGCCTGGAGAATCCTAGGGAAGGGGAACCCTGGTGGGCTGCCGTCTATGGGGTCGCACAGGGTCAGACACGACTGAAGCGACTTAGCAGCAGAAGATGGGACCAGATGCCATGATCTTCGTTTTCTGAATGTTGAGCTTTAAGCCAACTTTTTTACCCTCCTCTCTCACTTTCATCAAGAGGCTCTTTAGCTCTTCTTCAATCTCTGTCATAAGGGTGGTATCATCTGCATATCTGAGATTATTGATATTTCTCCCAGCAATCTTGATTCCAGTTGTGCTTCATCCAGCCCAGCATTTNACCCTCCTCTCTCACTTTCATCAAGAGGCTCTTTAGCTCTTCTTCAATCTCTGTCATAAGGGTGGTATCATCTGCATATCTGAGATTATTGATATTTCTCCCAGCAATCTTGATTCCAGTTGTGCTTCATCCAGCCCAGCATTTTTCATGATGTTCTCTGCATAGAAGCTAAATAAGTAGGGTGACAATATACAGCCTCGATGTACTCCTTTTCCTATTTGGAACCATTCATTTCTTCCATGTCCAGTTCTAAGTGTTGCTTCCTGACTGGCATACAGATTTCTCAAGAGGCAGGTCTGGTGGTCTGGTATTCCCATTTCTTGAAGAATTTTCTACAGTTTATTGTGATCCACACAGTAAAAGGCTTTGGCATAGTCAGTAAAGCAGAAATAGATGTTTTTCTAGAACTTTCTTCCTGTTTTGATGATCCAGCAGATATTGGCAATTTGATCTCTGGTTTCTCTGCCTTTTCTAAAACTTGGTTCACATATTATTGAAGCTTGGTTTAAAGAATATTAAGCATTACTTTAGCAGCGTGTGAGATGAGTGCAATTGTGTGGTAGTTTGAGCACCCTTTGGCATTGCCTTTCTTTGGGATTGAAATGAAAACTGACCTTTTTCAGTTCTGTGGCCACTGCTGAGTTTTCCAAATTTGCTGGCATATAGAGTGCAGACTTTCACAGCACCATCTTTTAGGATTTGAAATGGCTCCACTGGAATTCCATCACCTCCACTAGCTTTGTTCATAGTGATGCTTCCTAAGNTCTGTGGCCACTGCTGAGTTTTCCAAATTTGCTGGCATATAGAGTGCAGACTTTCACAGCACCATCTTTTAGGATTTGAAATGGCTCCACTGGAATTCCATCACCTCCACTAGCTTTGTTCATAGTGATGCTTCCTAAGGCCCACTTGTCTTCACATTCCAGGATGTCTGGGTCTAGGTGAGTGATCACACACACCATCATGATTACTGGGTCCTGAAGGTCTTTTATGTACAGTTCTTCTGTGTATTCTTGCCACTTCTTAATATCTTCTGCTTCTGTTATATCTATACAGTTTCTGTCCTTTATTGAGCCCATCTTTGGGCAAAAATTTCCCTTGGTATCTCTAATTTTCTCAAAGAGATCTTTAGTCTTTCCCATTCTAATGTTTTCCTCTATTTCTTTGTGTTGATCACTGAGGAAGATTTCCTTATCTCTCCTTGCTATTCTTTGGAACTCTGCATTCAGATGGGTATATCTTTCCTTTTCTCCTTTTCTTTTTGCTTCTCTTCTTTTCACAGCTATGTGTAAGGCCTCCTCAGACAGCCACTCTGTTTTTTTGCATTTCTTTTTCTTGGGGATGGTCTGGATCCCTGTCTCCTGTACAAGTTCATCAGGCACTCTAACAGATCTAGTCCTTTCAATCTGTTTGTCACTTCTACTGTATAATCATTATGGATTTGAATTAGGTCATACTTGAATGGTCTAATGGTTTTCTCTACTTTCTTGAATTTAAGTCTGAATTTGGCAATAAGGAGTTCATAATCTGAGCCACGGTCAGCTCCCAGTCTTGTGTTTGCTGACTATATAGAGTTTCTCCATCTTTGGTTGTGATGAATATAACCAACTCGATTTTGGTGTTGACCATCTGGTGATGTCCATGTGTAGAGTCTTCTCTTGTGTGATTTTAAGAGGGTGTTTGCTATGACTAGTGTATTCTCATGGCAAAACTCTATTAGCCTTTTCCCTGCTTCATTCTCTATTCCAAGGCCGAATTTGCCTGTTACTCCAAGTGTTTCTTGCCATTGGTTCCCTTGAAATTAACTCTTGCTCTCGCCACTTTGTGGAAATAACTAACTAAGCAGACATTTATAGTCAACAGTAATACACTTTTCACTATCCTAGTGTTTGCACTAGCTCTCAGTGTTCACTGCTATGCTAGGTTTTTATGTCTTATTCATGTTATAGGTGCAAACTCAGGGACCAAAAAATGTTTGGAATGTAGTAAAATGGTTTCAATGCAATTATTTTCATATGACTTCAACACAGCATTGTGGAAAATATTGGTGTTGTGCCTAGTAAAATTAAAGATGCATGTAATTGTGCTTGTGCTCAGTTGCTCAGTCATGTCTGACTCTTTTGTGGCCCCCTGGACTGTGGGCCTTCAGGCTTCTATGTCTATGGGGTTTCCCAGGCAAGAATACCGGAGTGGGTTGCCATTTTCTTCTCTAGAGCATGTAACCTAGTATGTACTAATTTCATTCCTAAGTTTCTACCCTACAGAAATGTTGTACATATACAGACAGGTATCTGCATAAAAATGTCCAGAGTAGTTATTAAGAGACTAAATAGTATTATTTAATAGTATTATATAGTTATCAACAGTAAAATAAATATATAAATTATAGCATATATGCAAATGAAATGCTATACAGTAGGAAAAATTAAACTATTACTATTACAATCAGCATTTAGAAAATTTTATATTGTAGCATAGTTGATTAACAACAATCTGTTAATTTCAATTATTTTCACATTTATATTATTACAGAATATTGAGCAGAATTCCTTATGCTATACAATAGGTCTTTGCTGGTTATCTATTTTAAATAGAGTAACGTATACATCAACCCAAACTCCCAATCAGTCCCTTCCCTCTCACTTTCCCTCATTAATGATAAGTTTGTTCTCTAAGGCTGTGAATCTGTTTCTAGTTCCTAAATATTTTCATTTGTATCATTTTTTATATTTTCTAAATCATTTTTTGGTTCCATATATAAGCAATATTATATGATATTTGTCTTTCTCTGTTTGAGTTGCTTCAGTTAGTATGATAATCTCCAGTTCCTTCTATGGTGTTGCAAATGAAATTATTTCATTCATTTCAATGATTAATATTACTTTGTATATGTGTACCATTTCTTCTTTATCCATTCCTCTGCTGATGGATATTTATGTGGCTTCCATGTCTTGGCTACTCTAAAGAGGGCTGCAGTGAACACGGGTGCTTGTATCTTTTCAAACCATGTTTTTCTCCAGGTATATGTCCAGGTGTGGGGTTGTCAGATCAAATTGTAGCTCTATTTTTAGCTTTTCAAAGAATTTCCATACTCTATTAGTGGCTATACCAATTTATATCCCACAACAGTGCAGGAGAGTTCTCCTTTTTCAACACCCTCTCCAGCACTTATTTTTAGTAGATTTTTTGACAATGGCTATTCTGACTTGTGTAAGGTGATACCTCATTGTTATTTTGATTTGTATTTCTGATAATAATTAGTGATGTTGCATATATTTTCATGTGCCTCTTGGCCATCAGTCTGTCTTCTTTGGAGAAAAGTCTATTTAGGTCATCTGCCCATTTTTTGATTGGGTTATTTTTTTATTTTGATAATGTGCTGCATGATCTGTTTGCAATTTTTAGAGACTAATCCTTCGTTTGTCCCATCATTTGAAAATTTTTATTCCCATTCTGTGCATTGTTTTTTCATTTTGTCTATGATTCCCTTTGGTATACAAAAGCTTTTGAGTTTAATTAGGTCTGATTTTTTAATTTTTCTTTTTATTTGCATTAATCCAAAAGGCCCCTTGGAAAAGATATTGCTGTGATTTATGTCAAAGGGTGTTCTGCATGTTTTTTTCTNTTCCCTTTGGTATACAAAAGCTTTTGAGTTTAATTAGGTCTGATTTTTTAATTTTTCTTTTTATTTGCATTAATCCAAAAGGCCCCTTGGAAAAGATATTGCTGTGATTTATGTCAAAGGGTGTTCTGCATGTTTTTTTCTAAGAGTTTTGTTGTATCTGACCTTACAACAAGGTCAGTTTTGTTGTATCTGACCTTACCTTTTGAGTCATTTTGAGTATACTTTTTATTGTACTAAAGTATATTCTAAGTTTACATATAGCTGTCCAATTTTCAATGCTACATTTATTGAAGATACTTTCTCTCCTCCATTGTAGTCTTGCCTCCTTTGTCATAGATTAATTGACGATAGGTGTGTTGATTTATTTCTGGGTTTTCTATCCTGTTCCATTGATTTATATTTCTATTTTTGTACCAGCACCATACTGTTTTGATGAAGGTTCCCTCTATGTCCCAGTTCTGAAGAGTTTTTATCACAAATAGATGTTGAACTTTTTCTGGACCTTTTCAGATAATCATGTAGTCTTTATTAATTAATTTGGTGATGTGATATTTCATACTTTTTGATTGCAGAAATTGAAAATACCTTGCATCCTTGTAGTAAATCCCATTTGATCATGGTGTACGATCCTTTTAATGTATTGTTGGATTCAGATTGCTAGTAATTTTTTGAGGGTTCTTACATCTAGATTCATCTGTAATATTGGCCTGTAATTTTCTTTTTTTGTGATATCTTGTGTGGATTTGGTAATAGGGTGATGATGGCTTCATAAAATGAATTTTCAATATTTTCCTCTGCAATTTTTTTTTTGAATAGTTTCAGAAAGATGGGCATTAACTCCTATCTAAACATATGATAGAATTTGCCTGTGATATACCATCAGATCCTGAAAATTTTTGTTTATTACAAGTTTTTTGAATCAGTTTCAATTTCATTATTTGTGATTGGTGTATTCATATTTTCTATTCCTTCCTAGTTCAGTGTTAGGAGATTGTACCTTTCTAAGAATTTGTCCATTTCTTATAAATTGTTCATTTTGTTGGCTTGTAGTAGTACATATTGTTTGTAGTAGTCTCTTATTGTCCTTTGTGTTCCTGTGGTGTCAGTTATAGTTCTCATCTTTCATTTATAATTTTATTGATTTGTTCCTTATCTCTTTTTTCTTTATCAGTATGGCTAAGCACATCAATTTTGTTTATTTTCTCAAAGAACCAGCTTTTAGTTTCACTGATCTTCGTTATTATTTTCTTCATCTCTATTTCATTTATTTCTGCTCTGATCCTTACGACTTAATTCCTTTTACTAATTTTGAGGTTCTTTTTTTTTTTTTGCTGTTGTTTTTTGCTGTTCTTATTTCTTTAGTTGCTTTAGGTGCAAAAGGTTAGGTTGTTTATTTATGACTTTTCTTGTTTTCTGAAGTTTAAGATTCTATTGCTATAAACTTCCCTCTAAGAACTGCTTTTGCTGGGTCCCATAGGTTTTGAATCACCATACTTTCATTTTCATTTGTCTTCAGGTATTTTTTTATTTTCTGTTCTCATTCCTTTTCATTCTTTTTTCTTTATTCTACTCTGTGGCAAAGAGTTCCATCATTCTGTCTTCCAGGTCGCTTACCTATTCTGCTTCAGTTACTCTGCTATCAGTTCCTCCTAGTTTATTTTCATCTCACTTATTGTATTGTTTTTCAGTTCTTCTAGATCTTTATTAAACATCTTATATTTTCTTAATGTGTGCCTTCATTCTTTATCTGAGATCTTTGATTATCTTCACTATCATTCTTTTCCCCTGTAGATTGCATATTTCCACTTCACTTATTTATTGTTCTGGGGTTTTATCTTGTTCCCTCTATTGGACATATTTCTCTACTGTTTTATCTTATCTAACTTTCTGTGGTTGCAGCTTCTGTTCCACAGGCTGCAGGGTCATAGTTCTTCTTGTAGACACCCCTTGGTGAAGGAGTATGTCCAAGAGGCTTGTGCAGATTTTCTAGTGAGAAGAACTACTTCCTGCCTATTGGTGGGTGGGGCTAGATATTGTCTCTCTGGTTGGCAGGCCTATGCTCAGGAAGATTTTAAGCAGCATTTCTGCTAATGAGGGGGCTGAGTTGCTGCCCTGTTGGTTGTTGGGCCTGAGATATCCCAGAAAAGGAGTCTATAGGCTTTGGGGTATGGCAAGTCTTATGAGAAAAACAGCAGCCTCCATGAGGACTCATGCCAATGAATACTTACCAGAGTTGTCACTGCCAATGTCTTTGTCCCCAACATGAACATCAGTTGCCCCCAAATCTGTGGATGATCCTCCAATAATAGCATGTAGATCCAACCCAGTCTATAATGAGGTCATTGCTTTCCCCCCTGAGTCCTAGTGCACACTAGACATTGTGTGCACCCTCCAAGAGTGAAATGTATATTTTCCCTAGTCCTGCAGATTTTCTACAATCAAACTTTGCTTGCTTTCAAAATCAGATTCCCAGTGGGCTTCTCCTGTTCCTGGACCCCCAGAACCTCTAGGGTGGAAGCATGATGTGGGGTTTAGGATTTTCACTTTTGTGGGCAAACTTCTGTGACTAATTATTTTCCAGATTATGGGTGCCCACCTGGCATGATAAAATATAAGATTTTATTATGATTGCCCTTCCCCCATGATATTGTGGATTTTTCTCTGTCTTAGGGTGTAGGGTATCTTTTTTGTTAAGTTCCAGAATTGTTTCTTTTTTGGGGGGGAGGGATGGTTGGTTGTTCAACAGTTAGCTGTGATTTTGATGTTTTTGTTAAAAAGGGTGAGTTCACCTTCTTCTACTCCACCATCTTGCTGGCCAATCAGCAATTATTTTATCCTAACAGAACCAGTCATGGAACAACTGACTAGTTCCATATTGGAAAAGGAGTTTGAAAATGTTGTATATTGTTACTCTGCTTGTTTAACTTATACACAGAATACATCGTGTGAAATGTAGGGCTGGATGAATCACAAGCTGGAATCAAAATTGCTGGGAGAAACGTCGACAGTCTCAGATATGCAGATGGTACCACTCTAATGGCAGAAAATAAAGAGGAATTAAAGAGCTTCTTGAAGAAGGTGAAAGTGGAGAGTGAAAAAGCTAGCTTGAAATTCAACATTAATAAAACTATGATCATAGTATTCAGTCCAATCACTTCAAAGTAAATAGAATGGGAAAAAGTAGAAACAGTGACAGATTTTCTTTTCTTGGGTTCCAAAACCACTGCAGATGGTGACTGCAGCCATGATTCTTGCTCCTTTCCTAAGCTATGACAAACCCAGACAGCATACTAAAGAGCAGAGACCTCACTTTGAGGACAGAGGTCCATATAGTCAAAGCTATGGTTTTTCCAGTAGTCACATGTGAATGTGAGAGTTGGACCATAAAGAAGGCTGAGTGTTGAAGAATTGATGTTTTCAAACTGTGTGCTAGAGAAGACCCTTGAGAGTTCCTTGGACTTTTAGGAGATCAAACCTGTCCATCTTAAAGGAAATCACCTCTGAATATTCATTGGAATGACTGAAGTTTTCAGCTGAAGATGAAACTCTAATACTTTGGTCACCTAATGTGAAGAGCCAACTCATTGGAAAAGACCCTGATGCAGGGAAAGATAGAAGTCAAAAGGAGAAGGAGGCAACAGAAGATTAGATGGTTAGATAGCATCACTGACTCAATGGACATGAATTTGAGTAAACTCTGGGAGATAGTAGAGGACAGGGGAGCCTGGAGTGCTTCAAGTCCATGGGGTTGCAAAGAGTCAGACGTGACTTAGCAACTGAATAACAATAACAGCCATTTTATAACCAATCAGTTTTATCTGTTGTTGATGGATAGTTGCTATGTCATATCCAACTCTTTTGTGATCCCATGGCTAAAGGCCATGAGGCTGCTCTGTCTATGGGATTTCCCAGGCAAGAATACTAGAAGGCATTTGCGATTTCCATCTCCAGCAGACCTTCCCAACCCAGAGATCAAACTTGTGTCTCCTGCATTGGCAGGGGAATTTTTTACGTGAGTTATCAGGGAAGTAGTTTTATCTATAGTCTTTTTATTA
>SJYV01045794.1:127159-137593 GCA_006410875.1 Neotragus pygmaeus | reverse complement strand
ATGTCCATGTGTAGAGTCTTCTCTTGTGTTGTTGGAAGAGGGTGTTTGCTATGACCAGTGCGTTCTCTTGGCAAAACTCTGTTAGTCTTTGCCCTGCTTCATTCTGCATTCCAAGGCCAAATTTGCCTGTTACTCCAGGTGTTTCTTGACTTCCTACTTTTTCATTCCAGTCCCCTATAATGAAAAGGACATCTTTTTTGGGTGTTAGTTCTAAAAGGTCTTGTAGATCTTCATAAAACCTTTCAGTGGATTATATCACCATATTACAACCAATTTTCAATTTCTCTTAGTAAACCCCATCAAAATGCTGTACCCTTTAACAATAATTCTTCCTCCTGTTTTTCTTATTCTTTCAATAGTCCTAATTAACCAATTATCTATTGCCTGACTATATAGTTTTGTTTACTGGGGACATTTCAAATAGGTGGAACCATACAATATGTGTTCTTTTGTGGTTGAATTCTTTCACTTATCATATTATAAGATTTATCCATATTGTAGCAATCATCAGTTATTTATATTTTATTTATTTTTTAGTTTGTTTATTATTTATTTGTTGTTAAATAATATTCATACCACATTTTATTTATCATTGATAACTTGAACATTTGAATTATTTACACTTTTAAACTGTTATGGGAAATGCTAACTGAACAACTGCATACAAGTTAGAAGTTTAATTGATGAATAAAGTCAAAAATTTTCTTTATTCTTTTGAGGAGCCATCACACTGTTTTCCAAAATGGTTGTATAATTTTATATTTCAATCAGCAATGTATGAGGGTTCCAATTTCTCCATATCCTTGATAACACTTGCTATTGACTTTTTGAAAAAGTGAGGGAGATTTAGAGGGGATATTCTCAAGGATTTAATAGCTGAGCACTCTGAGAAATGCTGCCCTCAACATAGATTCCTTCTCATCTATCCCAACTCCAAACAACTTGTTTCTGTTAAGCCAACAGTCATTGGTAACTTTGGATGCCTGGGATTAAGTAAGACCTTGAATTGTTTTATTACCCTAGATTGAGGGTGTGGCAAAAATATGTTTGCAAAGTTAAAATATGATTTTCAAGTAGATAATTTTCTATGTGAATTGAAAGTTGAGATGATCGTTATTAAGATTTACATTTATGACCTAGAAAACTGTAAGAATTTAGTCAAAATGGAGAAAAAATAGAGACTGCTATTAGAACAGTCAGAGACAAGGCACATTTTTCAAATGGTAGAAGCTTTAAAGAAAGAGACAAAAAGTTTTGGGGAAGGATCAAGATTTAAAGAAATAGTAGAAGAAAATTTTCCTGAGTTTAAGAATGTTATGTCTTGAATTTGCTCATAGAATTTCAATTTGGAGCAATGATAAAAAAACAGAACTAAATAAAAAACAGTAAAACATTTTGTCATACCGTATAAAATTTTTCATCTATGCCAATGCCAAAAACCTTATAACCTCATAGGCAAAAGAATATGTTATTTACAAAGGAAAAATAAATCTGATAAACATTGGGCTTCTCATTTGCAACCCTGAGACAGGAGATAGTAAAATATCAACTACCAATGAAATGAAAAATGTAATAGATGGGCTAAAATGCTGATTTGATACAGAGAGAATTTTTAAACTGGAATTTGAAACCAAGAAAATTACTCAGGATGCAACAAAGAGAGATAAAGACATAAAAGCTGGGTAGAGATTTTTAAAGCAATCAGCTTTTTGTATATCATTACATGATAATAAAATAATTTCTTTATCAGGAATTCTAAAAGTAAGCTTCAACTTGTATAAAGCAAACAGAGCAAAGACTGACAAAATTTTAAAGAAATCATCATTAAATTGGAATCATATTGACTTTAAAATATGTCTGTTAGAAACTAGAACAATTAGAAAGAAAACATATGTATTAAGAATATTAAATGATATAATAAAGAATGATTTTATAGATATCACACTGAATAAAACTATCCTTGTATTTATGTCTGTCTATTATTCATCTGTCTAGCTAATATCCATGCACACACAATACGTGCATTTTATTTTTGCACTTAATTCTTAGATTTTATATATATAAATACATATCAAGCATAAATGCAGCATTTACAAAAATATAAACAGAGATATACTTCTCCAAGTCCCACCAGTTATTCCAGTTCATGCCAATCTCTATTTTATGTTCTCTCTGTTGCATTGAGGACTTGTATATCTGGTTGGTACATAATTGTGTTCTACTGAAACTTGTGAATTCAAAGGCTTATTTTTCATGGCAGAATTACAAACTATTTGATTGCAGGTAATCTGAGGTATCCCTGAAATGAGGACTCCTTCTCTTGTGTCTCTAATAACCTTCATAATTTCCACCATTAACTACATCCTATAGGTATAGCGATAACCCTGGGAATCAATAAAAAAATGCTAAGTCGACAATAAAAAAAATGCCCCAGTGACATAGGATTACAACTCACTGGTTGCTAGCCCTGTTTTAATCCTAAGCATGGATACTCTCAGCTAGTCTTGGTTCTGATTCTGTAACTAAGTTTGCACTTTGAATTCTAACTTCAGTACATGGACTCCTGTTTTAGTAGCTCAGTGATACTGTTCTTCCATGTTTGTTATACTGTTTCTGCTTGTTACGTACTGCCATGACCCCATTTACAGCATCGGTTGGTTATCCTTCTTAGTCTTGCTTGAAAGAGAAGATGCCTCTCCCTTTTTATCAGGATAGGAACATTTTACCCATGTAACCTGCTCCTCCAGTTTCCTGTAGCTCAGACCTCCCAGATCCCCTCCATTATTCATTTGTCTGTCAAGTCTAGAAGATGCAATTGCTCCCTCATTCTAGCAGGTCACCAGAATCCTAATTTTGATCCTCTTCATGTCTTCTTCAGCTCTTAGAAGAGGGCTAAATTTATGGTAACCCCAATTATAATACTTGCTACTGGATAATTAATATTCTAAAACTCAACATTCCTCTTCCTTGATTCTTTGTCTTTAAAAGACTTTAAAAATATCTGCAAAATCAGAGATCCTATCCCCCCTTTCTTAGGCAGTCCTGTGTTTTAGAGTCCTTTCCAAGGTATATAAGTTCTAAAAATTGGAGTATAAATGCCAAAGAACACGTGATGGAAAGATGTTTATGCAAGCTAGGGTGACAGTTTTGCAGTCCAAAATGATGTCTTCAGATCCTGCTGAAAAAACACCACTCTAACCCTGAAGCAACAATCTTCTCTTCAACATAAAGAGTTCTGTGATTAGAACTGTCCTGATTTGCTGCAAATACCTTTTTCAAAGGATTTTGGTGTGCCTCATATTTAAGCATTATTCATGTTAGCAGAGAAATTAAATTCCTCAAATCCTATTTAAGGCTGGAAATGTGGGGGGATGGAGAGCAGGGGAATTTACCCACTGATGCTAAAGTAGAAAACAGAGAGCATGACTTGCAGCTGTTCAGCTCTGTCTTAAGAAAACAAACCTCCTAACCAGGTAACACCAAACACCTTTCACTCAGTTCCCATGGCAACACCTCCATCCTCTGGTGCCCAGGGTGTCTCTAATGCCTCCAACTAGTTGGGTTCATTGGCACCTGCTCTCCTTGCCCGCTTTTGTCAAAACTTATTAGAATGAGAATCTTTCCTGATAGCACCACTGGGAGAAGAAAGCAAGCACATTTAGCTCACTGGGGATCTCCTTCAACTCCTAGTCAAGCTAGCATCTTAGGCTTCCCGAGGGGAGAGTTCTTTCCTGGGCTCACTGTGTCCTGTCCACAGACATGCTCACCCTGTCTTGCATGTTAAAGCAGTGAACTGGAAATGTAGGCCCCTCTGAAAACCTGTTCTTGCCCAGGACCTTTGTCATAGTCTATGCTCCCTAGGTTTCCGATGCTTTGCAAGAGAAAGAAAGAGTTAGTACGAGGAGCAGGTGTTCTGATCCTTTGGGTACAATCAGCCAATGGGAGCAATCATTGGTGATGTAATGCTCCTAACTTTTCCAGCTTGAGGATTTAGGGTGGGATTTGTGGAGGTTTGGATTTTCTCTGGCCTATATTGAACTAGATTTTTCTCTCCAGCTATTTATGTCCTATCACTTAAGTTCAGGTTTTCTCAAGAATACAAGGATGCTGCATTTAAGACAGGATTCAGAGAGAGCCAGGCAGCCTGGATAAAACAGCGAGTGTGACAGCAAATTTCCTGTCTATAATCTGGTCGTGTATTTTTATGTAACCTCCTGAGAGAGTGTATCAAGAGACCCCTTCCACCTTTCAAACTGAGCTGACTCCAGACCTGAAGGAGCATAGATTCATTCATATCATCTCATACCTTCATTTCTTTAATTCAGTTACCTATTTATTTCAGTTACTCTTTAGCACTGAGGAGAAGCCAGGTGATCCTGGAGTTCTAAGGTGGCAAACCATCCCAGTTTGCCACTGACAAAGGGATTTCATAGAAGCAGTACTTCCACCACTAAACTTAGAAAAGTTTGGGGTCAATTGGTTTAATTATTTACCCAAAGTAAAGAACATAATAAATGTTTTGGAGAAAAAGAAGACTTCAGAATGAACTTTGTTGAGCAGAAAACTTCAGGATCAAATAGAGGCATGTAGTACCCTTTGAGTCTAATAATTTTATTCCCCTGATAGCCTGTGATTTAACATATGTGTTCTATATTTAGCAGTCATAGAAACAAGCTGACTTTTTATGTGTTGAAAGACTGTTTGCCTCTTTTCTCAGGTTTGTAGCGCTTATGCTCATATTCTCTTATCTTTCCATTTGTGCTTTCCAAAGTAAATTTTTATTTCCAAAAGGAAATTAGTGAATGTTTGGGAATTTACTGAAGATTTCATTAGGGAAATAAAGAAAGGGAATTAAATGGCATTTCACTGAAAAATAAAGTGAGATTTGTTATTTTGCCTGTTTCATTTCTTACTCATGCAGAAATGAGGTCAATTGTAGTCCTCTTTCCAGAAGATTTTAGAGCCAAAACCTCCATGTGATTATCCCTAATTTGTGTGAAATAGCTAGATTTTCCATGACTTCTTTCTTCAAACTTATGTAACCCTACCAACTAAATGTATTTAAGTATGTGAAAGACATTATATTCAGGATGCAGATTTTGTTTGTACTCAGTAAACAGAATTTGCCAGTAGGTAATACTTCATGGATCATAATCTTGTCATGGCAAAGGGGCTTTCTTAACCTAGTGAGCTGTGACTCATGCTGTGCAAGGCCACCCAAGACAGTCAGGTCATAGTGAAGAGTTCTGACAAAACATGGTCCACAGAAGGAGGGGACGGCAAACCATTCCAGTGTAATTGCCACAGGAACCCCATGAACAGTATAAAAAGACAAAAGATGTGACACTGAAAGATGAAGCCATCAGATCAGAAGGTGACCAATATACTATTGGGGAATAGGAGAGGGCAATTACTAATAGCTCCTTTTTTTAAAATATAAATTTATTTATTTTAATTGGACTAATTACTTTACAACATTGTATTGGTTTTGCCATACATCAACATGAATCTGCCACAGGTATACACATGTTTCTCATCCTGAACCCACCTCCCACCTCCCTTCCTGTACCATCCCTCTGGGTCATCCCAGTGCACCAGCCCCAAGCTTCCTGTATTATTCATCAAACTTGGACTGGTGATTCATTTCATATATGATATTATACATGTTTCAATGCCATTTTCCTAAATCATCCCACCCTCTCCCTCTCCCACAGAGTCCAAAAGACTGTTCTATACATCTATGTCTCTTTTGCTGTCTTGCATACAGGGTTATCATTACCATCTTTCTAAATTCCATATATATGTTAGTATACTGTATTGATGTTTTTCTTTCTGGCTTACTTCACTCTGTATAACAGGCTCCAGTTTCATCTACCTCTCCTTAAAGAATGAAGGGGATGGGCCAAGGCAGAATTGGTGCTCATTGGTGAATGTGTCTGGTGATGAAGGTAAAATCTAATGATGTAAAGAACAATATTGCATAGAAACCTGGAATGTTAGATTCATCAGTTCAGTTCAGAAGCTCAGTCATGTCTGACTCTTTGCGACCTCATGGACTAGAGCATGCCAGGCTTTCATGTCCATCACCAACTCCCAGAGCTTGCTCAAATTCATGTCCATTAAGTCAGTAATGCCATCCAACTCCATTCTCTGTAGTCTCCTCGTCCTACCTTCAATCTTTCCCAGCATCAAGGTCTTTTCCAATGAGTCAGTTCTGTGCATCAGGTGGCCAAAGTATTGGAATTTCAGCTTCAGCATCGGTCCTACCAATGATTATTAAGGGCTGAGGTCCTTTTTCTGAATGTTGAGCTTTAAGCCAACTTTTTCACTCTCCTCTTTCACTTTCATCAAGAGGCTTTTTAGTTACTCTTCACTTTCTGCTATAAGGGTGGGTGTCATCTGGATATCTGATGTTATTGATATTTCTCATGGGAATCTTGATTCCAGCTTGTGCTTCTTCCAGCCCAGCATTTCTCATGATGTAGTCTGCATATAAGTTAAATAAGCAGGGTAACAACATACAGCTTTGACGTACTCCTTTTCCTATTTGGAACCAGTCTGTTGTTCCATGTCCTAACTGTTGCTTCCTGACCTGCATATAGGTTGCTCAAGAGGAAAGTCAGGTGGTCTGGTATTCCCATCTCTTNAAGAAATTGTTCTGCACAAATTGATATTGCAGATAGTTGAGGGTTACTTTTGGTAACCTTAGTAGTCTATAGATTTCATGGAACTCCAAAGTCCTGTGTCAAAAAAAAAAAAAAGGCTTAGTTTTCTCCATCCCCTGCCTTTTCTCCCTTTTCTGTCTTTAGCTACTTTGTACAGAATTAGTAAGACTGTATAATCAAAAATAGGAAAATAAAGGTGAAATGTGCATTACTCAGGTAAGAGAGAGTACTTAAACTTGGGTAGAAGAAAAAACAGAAGAAATCCTATAAGGGAAAAGGATTGGAAACTGAGTTGTCAGAGAAAAATCCACAGTATTTCGCAAAATGCTGAGATGACTGAACAGAGATCCTGGTGCCTATGCTGAGATGAGAATAGAAGCTGGTCCAGAAAGGTGAGAGTGGAGCAGAGTTGAGAGGGGAGGCTCGCTAAGAGAATTAAGAGGTCAAGTTCAGTATTAGCCTCTCTATCAGAAGTATAGACTTATTTCTGTCAGTTGGGAGTGATTAAAAATAATAAAATTAGTATTTCCCAGATCCAATTTTTAGGCTATTAAACCACATGGTGTGCAGAGAGACTCTGTCACCTGGGATGGTGTTTGGAGGGGGAAGAGCCAACTAGTTGGAAAAGACCCTGATGCTGGGAAAGATAGAAGGTAGGAGGAGAAGGGGACAACAGAAGATGAGATGATAGGATGGCATCACCAACTCAATGGACATGAGTTTGAGCAAGCCCTCGGAGATGGTGAGGGACAGGGAAGCCTGGCTTACTGCAGTCTATGGGTTCACAAAGAGTTGGACATGACTGAGTGACTGAACAACAACAACAACATATATTTCCATGTTCCTCTCTCCATTCCTCCCATCCTCTCCTTCCCACCTGCAACCCTGCCCCAGATCCTCACGTGTGTTTTCTATGTCTCCATCTCAACTGCTGCCTTGCAAGTAGGTTCATCTGCTGCTGCTCCTAAGTTGCTTCAGTCATGTCCAACTCTGTGCAACCCCAGAGACAGCAGCCCACCAGGCTCCCCTGTCCCTGGGACTCTCCAGGCAAGAACACTGGAGTGAGTTGCCATTTCCTTCTCCAATGCATGAAAGTGAAAAGTCAAAGTGAAGTTGCTCAGTCGTGTTTGACTTTTCACGACCCCATGGACTGTAGCCTACCAGGCTCTTCTGTCCATGGGATTTTCCAGGGAAGAGTACTGGAGTGGGGTGCAATTGCCTACTCCAAGTAGATTTATCAGTACTATCTTTCTAGATTCCATATAAAACATTGATATACAACACTTGCTTTTCTCTTTTAAACTTACTTCACTCTGTATAATAGGCTTTAGGTTCATCCACCTCACTAGAAATGACTCAAATGTGCTCCTTTTAATGGCTGAATAATATTCCATTGTATGTGTGTACCACATCTTCTTTATCTATTCATCTGTTGACGGGCATCTAAGTTGCTTCGATGTTCTAGCTATTGTAAATAGTGCTGCAATGAACATGGAATTTCACGTGTCTTATTCAATAGTTTCCTCTGTTTAGATGCATAGTAGTGTGATTGTTGAATGGTAATTTAATTCCTAGTTTTTTAAAGCAATCTCCATACTCTCTTCATAGTGCTTTACCAATTTACATTCCCATCCACGGTGCAAAAGGGTTTCACTTTCTCCATACTGTCTCCAGCATTTATTGTTTGTAAATTTTTTAATGATGGCCATTCTGACTGGTGTAAGGTGATATCTCATAGTAGTTTTGAGAAAGATCTCTTTCTTTAATAATTGATGTTGACCATATTTTTATGTGTTTATTAGCTATCTGTATGTTTTCTTTGGAGAAATGTCTGTTTAGGTCTTCTGCCTACTTTTTGATTGGATTGTTTGTTTTTCTGGTATTTTTTGCATGAGCTTCTTGTATATTTTGGAAATCAACCTTTGTCAATTGTTTCATTTGCTATTATTTTCTCCCATTCTGAGGGTTGTCTTTTTACCTAGTTTAAGGTTTCCTTTGCTGTGCAAAAGCTTTTAAGTTTAATTAGGTCCCACTTGCTTATTTTTGTTTTTATTTCCNAATCAACCTTTGTCAATTGTTTCATTTGCTATTATTTTCTCCCATTCTGAGGGTTGTCTTTTTACCTAGTTTAAGGTTTCCTTTGCTGTGCAAAAGCTTTTAAGTTTAATTAGGTCCCACTTGCTTATTTTTGTTTTTATTTCCATTATTCTAGGAGATGGGTCATTTAATTGTAGGATAATTGCTTTATAATATTGTGTTGATTTCTTTCATATACCAACATGAATCAGCCATAGGTATACATACCCTTCCTCTTGAGTCACCCTCCCACCTCTCACTCAATGCCACTCATCTAAGAAGTCACAGAACACTTTATTTGAGCCCCCTGCATCATACAGTAAATTTCCACTGGCTATCTAGTTTCACAGATGGTAATGTATATATTTCAATGCTACTTTCTCTGTTCATCCCATCCTTTCCTTCCCCGAAGGTATCCAAAAGTCTTTTCTAAATGGTCCCTATTTGAGTACTCCAGAAAATGTTTCTGAATCNATACAGTAAATTTCCACTGGCTATCTAGTTTCACAGATGGTAATGTATATATTTCAATGCTACTTTCTCTGTTCATCCCATCCTTTCCTTCCCCGAAGGTATCCAAAAGTCTTTTCTAAATGGTCCCTATTTGAGTACTCCAGAAAATGTTTCTGAATCTTCACATGTCTTGCTGGAAAGTTTCACTTATTTGCTTTCTTTCTTCTTTCTATTCAGTATCAGTTCAGTCAGTTCAGTCACTCACTTGTGTCTGACTCTTTCCGACCCCATGATTCACATGACGCCAGGCCTCCCTGTCCATCACCAACTCCCGGGGTTCACTCAAACTCATGTCCATCGAGTTGGTGATATCATCCAGCCATCTCATTCTCTATCATCCCCTTCTCCTCTTGCCCCCAAAACATCCCAGCATCAGGGTCTTTTCTAATGAGTCAACTCTTTGCATGAGGTGGCCAAAATACTGGAGTTTCAGCTTCAACATCAGTCCCTCCAATGAACACCCATGACTGATCTCCTTTAGGCTGGGCTGGTTGGACCTCCTTGCAGTCCAAGGGACTCTCAAGAGTCTTATCCAACACCACGGTTCAAAAGCATCTATTCTTAGGCACTCAGTTTTCTTCACAGTCCAACTCTCACATCCATACATGACCACTGGAAAAACCATAGCCTTGACTAGATGGACCTTTGTTGGCAAAGTAATGTCTCTGTTTTTGAATATGCTATATAGGTTGGTCATAACTTTCCTTCCAAGGAGGAGTAAGTTCTGTTGCTAGTCATGTCTGACTCTTGAATTGCAGTACGCCAGGCCTCCCTGTCCATCACCAACTCCCGGAGTTCACTCAACTCACATCCGTCCAGTCGGTGATGTCATCCAGCCATCTCATCCTCTGTCGACCCGTTTTCCTCCTGCCCCCAATCCCCTCCAGCATCAAAGTCTTTTCCAATGAGTCAATTCTTTGCATGAGGTGGCCAAAGTACTGGAGTTTCAGCTTTAGCATCATTCCTTCCAAAGAAATCCCAGGGCTGATCTCCTTCAGAATGGACTGGTTGGATCTCTTTGCAGTCCAAGGGACTCTCAAGAGTCTTCTCCAACACCACAGTTCAAAAGCATCAATTCTTTGGTGCTCAGCTTTCTTCACAGTCCAAATCTCACATCTATACATGACCTAAGGAAAAACCATAGCCTTGACTAGATGGACCTTTGTTGGCAAAGTAATGT
>SJYV01045794.1:88370-107063 GCA_006410875.1 Neotragus pygmaeus | reverse complement strand
TCCCCTTCTCCTCCTGCCCCCAATCCCTCCCAGCATCAGAGTCTTTTCCAATGAGTCAACTCTTCGCATGAGTTGGTCAAAGTATTGGAGTTTCAGCTTTAGCATCAGTCCTTCCAATGAGCACCCAGGACTGATCTTTAGAATGGACTGGTTGTATCTCCTTGCAGTCCAAGGGACTCTCAAGAGTCTTCTCCAACACCACAGTTCAAAAGCATCAATTCTTTGGCATTCAGCTTTCTTCACAGTCCAACTCTCACATCCATATATGACTACTGGAAAAACCATAGCCTTGACTAGAATAACCTTTGCTGGCAAAGTAATGTCTCTGCTTTAGAATATGTTATCTAGGTTGGTCATAATTTTCCTTCCAAGGAGTAAGCGTCTTTTAATTACATGGCTGCCGTCACCATCTGCAGTGATTTTGGAGCCCAGAAAGTTAAAGTCTGACACTGTTTCCACTGTTTCCCCATCTATTTGCCATGAAGTGATGGAACCAGATGCCATGATCTTAGTTTTCTGAATGTTGAGTTTTAAGCCAACTTTTTCACTCTTATTTCACTTTCATCAAGAGGCTTTTTAGTTCCTCTTCACTTTTTGCCATAAGAGTGGTGTCATCTGCATATTGAGGTTATTGATATTTCTCCTGGCAATCTTGATTCCAGCTTGTGCTTCTTCCAGCCCAGCATTTAGCAGCACCCCCACAATGTTCATGTCCTCAGGTGTTGATAAGAAACAATATTGTGTTAAGGAGATTAAGTATGAAAATATTATATATTTATGCAACACAGTCACATATATGTATAAATCATATGCATATTCCACATATACACAGTACACACTCACACACAAATATACATTATTTACCTGATATTAATAGAATAATCAAGGTAGTATTATTATTGCTATTACTATATCTATATTCAATATTCTATTCTACCTGACTCCTGCATTGCTGGCTATTTTTCTTTGTGTTTACTTCTAGGAGTCAGAAACTTTATTTCTTGAGATCAGAGACACCGTGGTTTCACAAAGGATATTCTCAATGATGTTTCTGGAAGACAGCCAGTCAGTATGAAGAAGAAGATCCAGGGTTCCATCTCCTCCCTGAACCTCTCCAGAATATTGTGACTAGAAGAACCTCTCCCCTTCTTCTCAGGCTCCCTGCCAGTCTTTCTCTGCATGTGTGGTACAGGACGCTTTAAAATGAATCTGTAGATTTCTCCAAAAAGGAATCTTTTATGCAGAAAAACAGGTGATGGGGCAACTGGAGAAGCAGTCATTTCTAACAAAAGTGAATTTCTAGGCAGCTGATCCCACCACGGAGCTGGCTGTCTTTATCCTTGAAATGTCATCCTTCTTTAGTCTGTAAATACCACAGTACAGAGAACAACTTAGCCCTGGCTTTCGAAGGAGACAGAGACAATGTTGTATGGCAGTTTACTGTCAACCAAAGGACAATGCTTCTCTCTTGGATTTAATAAAATGGGAAGGGGGCTGGGCTGCTCCAGAGAAAGGACATGTGATCTGCCATCACTGTGTGGCTTCTTTAATAAAATGATGAGAGTTGTGGTCCTCCAAACACCAGTGTTACTTGGGCACATTCACTCTTTCACTTTCAAATGTGTGAATTCTTGGAATACGGCTGTGGCCTCCATTTTAAACAGGTACCTGGAGGGTTCCATGAAAAGCTCTGTAGGGCCTTTTGCCTCAGAATATCTCCCTAATCCAGGCCAAGTCCTCCATTTCCCCATTTCATAGTCTAACACTCTTCTAAGTAAAGATGCAGTTCAGTTAACCAAAGCATTTTTAAAAAACAGATTTCTCCAGAAATGTAAAGATTATCTTTCTATTATGAAGCATTCCTTACTGTGACTTACATAGTCAGATATCTCTGCATTCATTACCTGGCTAAGAACAGAAAATGACTATTTCTTTATGAAGCAGGAAGTAATTTTCAGCATATAGATCAATTCTATTAAGGGCTGCTCTGAGAAGGGGGTTGATATGATAGAGTTTGTGTGGCTAAAGGACACTACTAAAGACTAATGGTGGATGTCTGTGCAGGTGGAATTTGAGAGGGAATGGAAAGCAAAGGAGATGAGAAGGAATCAGAAAGAAGGGGTAAGTATGAAGGATAAGCTTCTTCTATTTGGAAACTGAGCATGTGCTGTACATACACAAGAAGTTAGGGGCTGGTTTAGAGAGCAGGGCCTGGATACGGATGACCTGTGGACTAATCCCTGACCAGCTCTGCTCACTAGTTCTGTGACTCTGGGCAATTTACTTAGCTTCTCTAAGCTTCTGTTTCCTTATCTGTAAAATGAAGATGAAAGAGTGTTCACAGGTCGTGGGATGGTGTTGAGGATTAAGGGAAGTAATGCAAGTGAGATATTTAGCACAGTGTCTGGCACATGTTATGTAGCCTCTAAATGTAAAATGACTACATTTTTCTTAAAAAATTTGGAAATAATGATTATCAGAAATTTTTATTTAGAATGTATTCAATACATATGATTTTTTAAAGAAGTTACTTTATTTATTTATTTTTTAATTAATTAATTAATCTTTTTACTTTATTCTACTTTACAACTCTCTGGCATTTTCTTCTAAGAGTCAGTGTTAAAACATCTATTACTAATTGAAACTTTTCACTTACCTGATTAATTTCCCTAAATTAATACTTAATGCTAAAGAATGTTCAAACTACTGCACAATTGCACTCATTTCACATGCTAGTAAAGTAATCTCAACATTCTCCAAACCAGGCTTCAACAGTTGGTGAACTGTGAGCATCCAGATGTACAAGGTGGATTTAGAAAAGGGGGAGGAANGTATTCTTTTTAATGGCTGAGTAATACTCCATTGTGTATATGTACCACAGCTTTCTTGTCCATTCATCTGCTGATGACATTCAGGTTGTTTCCATGTCCTGGCTATTATAAACAGTGCTGCAGTGAACATTGGGGTACATGTGTCTCTTTCAATTCTGGTTTCCTCGGGATTGCTGGGTCATAAGGCAGCTCTATTTGCAATTTTTAAGGAATCTCCACACTGTTCTCCCTAGTGGCAGTACTAGTTTGCATTCCCACCAACAGTGTAAGAGAAAGTGAGGTTTAGATACATCATTTCCCCAAGACTCTACAACAAAGGAGAAGATCTGAGATTTGAATTGAATTGCTCTGATTCCATAGTGTATGATATTCTACGGTTAATGGGTAGTAAGAGTCAGAAGTGCAATTCACCTGTGTTCCTATCATTTGCAAAGGCTGTGTTCTTTGCTCAGCAACTTCTTTTCAAATTACAAAACAGTGGTGGGGGAGGGCAGAAATGCTGTGCATGGTGACATAAATTTATACACTCTAATCAAGGCTAGAGAGAGAAATAAGAAACTTTAAACCAGAAGGGGAACTACAAGTATGAGAAGAACATTCAGGTGTGGACATGAAAGAATAGATCCTGTTTGTGGATCTTCGAACACTTGGAGGCAGCGTTAGAGAAAATCATAAGGCTCACTGAGTTTAGGGTCTTTGGTTCTTAAGTGTAACACTGTTTGCAACACATAGTGAGGCTTGTCAGGTAGTAGATTCTCACTTATGTAGGCTTTAAGAATTGTAGCCTTCATTGAGCATCTCTTTTATCCTAGGATGATGCTAAACCAGTATCTACCTTGTCATTGACCACCAGGCAGATGATTTTAGGATTGTCCCAGAATGAAATCTAACTAGCAAGATAAATCTACTGACATAGAAAGAAAAGGCACAGAATTCCCACAGAAGAGGAACAGAATTGGTTTGTGATTGTTATTCCACTCTCACTTTTGGACACAGAGTAATAGAATGTTCAGTATAGATTCACTTCTCTGAATTGAAATTATAGGCTATGTGACTGTACAATAAATGACTTTTGCCTAATTAGAGGCATTTCATATCTGCTAAACGTAAATTTTTAAAAAGTCATCTGATCTATAAAAACATTGGGAAGATTAAGATAATGTACATAGGAAATTAGCACCACACCCTGCAGATGGCAGCTGTACAATTGATGATGGTAGTAGATGAAATTGTTGTTAGATGGGTGAAACCAGGCTCATTCTACCGTTATTGTAGAGTCTACCTCCAACACTCTTACAAAACACAAAGTCCCAACTTCACAACATTTTCTAAAAGTTTCTAAAATATTTAAACACCATTTTGGACTCATAGTCACAGGCAATTGTATTTTGGATCCATCATCAGAGGAGTAAAAAGATCAAATTTATTTTCATATCATGATGAAGGGATTATAATCGACTGTTTAAATACACTGCCAGGTTTGAGCAGAGCATTGAGGCTCATCTGGTCCTTATCCGCATACAGCATTACTCTTGCAAGATCATCAGGCCTGCTTGTGAAAACCTCGCCATATGGAAAGGCATGAGAGGGCATAGGACAGTTCTAGTAGTGACTTAAAGTGACACAATGCCATCCCCTCACAATGCAGCACACAGATTCTGGCCTTCCCCCTTTCACCTCTCTTGTCTTCACACATCTGAAGCTATCCATTCATGTTCCTTTTCATACTGTACATCATGTGAAATGTCAGGCTGGATGAATCACAAGCTGGATTCAAGATTGCTGGAAGAAATATCAATAACCTCATATATGCAGATGATAGCCATTCTGATGGCAGAAAGCAAAGAGGAACTAAAGAGCCTCTTGATGAGGGTGAAAGAGGGGAGTGAAAAAGTTGGCTTAAAACTCAACATTCAAGAAGCTAAGACCATGGCATCTGGTCCCAACATTTCATGGCAAATAGATGGGGAAAAATGGAAATAGTGACAGGCTTTGTTTTCTTGGGCTCCAAAATCACTGCATTGACTATAGCCATGAAATTAAAAGACACTTGCTCCTTGTAAGAAAAGCTATGGCAAATGTAGACAGTGTGTTAAAAAGCAGAGACATCACATTACTGACAAAGGTCTGTATAGTCAAAGCTATGGTTTTTCCAGTAGTCATGTACAGATGAGGGAGTTGGATGGACTATAAAGAAGTCTGAGCACCAAAGGATTGATGCTTTCAAACAGTGGTGCTAGAAACTCTTGAGAGTCCCTTGGACAGTAAGGAGATCAAACCAGTCAATCCTAAAGGAAATCAACCCTGAATTTTTCTATAAGTACTGATAATCAAGCTGGAGCTCCAATATTTTGGTCACCTGATGCAAAGAGCTGACTCATTAGAAGAGACCCTGAAGCTGGGAAAGAATGAAGACAGGAGGAAAAGGGGACAACAGAAGATGAGAGGATTGAATGGCATCACCGACTCAAGGGACATGAATAAGAGAAAACTCTCAGGAAAGCCTGGCATGCCACGGTCAATGGGGTCGCAAAGAGCTGGACATGACTTAGCGACTGAACAGGACAGAATTCATTTCCTTCCTGAGGCTTCCTGGATCTTTCTTTATGTCATCGCAATAAAAGTTGTTTAGTTTCCTGGCATCTTGGGCTCCCCAATCAATCTGAACATGTTTTGGTTACTCTTCTGAGTGTGGCATGAGGGAGTTACCTCCATGTATTCAGGGGCATTCAGATCAGGGCATATTCCTTCCCTCCCGCACACCCTGGCCCCTTTCTAGACATTACATTCCTGTTAATGCTCACATAATTACAAATTTGGAAGAATTTATTTGCTCATATTCTAGTAATAATTAACTACTCATCTTGCCTCATTCATCTTCCACAAATAGGTCTCAACTGGTAGTCCTACGGACTCAGTTCAGTTTAGTCGCTCAGTCGTGTCCGACTCTTTGTGACCCCATGAACTGCAGCACGCCAGGCCTCCCTGTTCATCACCATCTCTCGGAGTTCATTCAAACTCAAGTCCATCGAGTCCGTGATGCCATCCAGCCATCTCATCCTCTGTATTCCCCTTCTCCTCCTGCTCCCAATCCCTCCCAGCATCAGAGTCTTCTCCAGTGAGTCATCTCTTCGCATGAGGTGGCCAAAGTACTGGAGTTTCAGCTTCAGCATCATTCCTTCCAAAGAAATCCCAGGGTTGATCTCCTTCAGAATGGACTAGTTGGATCTCCTTGCAGTCCAAGAGACTCTCAAGAGCCTTCTCCAACACCACAGTTCAAAAGCATCAGTTCTTCGGTGCTCAGCCTTCTTCACAGTCCAACTCTCACATCCATATATGACCACAGGAAAAATCATAGCCTCTAATTTCAAGAAAATTAGAGATACCGAGGGAACATTTCATGCAAAGACGGGCTCAATAAAGATGGGCTCATACCAGAAATGGTATGGATCTAACAGAAGCAGAAGATATTAAGAAGAGGTGGCAAGAATACATGGAAGAACTGTACAAAAAAGATCTTCATGACCCAGATAATCATGATGATGTGATCACTCATCGAGCCAGACATCTTGGAATGTGAAGTCAAGTGGGCCTTAGAAAGCATCACTACAATCAAAGCTAGTGGATGTGATGGAATTCCAGTGAAGCTCTTTCAAATCCTGCAAGATGATGCTGTGAAAGTGCTGCACTCAATATGCCAGCAAATTTGGAAAACTCAGCAGTGGCCACAGGACTGGAAAAGGTCAGTTTTCATTCCAATTCCAAAGAAAGGCAACGCCAAAGAATGCTCAAACTACCGCTGAATTGCACTCATCTCACATGCTAGTAAAGTAGTGCTCAAAATTCTCCAAGCCAGGCTTCAGCAATATGTGAACCGTGAACTCCCTGATGTTCAAGCTGGTTTGAGAAAAGGCAGAGGAACCAGAGACCAAGTTGCTAACATCTGGTGGATCATGGAAAAAACAAGAGAGTTCCAGAAAAACATCTGTTTCTGCTTTATTGACTATGCCAAGCCTTTCACTGTGTCGATCACAATAAACCGTGGAAATTCTACGGACTCAAGGCAGCCTTTATTTGGTCCCGTCTTACAGTACTGTTGTCTCTGTGTTGATGCCTTATAATAAGACCCATTACTAGATTCTAAGCTTTTAGAATTGAGATGATCAGATCAGATCAGATTCAGAAACACTTATAGAACATAAATCATGCATGTCCTAGGCACATGCATATAGATGTCCTTATATAAACTTCATAAAAAAAGAAAATTGGACCTCAGTCATGTTAGATGTCTTACATCATTGTGAGAAAGAGACAAAGGCAGAAAATGAAGGCATGTCTTCCACTTCAATCTCAGTGTCTTCATTTATTTTTAATTTTAGATATTTCAAATAAAATTACAGAATAACATAATACATTCCTGTGTTCCAAAACATTGAATTTATCAAATTACATAGTTTCTTGCTAAATTTGCTATAAAATATTTGGAGTTTTTAACTTTGGGTGTAAAACATATTGTTACACTTAAATTCAATAATTATTACTAATGTATCAAGACTTTCTATTTCTTCTTCATTTGATTTGGCTTATTCATGTGTTTTCAGAATTTTCATTCCATTAAGTTTTTAAATTCAGGTGTATGTTTCTCATAATCTCTAATATTTTAAGATGTTCTGTGTTCTATGTAATTATGAAATCATAACACATTTATTTATATCAATATTGTGTATGTATACCTTTGCTGTCCTTTTCTCCTACTTCATTATTCTTATTTAAGGTTTGGGGTTTTTATTTGTTTTGGAATTTTAAAATTTATTTTAGTTTTTTTTAATTTTTATACAAGGCTTATTGATTACTCTCCATTTACAGTTACTACAAAATATTAGCTGTATACCCCCAAAATTCCAAAGTAAGTGTCTCAGATTTAACTGATACACTCTCTTGGTTCTCAGATTTCTATTTAGTTGTCTAGCTTACTTTGTTTTGCTCTAGCTTACTTTGGTTTACCCCCTTACTATTCTTAAATGTTTAAGGGATTTTCTACATTCACTCATTTTAGAAGATATATTGAGCTTACATTTTCCTTCATTTTTAAGCATTTTGTAATTTTCGTTTTCTTTTTATTCCATAAAGTAAAAGGAGTTAATTTCCAAATATCCAAAAACATGATTTGTCCAAAGTGAAATTTTTATTTATTTTGACTTAAGTTGCCTTTTGGAGAGAGAATGCAACTTGCATATTATTGATTCCTTATAATTTAGCTTTGCTTTTTGACTAGTGGGTGGTTCCAAGGATTCTATATACATGTTTTACCTACCACTTGCAGAAACATGCAACATACATATCTATTACATTGTTTGCTGATTTTTTGAACTTAATTTTTCAAATTAACATAGTTTTGATTATTTTGGGTTTTTAATTCTGTGATTTTATATGGTGTATAGATTCATGTTCATATACCACCACAATCAGGATACATAATAGTTATACAATGTCCTAAAATTCCTCATGCTATTATACCTTTATAGTCACGTCTTCTCCAAATCTTTAATTCCAGGTTGCCATTTTTCTGTTCTGTCACTGAAGTCTTTCCTCTCTCAGAATGTTGTACAAATGGAAATATATAGTATGCAGTCTTTTGAGATTGACTTACTCAATATGATGCCTTTGAAATGTGTCCAAGCTGTTAAATACATCAATAGTTTGTGTAATATACTGACAATAACTTTTAGTGACATACTACAGTTGACTCATCCCTTAACTTACTGAAGACAACTTGAGTTGTTTCCATGTTTTTGATGATTATGCATAACACTGTTATAAACATCCATGCCTTGTTTTCTTGTATCTCTAGGTTAAATACTCTGGAGTGGATAGCTGGATCATATAGTAAAGGTATCTTTAAAGACACTGCTGAATGATTTTCTAGAGTCATGTTCTATTGTCCATTCCCACCAGCAACATATGATGGCTGCCAGTTTCTTAACATCCTCTCTAGCTCTTGTTAGTAATTTTTGTTCAAGCTTTCCTAATTGATGTACAGTAGTATATCATGATGGTGTTAATTTGCTTGTCTCTTGATGAGCTATTGATGTTGACATCTTTCCATGTCAATATGGGAAGATATAAACCTTTTGTATATACCTTTTGTATATAGTCACCTTTTGTATATACTCCTTGGTGAAGTGTATGCTCAAGACTCTTGCCCAGTTTCTATTTGGGTTGTTTGTGTTCTGCCTATAAAGTTTTGAGAGCTCTCCGTATAATATATTCCATTTTCAAGTCCTTTCTGCATATGAGATTTGCAGGTATTTTCTCCTAGTCTTTAATTTGCTTTCTCATTATCTTATTTGTCTCAAAGCAAAAGTTTTAAATGCAATGAAATTCACTGAATCTATTTTTGTACATTTAGTTATGGAACATGATTTTGGTATCACATTGAAGAAATTTTGCCTACCTTGAGATCATGAATATTTTCTTTTTAGCTCTTCTTTCATATAGTTTATGAAATTATCTCTCCTATGTGGTAAATGTTGGCCTTTAGACTATTTTTCAAACTACTGACTTTTTCTACTAAGTCTAGTTTACAGTTATCATATCAGTTGCATTTTTATTTAAAATACTATATTTCTTTTACTTACAAACTGTTTTTTCCTATACCTCTGATCTTATTTTCATTTTCTGTGTGTTTCCATAACTTTTTCAAATAAATGGCATGTTATCATTATCTTTTGATCATCCTTAGCATACTAAATGAAGACTAACAGCAGACTAATAAACTTAAGTATCTGTCAAATAGTAAAATACATTTAATCTGTAATGAATATTTTGAAATATTAATTGTGCTACCTGGCAAATTTACTCTTTGAGTTTAAAAAGTTTTTTTTGGAATTTTGATTTGCATGCTTATTTAGAGTGAAAGTTTTGATTTGTTTTGATTTTACTCCTCATCAATTTTGCTCATCTTGCTGATTAACTCAAAGATCGGCTCAATTCAGTTTGGTGTCATATGGCTCTTTCTACCATTTACCTCGTCCTATGTTGCTGTTGTTCATTGTGACCCCATGGACCGTAGGATGCCAGGCCTCCCTGTCCCTCACCATTTCCCGGAGTTTGTTCAAGTTCATGATCATCACACTGGTGATGCTGTCCAGCCATCTTATCCTCTGAAGTCCTCTTCTCCTCTACCTTCAATATTTCACAGCATCAGGGACTTTTCCAGTGAATCATCTGTTTGCATCAGATGACCAAAATACTCTCCAGGGGATCTTTCTGACTCAGGAATCAAACTGGGGTCTCTTGCATTGCAGGCCAATTTTTTACCAGTTGGGGTACCAGGGAAGCCCTCCTAGTCATACAGCTTTCAGCAAAAGAATAATTCCATGAAGTAATCTAGGAGTTGATGTTTTAATTTCCCCGCAAAGACAAAAATGCCACTACAGTGCGAGGGAAAGACCGGCCCAATCCTGACTGAAGCCCTCTACTTCCTTTTATGCCATAATAGCCAGTTCCCTGGATTCCACAGCTTGCTTCTGTCTCCATAAACAACAGGTCTGAAAGGACTTTAGCTAATAGCTTTTTATTATCATGGGTTCTCTTTCTGTGGGTTCTTTACCATTTCTGTGTGTATGCAGTTGAGAAGGACTGATAGAGTGAACTTGAACAGTGGTCATGAATGGAACCACATTGTTCTTTTCACACATTGCTACCAGGGTTTGGAATGAAAGCTTGGTTTGAGAAAATGTTTCTTCAATGACTGCTCATGAGCCATGCAGTTCAAACATTCTGGAACAACGTCCTCTGTCCGCCACACAGAATATTCAACTGTCTTGACTATTGCTGGTTATCAGTTCCTTTATTGCTTCCTTTGTTGGAAAATAAAGCCTTTTGCTTTTCTTCCTGAGACCTTCTGTTCCTCACTCAAATAATTTAATTATCTTGCATTTGGAAAGAGACTTTTTGTTCTTTCTTCTCATTCCTGTGCAACATTCCTTTGCTGACAGAGAGGCTGACAAAGCAGCTGACACAAAGGCCATTACTTTGAGAAGTTTCTAATTTTCTCAAATTAGAATATTTTTGCTGCCCTTCATTTTACTCATTTTGCTGCCCTTCCACTTGCAGTAAAAATTATAGGGTGCTTGTTCTTTGTGGAACAGTGGAACACAACTCCCATGCCAGGGGTCCTGAACCAGTTCCATACTAACTCCTAAGTCTCAGCAGTAATGCAGTTATTATTGAAGATGTCAGTTCACTTGCAGCTTCACTATAATATTGGTCCATTTGGGCATGCCAGAAAAATGAGGAGTAGAGCTATAAACCTTGGTATCAATATGTATTATATGTATGTGTATAAAATATGCATATTTGTGTACATATATATGCTGGTATATAAATATGTGCATAAATATGTATATAATATTTTGCTAATTGTAAATGCATCCAGTGTAAGTAAGAACAATATTTATAGAAATGCGTGTGACAGATCAGTTGTGAATCTGAGCTGGGGGTTGATAAATTCTCATTACTTTTGCCTACCTGATAAATGAAATGACCCGTTAAGCAGCTGCTGAAAATTCAATCAGATACCTGCAAATAGCAAGCATCCCATGTTAAAAAAAATGGATAGGTTCCTGGGAACATGTTGGACTGGAATCACACAATATGAAAAATAAAGGAGACAGCTTCTCTGTCCCCAAAATCTGCTGGTTTACTTGAGATGGGGGCATGTTTAGTTGCTGTCATCACTCTGTGCCAACCACTCTATGCCAAAATTATTCAAACTACTCTAATTTTCTTCCCATTGCCAGTCCACAGAGAAAACAATCTCTGAATTTTTCTAATCTTGATATTGCCATTAATCCCCCTCCTAACACCCTACCTATACACAGGATTGTGTCTGCATAGAGAGCAGAAATCATCAATACAGAAAATACACACCTATAGTGGAACAATGTGACAATCTATCAATGACTGGGAGAAAAGTACAAAAGTGGCCCTTAATATCTTTTTCATATTCCTTTTTCCTTAATTTTTTTAAATTTTTGCTTGAAAGATAATTGCTTTATTATATTGTATTGGTTTCTGCCATACATCAACATGAATCAGCCATAGGTATACATATGTCCCCTCCCTCTTGGGAGGAAGGGGCCTTATTCTTTTAATTCTCTGTATTTTTGAATGCTTTTTTAAGTTTATGACACGTTAGTCTAATTGTACACAATATTATTATAAATGATAAATATTGTATAGTTTTATATTATCACATATAAAATACATATGATAAACAATAAAAATATTATATTGCTCTATATAATATAAATATTAGAGGTACATGCTCATTTATTAAATTATAAGAATATGTTATCCAAAAAATTTCAAGATTACTATTCTAGAGCAGTTCTTTTCAAACTTGAATATATACACAAAGTATCTGGGGACTTTACACAGTGCACACTGAGACTCCATAGGTCTGAGATGGGGTTAGGAAGTCTGTGTTTCTGACAAACTCCCAGATGACTGATGCTGCTAGTGTTTAGATTACACTTAGAAGAGCAAAGCATAAGTATGATTTAATGACCTTCTAAAAGTAATCCTTTCCCCCAATATGTCTCCCTCTGAGAAAGCAGAGATACTTGGAAACACTTTCTGTGTTGAAACTTCTTTCTGGAGGGCAAAAGTATTACTTTCTGTTTGTTTGCCTTGTTTTTACTTCAACTTTCCCTAGATAGGTAGAGATTTATAGATATGCTGAGGTTGGGATACTCTGGAAATAAACTCTGAGACAATGATTGGCAAGCATCAAATTTATTAGGGTGTGCTCTCAGAAGATATAAGTTGTGGGATATACATCAATCAGTCACTAGATAACTCTGAAAATGAAAAAAAAAAAAGTACTCTTGCATGAGATGGTGGTCTTCAGCAGTGGGGAATTTTAGAAGAGCTACTAAGCTAATTGTCAACAGCCAAGACTCCCAGAAGCTGGAAGAGTGAGAGTCTCCGTGTTAAAGGATAGAGATCTGGGCAGCACACCACAGCATCCACTATAATTTCTGCTATTTAATACCTTGTTACACTCAGATACACCTTGTATAATGGGCCCCTCTAGGATTCCAATGGGCCTCTTTTCCTGAAGAAATGTAAAATATAGTTGAGTGGGAAGAACTAGAGCTCCCATGATTGATGGTCTTGAATTGCCATGGATACTCATCAAAGTTGAGCCAAGTGACATCAAGAAGTTTCTAACTGAATAACCTGTGTATCCAGCACATTCTTTTCTGCATAGTGTAACAGCAGCCCTGTCTCTTTCTCACAATCAGAATCCATAACCCTGACTTGCTTTCCTGACGGCCTTGTAAAACAATGAAGCTGAAAGGATGGGGGTGGGAACTATAGCTTAAACTTTAGCAGCAGTCATGCTTTTTTTCTCTGTTAGAAGACTCCCCTCTTTTGGGAACTAGGATCTCTAACCTTGCTGAGCCCCAATTTTTGAAGATGAGAAGCACACTTTTCTCAAGGCACTGAAACTGATAGTAAGTGGTTCCCTCCTGGCTCTTCATCTTGAATTCCAGGCTCATGATATAAACTACTGGAATCCTTGATGTATCCTAGAAGATGGAAATATCTTCCTCACAGGGCATATCACCAAGCTGGTGCCCTAGTGGTGACTTGTTCTAGCAGTGTGGCATCATCTGGAGGGCATGGAAATGATAGGCCCAACCGATCTCATCAACGGTTATGTACATGTTGCCACACCTTCTTTGTTCTAAATAGGACCCCTTGGTCTAATGCAGAGTTTTGCCGGACACTGTCCTTTATTTTTGTTCTAAGACCAATGTGGGAAGCAAGTTTTGAGATATAAATGATGAATCAGGTCTGCCAGGTAAGAAAAGCAAACATATATCTAAAGATATTTTAATTATAGTTTTCTAGAAACCACTCTTATGAAAGGGTGCAGAATTGGGTATAAAAAGAACACTTTGTTGCTTATACAACAAAAGCATTGGGACAGTTCTATGAGCTCTTGACCTGGGATGGCCTTTCAAAGTCCTTCCATATGGGGACAAGGAAGTCATTGTTTCACTGGCTTATATCCTTATGTGAACAGGTTGCTGAATGTGGGGTGCTCTCATAAAAGAGTGTGACCTTTGTCAAGGCGACTCTCTTCAGGTCAAGGAGATTCCCATATGAGAACTCACCTGAGAGCTATCAGCTGCCAACATTCCCACAACCTGGAAGAAACAGTACTTTTCCTTTAAAGGGACAAGGAGATCTGAACTGCTTACCATAGTACCACAGCCTTCACTACAAAATACACAGATACATTTGCTCCTTGTTCTAAAAATGAATTATGACCAGCTTCCTTTCAGTGAGGATAGATTTGATTTTAGCAAAAATTGTCAGGTACATTGCCCATACAGTATTTGATAGTAGGAAGCAAAGCAACATAAGATCTCCAGAGGTAGAAATCACTAATAGAGAGATCAGTGCAATTGAGAGGAGAAAATGTTCAAGTGCTCAAGATTCCAGTAGCTAGTTCCCAATTTGCCACCCATGTGATGTCACTTCTTCCAAATTCCTGGAAGGCTAAGTAGAGCGTATTCATCAGCGGATTGAGAACATCATGCCCTACTGCAGAAGAATGCCAAGACAGAGTGACACCAAGTATTACACAATCTAATGTCTACAATCTAGTGTATTGGACTTGTACAGTCTAGTGGATTGGAGTCCACTAAAAAAGAAAATAATGAAAATGTGTAGTCTCAGAGCAGAGGCTTCAGTGCCCTGTGGTGATTGGGAACACTGCCTATATTAGCCCAGTTCCCTGCCCACACTGCCCAGTCTCTCACTGGCTGTCAATTAACCTTCACTGAGATACTGATGACAGCCTACATGCCCTTCTTAGGAATTTCTGCAAAATACTATTTACTTTTTCTATTTACCTTTCCATAACTCTGTATTATACATCTACACATGAACTCAAAGCAATTTTATGTAGTAGATAATATATTTTTCATTTTCAGACGATGGGTTAGGATGCTATATATACAGAAGTTACATTTTGTCTTTTCAACCTTCTCTGTGACCTTATTTACATGATATAACTTCTTAGAATCCTATTTTTCTCATCCATAATGTGGCCAAAAGAATGATCCAACTGATGAAAATAAAGATTTAACAACAATAATGTCCATCTTATAATTTTCAACTATTATTTGAAGTCATTTCTGGCTTTAATTTTTTTAAAATATATTTGGAGGCAAAGTGTGCAATGTTGTTAAAATTATGTGCCAGCTGACTACAAATTAATTTAGCACAATTCTGTGAGTAAAGTGCACAGGTGGTTCTAAGCACACACTTTTATAATTATTTTGGCTGTTCATAAATGTTATGTTCACTTTTTCCTTTTGTTTTCCTATATTTCAAAAACTAAAGTTTTCAGGGAACTGAATGCCAGATAAGTGGGTCCTTTCTCTCACTTATTCTCAGCACTGTCACTGCATAGAAGACATTTAACATTTCATGTTTCAATTTCTTTTTCCACAAACTAGAGGCCATCATCCTGACCTGCATCATCAAAAAGCAATTTCTATTAGCAAATTAATGACTGTCGAGGCAGCTATCAATGCTGAGCATCCTTCACATTAGATCAGCCTTCAATTGCCAAACAGAAAGTGAGTCATTCCAGGAAGCCCCACTGGGAACAGGAGTTTAAGTTTTTCTCCTTTCTGGCTGTGAAGGAAAAGTACTGGTCAAAGAGAAGAGGAAAGGCAGGGGGGAGGAGAAGGGCAGGGAGGAGAGGAGATAAACCAGTTCAAGGTTATATTTTCTGACTTCATTCCTGCAATGCTAGCCTCACCCTTTATGACAAGGTCTGGGGAAGATGTAGTTTATGATGTGCTTCAAGTGTGATAAAGAAGCTGAGAGGTGAGCTCGGGAAGGGTTAGGTGTCCTTGAGGACCGGATGGGCTTGAGTACTCTTTGAGGATGGATGTTATTAAATTGAATTATTATTATTAGCACTTAGACAATGTGGAGAGGAAAAGAGGAGAAAGGAAAGAGAATTAAATTAAAACTGCGGATGGAACACATTGTGAGAGAATGTGGACAGCCACAGATGACCTGTAAATACGGCACAGACAACACGAGGAGGGCTGGCTACTCAGTAAGCACTCTTTAATCCCACGAGAAATGAGTTTTACCAGGAGTTTTCTTCTGAAAGTTTAGAGGCATACCCAGGCCTCTTGTGTGGTTTCACTGGGAAATGAAAATGTAACTAAATGAGATTGCTAGTTGGCTCTTCGAGTAACCTCTGTTTGATTCAAAACAGATTCTTCTACCCTGTTGCCCTGTTTGCCCACATCATTCCCTCTTCCGCAGAATCTTCCTGCTTCTCTTGTCCAGTTCCTGTTCTCTTCTCCTTTCATGTCAGTTTTGAAATCGCAGCCATAATTTTTATTGGTAGTAGTTGACATTTATGAAGCACTTACCATGTGCCAGGCACTGTGCTAAGCATTTACCGTTTATGATCTTGTTTTATCTTCACATGTGCCCTAGGAAGTAGGTTTCCTTGACCTTACTTCACAGTTAAGATTCTTATCTTAGAGAGGTATGGTAGTTTGACCCCAAGTTTCATAGGAAGTGTCAGAAATGAGACTCGATTCCAGTTCTGACTCCAAATCTTATGATCTCTATGAGGCCTAAGCAGATACTTATAATTTCTACTTATATGCTACCAGCTGCTGTTCATTGCTGAATTGCCTAGGAGCACAAATCAGAAAAAGGAAAAAAAAAAAAGAGAGAGAGAGAGAGGGAAACTGGGAAGACTCTTTACTACCCTGAGCAGAATTACTGTCCTGAGGATAATCTTGTACCTGATTTTGATGAACAAAGGGGAAAAAATTATTAAACCACCAATGGAAGAGAGCTAGAGTCCTGAAAATAATTATTTAGTATAGATGAGCAAATACTATACAGTTTTCCCATAAAGATATTAGTCTATTTAGAACATGTCCCATGGGGAATGCACTGATGTATATTATTTATCTATCAGTAAGGATCTACTATTAAAAGATCTCTCCCCTTTAAAATATCATCTTCAGCTTCCACAATGGGGACACATTATCCTCTTATTAGGGTTTTATTTTACCTCCTTAGTACCTATTTCTCCATGATTCTGTGCCTCTTTTTGATATTTTAAGGTTGATAAACTCTAGGATCTATCCCTGACACGTCTCTCATCTCCATTCACTCTTCCAGCATATCTGCTTGATCTTCCTTATTCTCATAGCTCTAGTTTGCTTCCATATAGCAATTTGCAAATACCTAATCTGGAGATCCAACCAGTCCATTCTGAAGGAGATCAGCCCTGGGATTTCTATGGAAGGAATGATGCTAAAGCTGAAACTCCAGTACTTTGGCCACCTCATGTGAAGAGTTGACTCATTGGAAAAGACTCTGATGCTGGGAAGGACTGGGGGCAGGAGGAGAAGGGGAAGACCAAGGATGAGATGGCTGGATGGCATCACGGACTCGAACGTGAGTCTGAGTGAACTCCGGGAGATGGTGATGGACAGGGAGGCCTGGCGCGGTGTGATTCATGGGATCACAAAGAGTTGGACATGACTGAGCAACTGAACTGAACTGAACTGAACTGAATCTTTATCCTAGGCTTTCCCTAAACACCAATTTAGATTATCTAACTAATATTTTAAAATTCTACATGAATGGCTAGCAGCTATCCCAAAATTAATCTGGCCAAAACAGAAAAAGGCAATTCCTAATTTTTTATGGGAAAAGAAAAAAAAAAGATTTCTCAGGAAAAAAAGAAAAAAGAAAAACCCCCATCTGCTCAGTTGTTCAAGTAGAGAACATGAGTATCATCCTTGTTGCTTCTCTTTTACTCAGCCTACCATGCCCTCTCTAACAAGTCTCATCAGTTGCTCCTTCAAAGTGTTTCTCGAGTTGGTTCACTCCTCAAAACATCCATTGTTATTTTAATTGAAGGATTAATATCTTTTACTAAAACTCTCAGAATAAATATCTACTGGTCTCCAGCTTCTTCACATGTCCATATTCAATTCATCTTCCAACAGACCACTGCATGGACTTTTAAAAAGCATAATCCAGATTATACCACTTGCCTGCTCACACTGTTCCCAAGATGTACCGTTTCATTTGGGCAAATACTCACCCCCTGACCCTGGCCCACAAAGCTCTCAGTGTGCTGACTTTCATCTCTAATCTCTCTTCCTCTTTCCATTAGGATTCAGTCATTTTGGTTCTTTTTTTTTCTTCCTTAAACAATCCAAACTCATTCTTGCCTTAGGCCAATCTCCTCTGTCTGGAATGTTATCCCTCCTGAATTTCACAGGGTTTTATATGGCCTCTTATTCCATTATCATCTTAAATGTCACCTTCCTGGAAAGCTAAAGTAGCTTTCAAGTCACAATGATATCAACCTATTTTATTCATCTGAATAGCATGTATCTTCATCCACTTTTCCCATGCTTATTTTCTATCTCTTCCTTTCTGATTAGGATGCTCAGTTCAGTTCAGTTCAGTTCAGTCGCTCAGTCATGTCCGACTCTTCGTGACCCCATGAATCGCAGCATGCCAGGCCTCCCTGTTCATCACCATCTCTCGGAGTTCACTCAGACTCACGTCCATCGAGTCCGTGATGCCACCCAGCCATCTCATCCTCTGTCGTCACCTTCTCCTCCTGCCCCCACTCCCTCCCAGCATCAGAGTCTTTTCCAGTAAGTCAACTCTTCGCATGAGGTGGCCAAAGTACTGGAGTTTCAGCTCCAGCATCATTCCTTCCAAAGAAGTCCCAGGGCTAATCTCCTTCAGGATGGACTGGTTGGAT
>SJYV01045794.1:0-81331 GCA_006410875.1 Neotragus pygmaeus | reverse complement strand
TGAGGGAGAGAAGGGGAGGAAAAAAGAGAGGGAGAAAGGGAGAAAGGCAGAGAGAAAAGGAGGGAAAGAGAGACAGAAAGAGGGAGGAAGAGAGAAGGAGGGAGGGAAGGAGGGGGAGAGAGGCACCGAAAGAGGGAAAAAGGGAGGGAAGGTGGGAGAAAGAGACAGGAAGGGAAGGGGAAAGAGAGAGACAGAGGGAAAGAAGGAGAAAAGCTACAATATTTGGCATAACAAGGCATTATCTTTAAAAAAATACATCATGTATTTTTTTTATATTTGCAGTGAATTACTTTATTTTATTTATTTATTTATTTATTTATTTAACTTTATTTTACTTTACAATACTCTATTGGCTTTGCCATACATCGACATGAATCCACCACAGGTGTACACGAGCTCCCAATCCTGAATCCCCCTCTCACCTCCCACCCCACAACGTCCAATATCCAATAGTTAGGGCTTCTGTGGTAGCTCAGATGGTAAAGAATCTACCTGCAATGCAGGAGACCCGGGTTCAATTCTGGGTCAGGAAGATCCCCTAGGGAAGGAAATGGCAACCCACTCCAGTATTCTGGCTCAGAGAATTCCCTGGACAGAGGAACCTAGTGAGCTGCAGTCCATGAGGTTGCAAAAGACCCGTAGTTTAGGGGAAATATAAAATAATTTGTCATGAAATATTTTACATTGACTTTGATATACCTATATAAATTATGCATCTCCAAGAGTGAGAGATACAGTATGCAATGCTTCTCAGATTCATAAGGGAGCACAATCCCATTTTTTGGTCAAAGAACATCTTCATGTATATCTCATTTTGGGAAAGAATGCCTGAATTAATTTCATGACATTAAGAATGTCTGAATTGTTTTTCTTAGTGAATTCCTCAATACTATTTTCCTGTTTATGAATGTTTTTCTTTGACTTTATTCAATCTATAATTTATTTTATTTTTGTAACATTTTATTTAATTTCAGTTTCCCATATTCTATTTCCAAAATTTCTCAGTAAAGTTTTCTTTTGTTTGTTTGTTTTTACTGCTGCTTTAATTTGTTTTGTAGTATCTTGTGTGTGTGCTTTAATGGAAGTAACTCATTATATTTTCTTTAAAACATTGTAATTATATTTGTTATAAAGTTTTGTCATACTGTTCTATAACAGTAACCTCATCTGGACTTTATTCTGTTGATTTTGTATTTTGTTGACTCTGCTAATATTAGGTTTACTTTGTATTTATGTATTTTTATTGTGGGTTTGGGTTTACCTGGTGGCTCAGTGGTAAAAAATCCACCTGCCAATGCAGGAGATGCAGGTATGATCCCCGGGTCAGGAAGATGCCCTGGAGACGGAATGGCAACCCACTCCAGTAATCTTGCCTGGGAAATCCCGTGAACAGAGGAGCCTGGCAGGCTACAGTCCATAGGGTCACAAAGAATGAGACACGACTTAGTGACTAAACAACAAAAAATTGTGTTTTGCTGTTTCATTTTCTTTCTCTCTTTCTCTCCCTTTCCAGTTATCTTCACCAATGTAGAGGTCCCACGAGTGCCTCTAATTAGTCCAAGAGCTCTAGTTAAGCATGAAGGGTTAGGAGGGCAGTCTTGATTTCTCATCCCACCGAGAAGAGCTATCACCTACCTATGCAGAGTCAGCTAAAATATTTATTAAGTTCCTGGTCATGAGGCAAAGCTATAAACTTAGAAATACTTGGCAGAACTTCTCTTAGTTTATTTCTTTCATAAACGAGGGAGCCCACTCAAGGTACTGTATTTGGGCCCAGCTCCCCCAACTCACATGGAAGTTTTTTCTTCCCTTTACTCATTAAGGCTTGTCATCAGGCACATAAACTCAGAACTCAGAACTTTATCCCCATGTATTGTAGTGTATTTTGACTACTTCTGGATCACAGTGATATTTATATTATTTTAAAATTCAGCTATTATTTAAAACATTGTAGTAGTTATTCCACATGTTCAAGGGACAAAGTAGTCATTGAAAAATGAACTTATGCTATTATTTCTATTGGAAGATTCTATTTTCTAATTGTTACTATTAACATGCTTCACAGTTAACTCTTTTTAGAGACCAACAGGTCACTAAATACATAAAGACAACTCAATGGAAGATTAAAAAAAATTAGTTATCTGATGGAGGCAGATAATGTAGGGAACAAACAAAAATTAAATAAATACTCTCCTCATAATTATTTTCAACTAAATGATAATAAAATCCACATATAAGATAAAGAATGTTATTTAATATTTAATATTTTTTTAAATAAAAAAGCTTGTGAAAAAGAAAATATTATTTTTTAGGAAGCAACTATAATTAGAACATAGTCAAACTTTACCATGAAGTATTATGCAAAAACAGTGGAAATTAAAACTATATAAAAAAAGATAAAATCCAAACATAATAAACACAAGACCTAAACTGCTGATGTAGAATCCAGAGCAAACATAAGAAATATCGATGTTGGAGAGATAACAGTTTTTTCTTTTTAAATTTAAGGATGTGGAACTCTGCATTGAAAGACAAATGTTCATCTAGTGCCTAGCATCGTGAAATATAATATATCCATATAAGACAAATTATCATGATATTTCAGAACAGAGAGTGTTGATGGAATTAATAGTCACATGCAAAGTAATAGTTTTATTTATTTTCAAAACAGCAAAACAGAAATGCTGGAAATGAATATTTTCAAAACTCTGAGTAAACATTATTTTTAACCTAGAATTCAGAGATAAGTCAAACTATCAACTGAATTTGGGGACAAAAGAAAGATAAGAAAAGTTCAGAAAAATTTACCTACCAGTCACTCTTTTTTGAGAAGCATCATAATGGTCTGCTCTAGAAATATGCAGTTAGTCGACCAAGATAGATGAATATTTTATAGCCAGGGAAGAATGTAATCATACCAAGAGAGCAGTTAAGAGAATTCCTTAAGCATAATGAAAAAAATTAAATAAAATCTTAGAGATGAGGGTTCAAGTTAGACTGTAGTAAGAAGAAAAGTCTGGTAGGAAAGTCTTCAGAGACTAGGAGATAAGAGAATATATGATATGATAGAACATTCAGGAAAAATGTGAGGTCTGTGCTTTTTGGATAGAACAAGCAAGAAAAAGAAAGAAAATTAAAAAACTGATGGTAAGCAAACTACTGTAAAGAAAGGGAACTCAGTAATGATATATTATTGGTCTCAGAAGTGAACAGTATTTGTATACTTATAATGGTAACATAACTATTATCTTAGCTAATTGAGTGACTTACTATTTTGGATATATGTGATAGATGAGAGCAGATGCTGTATAAGGAATACTGTCTGAAATCAATTAAAATATTTGCATAGTATTTAGAAATGTGGTGATTACAATAAGAAACAAAGAGTGACTGTATAAGAAGTATATTGGGATATAGGATTGTCATTAAGAGCTCTTTGTGTTTTTAAACGATGTGTATGTATTATGTAGACAGACATAAAACCTAACCCTAAATTAGAAAAACAGTGCTTGTTTTCTCTTTCTCTCTCTCTCTTTGCCGTGAAACTTTCCATGACCACCTCAGTATTCTCCTCTAGAGTCAATCACAAATCACAGAAAATGTTGAGTTACCATTTTCTCACTTCTCCCAAGAATGGTACCTGACTAGTGCCATCATAGATACATGGAAAAGAAAGTTAATTCATTATAGTCAACAGATATTTTAGGCTAGGCTGTTAAGACAATTCTCTTGCTGAATAGGCAGTGAAAGCCTGTACTTGGGCTTTATTAACCCTAAAATTGCTTTATCTCTTAAGAGTATTTCTTCCCACTACATCCACAATATCTTTATCATCCTGCCTATACTAACTTTCTGCTTTCCAATTTTCTACTCCAAAACTCTTTCTCAAATTTCCTTACAGCAGATCTCTATCCTATTTATCATTGTTTTATTATTGCCAAAATATTGTGTGATATTACTTATATGGCCCATAGATCTTGATTTAATTTTGCTAATCAATCCATGGATGTGTATTCTTGAAGAAAATGGTGGATGATTTAAAAAGTCAAGTCAGACCTCCAGCTTACCACTCACCAGCTGAATGCACTTGGAAAAAGTTTACACTCTTGGAGGCTTGTTTCCTCACTTAGTGATGTTGATAGATTGTTAGTTAAGCACCTCCTGGAGCTTCCCAGGTGGCTGAAGTGGTAAAGAACCCACCCGCCAATGCAGCCAGACACAAGTTCAATTCTGGGTAAGGAAGATTCCCCTGGAGGAGGGCATGACAACCCACTCTAGTATTCTCGCCTGGAGAATCCCATGGACAGAGGAGCCTGGCGGGCTAAAGAACATAGGGTCACAAAGAGTCAGACATGACTGAAATGACTAAGCATGCATGCAAGCATCTCACGGGGCTGTTGCTAATATCTGGAGAGAAGATGAAGGAGGTGGTACTGAGTACTTATCTATACAGAGGTAAAGAGTTCTTACAAGTCTTACAGTCCTTCTTGCATGGTGAGGTTAGTCTTCCAAACCCAATGAAGTATTTAAATTTCCAAAGATGTTCAGAGTTAGCCAGAACCCCCAGCATGGCAGACTCAGTAAGGTGAGGGTGGAGTTTAAATAAGACAATTCTGAGTACAAGAGTGAGTTTAAATGATGCCCCACATTAGGGAAAAAAAAAAAAAAAAAGAAGAAGAAAAACGTTTTCTGTCCCTGGGCCCTCCATGTGCTGATTACATACTACAGTCTTTGAATTTATTGACAAGTTATCAAAAAAAGGTGAGCTGTAGACAGATCTAATAAAAGTTGGACAGCCTTGTGCACAAATAGCTCCCACTGCAGGCCAGCAAAATGAATAATATCTCTGTGTGTGTGTGTGTGTGTGTGTGTGTTGGATAAGCAAACTTTGCCCAAAATAATTCTCCAAAATCTGTTCATCTACTGACTTTCCCCCTCACCATCGGGAAATGAGAATTGAAAATATTTAAATACTGGCAGAGGGATGGGATCTGGGCGGCAAACCAATAATCTCCATTAAAGTCCGAGATTTAAAGATCCATTTATCAAAACCTTTGGTGTGTGCCCAAGTCTTTCTGAATTAATGCATGCATGCATATGAAAATCAATGTTTCCTGCCCATATAAACACTGCAGCTCCGAATCAATCTCTCAAAGCCGAAGAGGGTTAAATATTTAAACAAGCTATGTATTGAAATACATTTTTAATGCCGTGAAGTCATTCTGATGAAAGATTACTCAGGAGCCTTCATTACTGAGTGTAGAGAGTAATGTGGTATTATCGGAACAGATGGCCCAGCTGTCTGTGGGCTCTGGCCCCCCTCAGGGTAGATTCAAATACTACTCCGAGAGTCAGCTGTTGGTAGCCAGTGGCCTGAATGGATGGCTGCCTGCAAGCCACACATCCCTGCATGACAGCCATGCTGGCTGCCGTCTCGGGGAACATTTCCTTAAGGAGTCAAATGCTGATTTGATTTGATTTGATCTCTTTGTGAGCACTTCACACTTCTGCCGCTTGTTTTGAGCAGAAGCTGTTGTTCAGAAATCCAGAATGGACAAGCTGACCATTCCGCTGCTTGCTGTCTGATTACGGCTGGGATACTCTCAAAAGTCTGCATGGGGTGTGATTTAAGGCTCCCTATTTTGTTTCCTGTTTCTGATTGAGGCATTATATTGAGTAAAAAGGCCTCTTCATTGTGCTTAAATTTGAAAGTCCTGAGATATATTTCTTTTGCCTTGATTAGTAGTTATGTGGCTTTGGCAAACTTGCATAATTGCTCTGAGCGCAGTTATATTTATACATGATCACTGATATTCCTTTCTTTTAGAGCTTTCTCTGACCAGATTTGCAGTCCTGTGATTATAGAAAAGAGCCAGAGAGAGGATATTTGTGATAGAGGACTAGATTCAGAGGGAGGTGGAGGGATCTGGTCCCCAAACACCTCTCAAACTCCTTTGCCTTACAGAATCGCAGGTTTGTCGTCTGTAAAATAAGATGAAATTCCCTGTTCTGTTTACCTCTACTGAACACTTTGAGGCATTTGTTAAAATACTGGAAAATATGTTGAAAGGATACATTTCCAAATGTGAGAACTAGAGGTGAGAAAATAGGGAAGATTCTGACACTGAGGAGAAGGGGTCTGAGGTGGTCAATGCAGCTTGTATATTTCAGAGCATATGAGAAATTTGCAAGTTAAACTCTGTGCTGTCCTAAGTCGGATTACTGCAGATGGTGACTGCAGCCATGAAATTAAAAGACGCTTACTCCTTGGAAGGAAAGTTATGACCAACCTAGATAGCATATTCAAAAGCAGAGACATTTCTTTGCCAACCACGGACTGTCTAGTCAAGGCTATGGTTTTTCCAGTGGTCATGTATGGATGTGAGAGTTGGACTGTGAAGAAAGCTGAGTGCCAAAGAATTGATGTTTTTGAACTGTGGTGTTGGAGAAGACTCCTGAGAGTTCCTTGGACTGCAAGGAGATCCAACCAGTCCATTCTGAAGGAGATCAGCCCTAGGATTTCTTTGGAAGGAATGATACTGAAGCTGAAACTCCAGTGATTTGGCCACCTCATGCAAAGAGTTGACTCATTGGATAAGACTCTGATGCTGGGAGGGATTGGGGGCAGGAGGAGAAGGGGACGATAGAGGATGACATGGCTGGATGGCATCACCAACTCGATGGACGAGAGTCAGTGAACTCCAGGAGTTGGTGATGTACAGGGAGGCCTGGCGTGCTGCGATTCACAGGGTCGCAGAGTCGGACACGACTGAGCGACTGAACTGAACTGAAGTCGGATTAACTAAGTGACTCTGTTCATCGTTATTCTCCAAACCTTGTTGTGGGTGAGAATATGTCACCAAAAGCCATGCTGAGGGTGAGAATATGTTATCAAAAGCAACCATCTGAGTTTTATTTGTTTGAGTATCAATCAAGTCAAAATTAGAAGCTGTGTGGGCTACCAGGAGATCATAAATGATGAGAACATATTATGGCTTTGCATTTGGATGATGAACAAAATTTATAAAGGTAAATGTGATAATTGGTGAAAATAATTACATTCTTGAGCCAAATGTTTACCCAATTAAACATTTTTGAGGTTTTCTAATCTGCTATTAATCTGCTATTGGTGACAGGTATTCAGTAAAGAATACTTTACTTTCTCTCTTCTGGGAGAGAAAATAAAGAACACACATTCTTCTAAGTAGCCACAGCTTTCTGTGGGAAGCATGAAAAAGGAAATTTTAGAAAGGATTTAAAAGAACACTTGGCAGCTTTCACATACAGCCTCCTTGTTACAACCCCCCTAATTCGACAAGGATCAAGTCATCAACTGTAAGAGGAATTGGAGCCAGACCTTTCGAGTCACAGACTGATAGCTGCCATTTTCATTAGGTAAAGCCTGTCATTCCCTCTGCTTGCTTATTAGCTGTGAAGCTGATGGCTATATATGTACAGCAGGGGCAGGCAGGTGCCAAGCCCTGCAGCCCTGCATTAGTTTGGCATGTTCAGGGTCTCTAGTTTCATTATTTTTTTTCCTACAGACTAACTAGTTTTTACATCCCATCTATTAATTCCACCTCCGCCCAGAGGCATTTTAGCTATACCATAGACATCCAACAATGTGTCCCTAGTGGCAATGTCACCGATTCATCCTTGCCCCTTGTGACCCAAGATTGAACCATCTGCTTCCTGGTCAAGTCATATGATTCCTTCTGAACTTATGCTAGTTAAGGTACATGCTTGAATTTGATCTCTGTAGGTCAAGCCACGAAGCTAATCATGAATCCTCTGGAATATTCCACATAATTTCTCGCTTCTATCATTTTGTTTTCTTGATTCCTTCCACCTAGAATATCTATATGTCACTTATAGGGATGTTTATATTTTTCCCACCCTCTCTGTTCCTACGTAACCTGCATGATTTCCATGAAGTGTATCATAACGAACTTTTTGGTGTGTTCTTTTACCCATCTGAACTATGATACTCTTTGAAAAACTCTTGTCACATTAAGTACAGTATCACACTAGCTAGGTGTTGGGGATGCATTAGCTAGGAGTGGGGATGCACTGGTGAATTGTCCATAGTCCCTATCTCTGTCACATAACTAGCCTGTGTGACTTTGAGAAAATGATGCATCTCTCTCATCTCCCTTAGGAATGATACCTCCTTCACAAATTGTTGTGAGGACAAAATAAGAAAGTGTGAAAGTCTTTGTAAATTTTAAAGTGCTACATGAACACAAGATATTGATTTTATTATGCCTACTTCCAATCGTATTAGCTCTCAATCATTTGTCTTGGTGTATAAAGATCAAGATATTTTTTGTTGGTTTTAGCAGAGTGATTTGCACATAAAGATTGAATTGATTGATTCATTTTTGCCTTCAGATTTATGATCCAAGGTCTAACAATATTTCAAAATCTTGGCAGTCCATGACTGAGGTTTTGAGTTTCCTTTCTCTTTAGTCCTTGCAAGTTCAAATGGAGTTGGTTCCCATCTATATGAGATTGGGATCACTCAAACATGGAAACTCTGTGGGGCTAGGGTGAGGGGCTGTGTTCTCCCTATAATCTCATTATACTTTCCTCATAACTTTACAGTTTAGCAAAGGCACCTTCACCAGCTGTTCTTCACTAACTTTTTATTTGATTTAACTGATTTTAAAGTCTGCTGACCTCATTTTGGTGTTAGAACTTTTAGCAAAAATACCTTCAGACACAAATAATAAAAATAAAGAAAGTGAGCAGTAAATTTGGAATGAATTTTTTTTCTCTTTTTAAAGGTATATTCATGTGTATTATTCCATATACTCTTTTGGGCATACTCATGAATAAAAATATTCTAAAACTTATTTTACAGATGAGAAATCCAAGGAAATCAGCTCCAAAATTATAAAGTCTATATTTTTTTATCTTTACATCAACGATAACTTTAAATTTAATTTATTTGAAGAAGTGATTATAAAATCAGTTTCACTTCTTATCTCTCCAAATTGCCCTACCCTGGGACAGAGGATTGATCTAATTACATATCTGTGTGAGAAAAAAAAAAATTGGAAACTGACTCTTTTACCCCAGACCACAGATGGCACTGCCATCAGATTTGTAGGCAGATTCAAAGCTTGAGAAGGCACTCAGGCAGGTGCTAGAGCAGGAAATGATTTGCTAGTGGAAAGACATCATACTTTGTGTCACCTTGAAGGACATTTATTGTAAGATATAAAAGAAAAAATATTTATGAATGAAAAATAGAGAAGTAAATGATAATTGGATATGGTTTTCTTATTTTCAATTTATTTTAATTGAAGGAATTTTTTTAGATGACTTTAAACATAGATTTTTATGAAAAACTCTTTTGTGAAAACCTAAATAAGAGACACTGGTTTTGGAGGTCCTCAGTCTTTTCTAACTCTGACTTTTCTCAGTTGCTTCTCTACTTGGATATCAATGTTCATGTATTCGCAAACCATATGGTCTTCTGAACCATGAAGAGAATTGTGGAATCCTCATTCCTTAAAAGGGTGCTCTACTATTGCTTCCAGGAGGTGTTTTTTTTTTTTTTAACTACTGTTACTCACTCTGCACTCTGCAAGCTATGATAGGTGAACTAATAGCCACCTGACTGATAATAAGTGATGCTACTTTGTGATCTCAGAGGTATAAAATGTAATGAGACAAATTCATTTTGGTTGTCTGTGAATATATGGAAATATGAATTGCAGCTGTAAGTAGGGATTATAAAATGACATGAAAGCAGGAATCCAGCAAATACAAGTGGAAGTCACTCTTGGGTGAGCTGTGGGACTCTCTGTGCTCTGTGGGGCTGATACAGTGGTGGAAATGGGAGGATAAACTGAAAATGACTAGCTGCATCCAATAACCCAGAACCAGGTCTACCCCATCATTTAAACACTGGACCTGCACAATTCCAATATTACTTACAAAACCATCAGCCCAATACTGTTTAGAGGTGGCAGCAGTAAGTTAGGCATCAGGCATCCTAAGTGCCGATCACGCTGCTGTCATTAATTCTCAGAATTGACTTCACTGATCATTATTTTCCTCATCTGAAAATGGAAAGAATCCTGCTTGCCTGCTTTTTCTCTGTTTAGGGGTCACTATTGGCTTCCATAGACAGTTCTTTAATGATATCTATATACAAGGTAACCAGGTGGACTTAACTCGTTGGTCTTTAACCATGACCCTGTAGCAGAGGGTCCTCATATTACACATGGGGAATCTGAGACTTAAGTCTGTCGAATCATCAGGCCTTGTTCACTTTGCTATAAACTACAGAGATGGAATTGCAATACAGACATTTTGAATCAAGTCCAGTTTTTTTTTGTTGTTGTTGTTATCAGGTAAGAATAATTGGGAGAACTTAAGACAAAATGAAGGGCCATAGGGGAATATGTGTTAACGATACAGTCACTTTGGATATGGAAATTTTTCTATCTCAAATATTTTAATTAAAGCCTTGTTTCTTTTCTGAATGAGGAGATGCACAAATTCTGCTTACTGAAGAATCTTATTCTGTGTCGTGAAGAGTTTTTTTCATGTGTCTCCATTTCCTCTACCATCATCACTACCAAACTGAGATGCTGATTGTTTTCTAAGAAACTTGGACTAAATAAGAATCAGATTGCAAGTCAGTCCCAATAACACCCACAAGATAAAAGATAAATATACAAAATAATCCAGAGTGTGTAAACAGGCATTCACAGAGCTCTTATCATAAACTTGGCATTGTGTTCTGTGATTTTATATTTGTCAGTTCATAAAATGATAAAATCCTTATCTTTCTGATAAGAAACCTGAAGCTTTGACAGTGTTACCCAACTTATCCAAATTCACACAGATAGGTCTTTTAATTTGCTTTAATTTGCTTATGCCATTCTTTCTGTGTGATTCTTTCCAAGTGAGGTGGAAACCAGGGATAATCAAATTCCTATAGTTACAGTACAAGACTTATGGTTCTATTGCCAGGGAATTTTCCAGAAAAGGAAATGTGTAGGAATTTCAAGGTGGCAGATAAGGGAGCAGACTTTCTTTGACCATGCCCCATGACATGGGGATCTTATTTCTCCAACCCAGTATAGAACCTGTGTCCCATGCAATAGATGCATGGAGTCTTCACTATTGGACTGCCAGGGGAAGCCCCAGAGACTTTTTACTTTCCATTATGATTTATCACAGGATATTAAATATGTACCCTGTACCACACAGTGAGACCTTGTTGTTTATCTATTCTGTGTATGTGTTGTGCTTAGTTGCTCGGTTGTGTCCAACTCTTTGCGACACTTTGAACTGTAGCCCACTAGGCTCTTCTGTCCATGGGATTTTGAAGGCAAGAATACTGGAGTGGGTTGCCATTTCCTTCTCCAGGGGAATCTTCCTGACCTAGGGATCGAACCAGCATCTCCTGTGTCTCCTGCATTGAAGGCAGATTGCTTACCCACTGAGCCATCAAGGAAGCCCGAGACTTTAATCTACTGACTACTTTACTTGTAAAGGATACTAGCTTTTTTTAAAGATCATTTGATTTAAAGATCATCTTCTATAGGAGAGAGGCTTCTGAATATTTTTTTTTAAACAAAACAAATAACAACAAGAAACATAGATGAACAGACACACATTTATGAGGACTGTGGGGGAAGCATCTGAGGTGCCAAGGCTGGTCTCCTTTGAAATTATTTTTTGATAACTGGCTAGATAGTCCTTATCCTATTTACATAGAGCCCCTTTCCATATTGCGTGGCTTCCTCAGTCTCAGAGAAAGCTGTGCAGTACACCCAAAGCTACCCTACTTAAACAAGCCTCTGAATGTTGCAGAAATCACCCACCCCCTCTCCCAGATGATAAATGAATGCTTGGGTGAAACGTCAACACCCTGCCTATTTTATTAAGCCTGACTATATTGAAAACACTGATCTAGGTCATTTGAAAAGTACAATGACTACCTGCATTAGGTAGTCCCTAAACTTTGACATGGAATAATTTTTTTTTTTTTTTTGCATAAAATATCTGAGTTTTATTTATTTTTTTTAATTTATTTATTTTTATATTTACATAGGGAGGAAAGATAACGCATGTGAAACCTAATGCAATACAGGTCTAGGCTCAATTGTTGGCTTAGAAACTGAAGACTGAGCAAAGACTAAATGACCATGAACCAAAAGAGGAAAATGGGTTCCTAAAAGGAGTAAGAATTGATCTGGATTCTCAAATTCTTGTTTTCAATTGTCATTTTCATTGGAAAACTTACTTAGTGAAAGAGGCCTCAAAGTTATACGACCAGCATCTAGTAACCTCCCAATCATATTAGGAAAGCCTATCTCCTCTGAGTTTTCTGCATTTTTCTCCTTCTCCTTTCCTTCCTACTGTATGCCTTCTTCCTCTCTCCTTCCATTGCTCTCTGTCTCTTTATACTTCTTTCCCCCATAATTTTCCTTATCTTCAAGGCCTTTGACATATTACATCCCTCTATGTCTTGTCTTCCTCATGATTGTTTTGTTTCCCTTTCATCATATTTCTCTTCTTCTCTGATATTGCAAAGCCAGTTATGAAGCAAAGAATGCACCAGTGAATTCAGTAGGAAAAGTCCTGGGAATCCTATGTTTGTGTTGCCAAGCATCAAAGAACTTTATGGATTATCTGCCCAAATTGTGTAAGGGAAACCTCTGACATAGAAAGGTAATGCCTACAGAGTTGAAGTGTGAAAAGAGGAGGTCCTAGCACAAAGGAGTAAATTGATATTAGCTAATCTCAACTTTCACCTTGGACTCATGCTCAGTTATTTTAAGGAAGGAAGAAAAGAATCCCCTGTATATTGATTACCTACTATGTGCCAAGACTTGTCCTGGGCACTTTCAAACATTTAATTCTCCCAAGAGCCATCAAGGTGGATATTAGTATCACCCAATTATAGATAGGGAAACTGAAGCTCAGAGAGTTTATCACCCAAGGTCAAGCAGTTGACAACAGCAGAGACTAGCTTCTGTCTCTCTGCCACTATTTCTAATATGAACTTGATTTCTACTTCTTTTCTCACAAGGACCACTACCACCAGACTATCGACAAAGATAGCAGTTCTAACAGTTGTCTCATCCTGGTATTGAAGCTTTGATATCCCTTTGTCGTTTAAGGCAGGACCCTGAGGGCCATGCTGAGGAGAGGACAGCAATGGTCTCAGGCAGGCCAGGAGGAGGCAGGGCTGAGGGCTCGATCAAATAAGTGTGGGCTGGAAGATACAGAAAGTTGGCAGGTCAGAGGCTACTTTCCAGGGAAGTCAGCTAGGCTAATAGATATCAAAAGCCCAAACAGTCAGGGTCCATAAACTCAGTGATCACAGAAACAGGGACAATGGTTCTATTGAACAGGAGACACGAAGACAAGCGAAGATCCTAGGAGAGGCACTTCTTTTATTGCCTGCTGAGTGTGAGCAGCTTTGGATCCTAGGCATTAAAGACAGTTAGAAGGATCTCAGATACCCACAGGAAAATGGTGCCTCTTCTGGAGCCCAAGACAGAGATGTAGAAACGACTGTGGTCAGTGCTGCAAAGGAATTAACTTTTATATTGACTGGTGTAGCCAAGACTCGAGTTTAAGACATGAATAGATGTACCTTTGGCATTGTTTACATTTCATTACGTACCTGCAGGAATCTCTAGAAACAGTGATGTTTTATGGCCTCCAGTCTCATTATTTCATGCCCATTCCTCCACCTAGAGCCTGACATTAAGTATTATTTATCTTATACCCTCTTCCAATCCCTATCAAAATCTTTTCTCTGATTACATTTAGTGGAGAGTAGTTATAGGAGGACAGGGCATATTTCTTTGATAGAGGCACTGACTTTGCTCAGATGGAAACCCTGATCAAGTTCACTTAGAAAGACTCTGAGCAAAGACTGAGGTGAGGCAGGGCCCTCTGGATCTCCTGAATTACCAAGAAGTGAGCAAGCAGGTGGCTATTCCACCTACACATAAGGTCAGCTCTGACAGCAGTCAGTTTTTTTTTTTTTTTTTTTAATGTGTCCTGGAACCATTTTCTCAGAGTGACATTGACATATGTCCCCATAAATAAATTAGCAACCCTGTCTCAGCTGACACGTTTGGCAGAAACAAGAAGTTCATGTGCCAGTGTGTGGGTTAATTCCCATGCCCATTCCACTGGGAAAGATCAAGTGTATCAGTGTGTACTCATATCACTGGGAAGCAAAAAGCTTTTCTTTTTCTTGATTTTCATGGAAATACATTTTTACTTCTCTATATAAAAGGTATATGTAGAAGTTATTAAACTAACAGAAAATTAATAGAAAGACAGGAGGATGGGTAAAGCAGATATAACATTTTACAATTTATAAAATAGGAATGAAGACTTCACACAGCTTACTCCCCAATATCTCACTGTGCAATACGGATATTTATGTTCTTTATATTGTAACACTACCTCTGCTAAACCTCCATGGAGAATAAAAACATGAAAAAAGGGTAAAGAATTTCTAGTACCTTTCACATTGTTCCCTCCGAAAGAGTAGTGACTGATCAAAAATGCCTTTATGCCTTTCTAGATAATCCAGTCAAAAAAGTTTGACAAGTCTTGAATATGCTGGTTCCAGTGTTAGGTATTCCATGGGGTAAGAAAAAAAAAATAAGTGGACAAAATTCTTGTTTCAAATAGTTACCTGGGAGAAGAAATTATTGAAATAAACACAGCATGTTTATCCAATAAATGTTGATTGAGCATGTGAAATGGGTAAGACCCCATGATAGAATCAGCCTAATTTATACCCATCCTACATATAGACAGTGCTCCTCATCTAGATAGCAGAATTTTACCACAAATGCTAGCTTAGTCCACCCAGTTAAGATATTTACAATACTGTTTGTGCATTCATTTATATATTTTCCCATCACTTAGTATGTGTCATTTACTTTTCTAAATGCTGGGTTATGAGAGTGAAGGATATCGATGAAGTCCCTGACCTTATGGAATACACAATGTAGAGACTCTTTTTTTTCCCTTTATTTATATTTTATTTGAAGTATAGTTGATTTATACTCTTGTATCAATTTCAGGTATACATCAGAGTGATTCAATCACACACACATATATAAATCTATTCTTTTTCAGATTCTTTTCCATTACAGGTTATTGCAAGTTATTAAGCATAGTTTTCTGTGCTATACATTAGATGTATCTGTTATATATAGTATAATTATACACAGTAGTTTGTATATGTTAATTCGAAACTCCTAAATTATGCCTCCCACTCATCTTTCCCCTTTGGTAATTGTAAATTTGTCTTTTATGTCTGTGAGTTTCTGTTTTGTAAATGAACTCATTCGTATCATTTTCTCAGATTCTGCATATTAACGATGTCATACGATATTTGTCTTTCTCTGACTTACTTCACTTAGTATGGTAATCTCTAAGTCCATCCATGTTGTTGCATATCACATTGCTTCATTCCTTTTTATGGTTGAGTAATATATATTTATTTGTATAAAGTTTTTTTTCCATTCAGAGACCCTCAGTTTCCTCTGAAGGCAGCACAAAGTTAATTTGAGAGTGACCGAACCTATCTAGTGTAATGAGAATAGTGCTTTTCTTCCTGATGAGAGTCGACATAAGCTCAAGAAACTTCTGGGCTAGGAATTAGAACAGCTTTTAAATAATTTATCCTTTGAGCATGGTCAATGCAACATCTCTGTGCCTATGTTTTGTGTGCACAATAAGTCATAGATATTCAAGAGCTACTTTTGAATAATGTGAAAGTCACTAACCTCATATAGCTATTAAAAGTAAATTAAATTACACTAATATTATAATTTAAAATTGGAACACGTGTACACCCGTGGCAGATTCATGTTGATGTATGGCAAAACCAATACAATATTGTAAAGTAATTAGCCTCCAATTAAGATAAATAAATTTAAATTAAAAATTTTTTTAAAGAAAAAGAAAAAAAATAAAATTTACATTCTCAATCACATTAGCCCATTTCAAGTGCTTATAGCCACCTGTGATTAATGGCTATCATGTTGAACAGTTCAAAACAAAATATTTTCATCACCACAGAAAGTCCTGTTGGACAGCACTGCTCTAGAAGATAACTTCTGGTGTTAATACCAACAATGCTTGTTTGTCTTTGGGATGTTTGGCTACAGAATTCAATATGTAGCTCTCTACTATGAAGATCTACATCCTCTTCCTGTACATGAATTACTTGGCATTACTAGGCAAACTCATATAAATATTTATGTTTACTTAAACATTACTCCTCGCTTATTCATGTTTTTTCTGTTTGTGATTTTGTTTACTCATGGTCAACTGCGGTCTGAAAATGTTAAATAAAAATTTCAGAAATAAACAATTTGTAAGTTTTAAATTACATGCTCTTCTATGTAGTGTGACGAAATCTCCTGTGATCCTACTCTGTTTCCTCCTGGACATGAACCATCCATTCTCCAACATGTCCTCCCATTGGTCACTAATAGCACTTTCGATAATCATATTGGCTGTCATGGTATTGTAGTGCTTGTGACCAACTAATCCTTATTTTATTCAATGGACCAAATCTGCAGAAGTAGTGATCTGCCAAATAAAGCTGCCAAAGACATGCCTTAAAGTGCTCCAAATGAAAAGTGAAAGTTTTCTGAATTAACATGAAAAGGAAAAAAATCACACACTAAGTTTGCTAAGATCTATGGTAAGAACAAATCTTCTACCTATGAAACTGTAAAGAAATTTGCACTAATTTTACTGTGGAATCAAACTGCAAATGTGGCCACAATGGGTGATAACTGCTTAGTTAGAATGGAAAAGGCATTAAATTTAAATAATACATTTTGGGAATGTTAATTTGTGCGATAGTTTGAACATTCTTTGGCATTGTCTGTCTTTGGGATTGAAATGAAAACTGACCTTTTCCAGTCCTGTGGCCACTGCTGAGTTTTCCAAATTTGCTGGCATATTGAGTGCAGCACTTTTACAGCATCTTCTTTTAGTATTTGAAATAGCTCACCCTATCTATTTGCTATGAAGTGATAGGACCAGATGCCATGATACTCATTTCTTGAATGCTGAGTTTTAAACTGGCTTTTTCACTCTCCTGTTTCACTTTCATCAAGAGGCTCTTTAGTTCCTCTTTGCTTTGCCATAAGTGTGGTGTCATCTGCATATCTGAGATTACTGATAATTCTCCCTGCAATCTTGATTCTGACTTGTGTTCCATCCAGTTGGCATTTCACATGTTGTACTCTTCATATAAATTAAATAAGCAAGGTAACAATATACAGCCTCGAGCACTATTTCACTAGCATGTAAGATGAGTTCAATTGTGTGGTAGTTTTATCATTCTTTGGCACTGCCTTTCTTTGGGACTGAAATGAAAACTGACCTCATTCAGTGGAAGTAATGCTCAAAATTCTCCAAGCCAGGCTTCAACAGTATGTGAACCCAGAACTTCCAGATGTTCAAACTGGATGTAGAAAAGGCAGAGGAACCAGAGATCAAATTGCTAACACCCATTGGACCATATAAAAAGCAAAAGAATTCGAAAAAAGCATCTACTTCTTCTTCATTGCCTACACTAAAGCCTTTCACTGTGTGGATCACCACAAACTGTGGAAAGTTCTTCAAGAGACTGGGACACCAGACCACCTTACCTGCCTCCTGAGAAACCTATTTTGCACGTCAAGAAGCAACAGTTAGAACCAAACATGGAACAATGGACTGGTTCCATATTGGGAAATGAGTACATTGTGGCATCAGCTCCAATACTTTATCCACTTGATGCAAAGAACTTATTCATTGGAAAAGACCCTGATGCTGAAAAAGACTGAAGGCAGGAGGAGAAGGGGATGACAGAGGAGGAGAAGGGGGATGACAGATGATGAGATGCTTGGGTGGTATCACTGACTCAAGGACATGAGTTTGAGCAAGCTCTAGAAGATGGTAAAGTTCAGGGAAGCCTGACATGCTGCAGTCCATAGGGCTGCAAAGAGTCAGACATGACTGAACTGATATTTTGGGAGAGAGAGAGAGAGACTACATTCATATATCTCTTATTATAGTATATTTTTATAATTGTTCTATTTTATTATTGGCTATTACTAGTAATATCATACTATGCCTAATTTACAAATAAACTTTTATCATAGGTATACAGGAAAGTAATAGTATATGTGGGGTTTGGTACTATCTGTACTTTCAGGAATCCACTGGAATTCTTAAAATACATTCCCCATGGATAAGAAGGGACTTCTGTATGTCTTTGCCCCCTACTAGTGGAAGCTCTTGAGAGGAAGGACCACAGACTATTTCTCTATATCCTAAATGCTCAGTACAGTGACCTGCAGACAATAGGACCTACCTCAATCAATATTTATGCCTTTGGTGCAGAGGATAATTTCTATATTCAATTGCACTTTAACAAACTGTGAGCTCTGCCTCTAAGCAGCAGAAGGCACTTGTACTACAGAAAAGACCTGAGGGACAGATCACGAGTTTGGACTTTTGCACATTGAGTTTGATCTCAAAGGCTATTTCTGCACATCAAGCCATCTGGAGATAGTGTGGGTGCCAGGCGTCATGCCTGTGCAGTGATGTATCTCATCCCTTGGTATTTAAATGATGTCTTGGCATGGGACACTGGTGTCCACAATCAGCCGTGGGCACAAAATAAAATTCTGACTCCTAGTCATGGGCTGCAGACTTGATTTCTTCATTTCAACTTAGCTATCTCCTGGGACCAGCCACACATCCACTTCTTCAGCTGTGAGTGTTCTCACTCTGGGTCTCCAAGAGTAAAATCACCAAAGTTTATAATAGCAAGAAGAAATTAAGGTTCTAGGGGATGGGTCATATCCAAATTCAATCCATAAGAAACTAAAAAATGACGTGTGCTCTGGATGATCACATCTGCTCTGGAGGATGAATTATTTTAAGTTAAGTAGACTTTAGCATTATTCAGTTGCATCAAGAGCCAACTGCCAAAAGAAAGAATATTGGAGTCACTTAATGTTTCATGTGATAAAATTGTCTTCTTCTTGCCATTGCTTCCTCCCTTATTGAGGTCCATTTTCTCAGTCCTCTTGTCTGCTTGAATTTGCATCAAAAAAACCTGTGCCATTTTGGCCACAGTGTTAGCTTTGGACATTTGAAAGAGAAAATCTTTAAAAATAGGTCAGCATTTGCAGCACATAAGTTTTATTTTGGAGTCTTTTTCCTTGACATAAACTGAGCAAGGTAATTCTTATTAACTATCTGAAAATAAAGACTCTGGAGACCCAAAAGCATAAATGATTATTGAAAGTCCTATTGTGAAATTGTGATAGAACCAGGACCACAAGCCAATGTGGTACTTGAAACAATGTTAGAAGAGAAATTTCATGATAAGATTTCAGAGATACTGGAAAGGATATCTACCTTTAATATGTCCCTTTGCTTACTAATTATCATGACTATTTGCTTACTAATTACCATGACTATTTGTTAAACACTAACAATACTAGAAATATATGGGCAAATATAGGGAGTATTAAAAGAAGTTCACTGGCCTCTGTATATTTAAAATTCCAATTTGGAGTGTTTTTGGAAAAATAAAATATCAGAGTAATATGGATAATAAGAAAAAATCAATATATAGGCAATAAATGATTACTAAGCTCAGAGGAGGACAAGTGTTATCACAGGTGAATTATTATTGATTGGGAGGAATGAAATAAAAAGTAGAGATTCATTTTCCATTTGAAGAGAAAGTAAAAGTAAGAAAAGTACATAGAGATTGGGAATCTTATGCTGATTTAGGAGTCTTCCCAGGTGGTGCTGGTTTTAAAGAACTCGCCTGCCAGTGCAGGAAAAATAACAGACTTGGATTCGATCTCTAGGTCAGAAAGATCCCGTGGAGGAGGGCATGGTAACTCTCTCCAGTATTCTTGCTTGGAGAATCCCTTGGACAGAGGAGCCTGGCAGGCTACTGTCCATAGGGTTGCAAAGACTCGACATGACTGAAGCAACTTAGCACACATGCTTGCATGCTGACTTAGTCATTGCGGAACATGAAGAAATAAAACATGAAAGGCAGAATGGATCTAGATTTTGAAGGTATTTGAATTCCCAGCTGAAAACTTTTGTCTTTATCCTGTGCAATTAAGAGGCACTTTTTCAAAGAATACTTCAGTTCCAACCTGCCCTTCTGACCTTATAATATCAGGCTTATTTGCAATTCCTGCCTTTGTTTTTTGATGCTATTCACACCTTCATTTTAATCATTTTTCATATCAATTCTAATGAGTTTCAAAGTTCAGCTCACATTCCACCTATTCTAGGAAAGCTGCTTCAATTTATGCAGCAATTATGCATAAATTCCAAAACCTTCCACTTACATGTTTGATTATGTATGTTTTCATAATGTTATCTGTTATGCCTAACCACATAACTGTATTACAGTGCATTATAAGCACTGTTAAAATGTAAACTCCTTAGGGTCAATCTTTGTTTGTATCTCTGTTCCTTTAATGTACAGGCTGGAGTTCATAATAGAATTGTGTTGACCTAAACTGAGAAAAGGCAATTTTTAAGAAGGAGGCATTACATTTATACTGGTAAACTTATTGAGGTATAACTCTAGTAACTCCAAAAAAACAAGCTCTAAATTAATCATTGTATAGTTCCTATTATTCAGTTTCTGCTTTAGGAATGATGGAAGCAATAGAATACATGATAGACTATAACACACTTTATTCCTAAAACTACTTCTACAAAGAAAGCTAAATATTTTTTCTTGAGACATTTCAAAGACATTCTCTTAAGACACAGAATCTAATGTTGTGAATACAGAGTTTGTAAAATCATTATTAGCTTTGGCAAAAAATGCCTAAACTTTTGAAAAATTATTTGTTCAACATGTACTGAAATCCTAATATGTAGGGATGTTGGACTAGTGTGAAGATATACCACAAAGACTTTAGAAAGTCTCTAAAACCTGCAGAGTCTAGGCTCTTGTTCCAACTGCCCCTTGTACATTAATTTTAACCAGTTATTGCAATATATGAAATTTCCTTCCTTAAAGACTACAGATCACCAATGAGGTTAGTGTCTTTTTCATTGTTTCTGAAGTCTGGCACATAAGAAGTTCGTAACCAACAAAAGTTTGTTGAACTCAACTGTCAAGTACTAGGCATTTTACTTCACATCTTTTCAATTAATAACAGATAAGACAATTCACACTTCATGCCAAATATAAATTCTAGGTTCTCCAAGACAAATTAATTGCCCAAGACATTCACGAAGATACATTATAAAGATGGAAAGACCCGGGTACTAAAGAGCCAAGTATTCACACAGCATTCTTTCTATAGATTAGATAGATTAGACACTGTTAATCAAACTGAGAACTTTTCAAAGCATTACTGTTTGGAAGTGAGACTTTGGACAACTTTGCTCAGTAAGAGAAAACAGCTTTTGGAATTCCATTGCTTGAAAACAAGGAAACTAATACCCCCTAAATTGAATGATTGATCCTACGTATCTGCTCATAATACAGAGGAGAGACTGGAGTTTTTTAGTCCTTTTGTTACTGTGAGAAATCAAGCCTCAAGGGACCCAGAAGGGAGGTCCACCCCTCACTAAGGTGAGGTATTGAAATTCAGTGACCAAATGAAGTCAGTATATGTCCTGACGATATAATTTTTACCAAACCTCTTCCTCAGCTCATCCAACTGCAGGCTGAAGATTTTTATTATCCCTCCAACATTTGCTTCCACTCTCTGACATTTTTCTTGTTGCCTGTGATTTTACAAAGCATCCACTTTTCACAAGTGAAAACTGATTTTGTCCAAACAGATGCTTGATTCTATATTTTGCATTCTGGAAAAAAATATGGATATGACTTAGTTGAGGGGAGGGCTAGAGAGAGATGGGGAATGATATCACTGGTGGAGACACAGCTTGGGCTGAAATTAGAAGCCAAGTAAGAGCTGTAAGTAGGAGGAAGGGGGTCTCCAAAGAAAATTTGTTGTATAATAAAATGCTCATTGAAAACATTCTGAAAAAGATCCCTAACAAAATTCACACATATCTTTGGCTAGATAATAAAACAGCTTCTCTCTTAAGTTTCTGTGAGAATCTGTCGTAAGCTAGATTTGGACAAGTTATTCCAAATGAGTCAATCAGGTCCTCAATCAGCTCCCCAATCAGCAATCATCTGCTGAGCATCTTTTTTCAACCTGATCACTTGTTAGGCATGAATCAGGGGAATCAAGGGAAAAGCAAACAAACAAACAGAACAAATAAACACATCTTAGATGATATCCAGGAGATGCTCATTGTAGAGGTGGGAAACAGGGATAGCAAGCATACCGTAGGCATGAGCCAGATCAGACAGTGTGGAGAGATCCCAGCTACTATTTCTCTGGAGGCACAACTGGCCTGTTGTTCCATAGCTCAATCTTAACGTTTCTCAGGACTGGAGAGAAAGCGTAGTACCTGATGTCCCACCTGCCCTGCAGGCATCAGAGGTGGGGAGGCAGTGTCCATTACCCCTAGGTGACCTTGCTGGTCTGAGAGGTTCCTCACTGTCCTTTGTGCTGAGCCAGCATATGGGAACTGTGTGTACCCCATCCCCAGCATCCTGAATTCTGAAGGTAGATTTCATCTCCCCAACTAGGGCTGCTGGTACAAATTTTAGGGGCAAAATAGCTTCTTAGAGGAAAGTTCGATCTACTCAATCAAGTACTACAAGACTAAGAGCATCTCACCTTTTGAATGTGGTAAGAGCATCTCTTGGATAGCATCTCAACATTTTACTCCACCTACCACACCTGTCCCCAGGCCAGGGTGCTGACTAAGAGATTCCAGCTTTCTGCCCAGACACAGGTTACTCACAGCAATGAGTTCTCATGTTCACCCCATTTTCCTGCAGCATCCAAGGAAAATATCATTACATGTGCAAAAGGCACTCCATGATTGGTGTACACTTAACACCACCCAGATATAATTGGAATGGCTCCTTTCTAATCTGATTTGGCCTCTGATAAGTGCTTCCACTTATAGTGAACTGCAGAGTTCACTACTGAGGACTTTGCATTCTACATCAAAGTTAATTATTACTTCTATAGTTCAATTAGCAAAAAGATGATGGCACCAACAAATTTAACAATAGCATACTTATTTCAAAGCTACCAAGGGACGAAGACTTATGATATTGTAGCACTCCCCCCCCCCCCAGCTTTTGTGTTTTCAGCCCTTTTTTATTAGGCAGGCAGATCATTTTTAATTTTAAAATGAAAATGCTTCAAATTATGACTGTTAGATCTACGGAAAGTCTACCAAACTAATTTTCTAACTTGGAATGAAGACACTGAGGCCCCGAATCTGTGCTTTGCCTAAATGATACCAGTATGTAAAAGAACCAGCTTTCTAACTAATGTCTTTAAGGTCTAGTACTAATGTTTCTGCTTCTTTTTAAGTTCTGGACGCAGAAAAGAGAAGTTAACAAGTTCAGAACTGAAGTTACTAGGGGTAACTCCTGAGTGCAAGGCATTTTATGCAATTTAATATCTTACACTGGCAACCAAGGCCCTGATCTCTCCTCTGACACCAACTATCTATGTGACATTGGGCCCTGATTCTCCATGAACCTTTTTTCCTTAATTAATTTATTTTAATTGGAGGCTAATTACTTTACAATATTGTAGTGGTTTTTGCCATACATTGACNTCTGAGAACTAATAAAATAAATGATGTGCTATACTTCCCAAGAAAATTATAAAATAAAGTCCAACTAAAAGAAGAGATAAATAATGTTTATTGACAGTCATAAAAATGTGAATATTCTCATTGTATTGATCTGTGCATCGATTCAATTACAATCAAGACACCAGTAGAATTTTAGTGGAATAGTTAAGCTGATTTCAAAATTTATGGAAAACAAATGACAAAAATCACAAGGCTTTCCTCAAGAAAAAGTTGAGACAATTTCACATTCCAGATACCAAGACATAGTTCACAACTGAGCTAACTAGAAGAGTATAGAATTTGATTAAAGAATTAAATTGTTAACAAACAGGGCTATATTATAGACTGTTTATGCTCCCTAAATGAAAATATCAACGCTCTAAGATGGACAGGTCATGATGGAGAGTTCTGACAAAATGTGGTCCACTAGTGAAGGGAATGACAAACCACTTAAGTATTCTTGCCTTGAGAACCCCATGAACAGTATGAAAATGCAAAAAGATAGGACACTGAAAGATGAACTCCCTAGGTTGGTCGGTGCCCAATATGCTACTGGAGATCAGTGGAAAAATAACTCCAGAAATGATGAAGAGATGGAGCCAAAGCAAAAACAATACCCAATTGTGGATGTGACTGGTGATAGAAGCAAGATTCGATGCTGTAGAGAGCAATATTGTAAAGGAACCTGGAATGTTTGGTTCATGAATCAAGGCAAATTGGAAGTGGTCAAGCAGGAGATGGCAAGAGTGAATATTGACATACTGGGAATCAACGAACTAAAATGAACTGGGATGGGTGAATTTAACTCAGATGACCATTATATCTACTACCATGGCAAGAATTCCTTAGAAGAAAGGGAGTAGCCCTCATAGTCGACAAAAAAGTCTGAAATGCAGTATTTGGATGCAATCTCAAAAATGACAGAATGATCTCTGTTCGTTTCCAAGGCAAACCATTCAATATCACAGTAATCCAAGTATATGCCCTGACCAGTAACACTGAAGAAGCTGAAGTTGAGCGGTTCTATGAAGACCTACAAGATCTTTGGAACTAACACCCAAAAAAGATGTCCTTTTCATTATAGAGGACTTGAATGCAAAAGTAGGAAGTCAAGAAACACCTGGAGTAGCAGGCAAATTTTTTCCTTGGAATACAGAATGAAGCAGGGCAAAGGCTAATAGAGTTTTGCCAAGAGAACGGACTGGTCATAGCAAACACCCTTTTCCAATAACACAATACAAGACTCTACACATGGACATCACCAGATGGACAACACCTAAATTATACTGATTATATTTGCAGCCAAAGATGGAGAAATGCTATACAATCAGCAAAAACAAGACCGGGAACTGACTGTGGCTCAGATCATGACCTCCTTATTGCCAAAGTCACACAAAAATTGAAGAAAGTAGGGGAAATCACTAGATCATTCAGGTATGACCTAAATCAAATCTTTTATGATTATACAGTGGAAGTGACAAACAGATTTAAGGGACTAAATCGGATAGACAGAGTGCCTGGTGAACTATGCACAGAGGTTTGTGACATTGTACAGGAGACAGGAATCCAGACCATCCCTAAGAAAAAGACGTTCAAAAAGCAAAGTGGCTGTCTGAGGAGGCCTTACACAAAGCCGTGAAAAGAAGACAAGTGAAAAGCAAAGAAGAAAAGGAAAGATACAAGCATCTGAATGCAGAGTTCCAAAGAATAGCAAGGAGAGATAAGAAAGCCTTCCTCAGTGATCAATGCAAAGAAATAGAGGAAAACAATAGAATAAGAAAGATTAGAGATCTCCTCAAGAAAATTAGAGATACCAAGGGAACATTTCATGGAAAGATGGGCTCAATAAAGGACAGAAATAGTATGAACCTAACAGAAGCAGAAGATATTAAGATGAGGCAAGAATACACAGGAGAACTGTACAAAAAAGATTGTCATGACCCAGATAATCACGATGGTGTGATCACTTACCTAGAGCCAGACATCCTTGAATGTGAAGTCAAGTGGGCCTTAGAAAGCATCACTATGAACAAAGCTAGTGGAGGTGATGGAATTCCAGTTGAGCTATTTCAAATCCTAAAAGATGATGCTGTGAAAGTGCTGCACTCAATATACCAGCAAATTTGGAAAATTCATCAGTGGCCACAGGACTGGAAAATGTCAGTTTTCATTCCAATCTCAAAGAAAAGCAATGCCAAAGAATGCTCAGACTACTGTACATTGCAGTCATCTCACACGCTAGTAAAGTAATGCTCAAAATTCTCCAAGCCAGGCTTCAGTAATATGTAAACGCTGAACTTCCAGATGGTCACACTGGTTTTAGAAAAGGCAGAGGAACCAGAGATCAAATTGCCAACATCTGCTGGATCATGGAAAAAACAAGACAGTTCCATAACAACATCTATTTCTGCTTTATTGACTATGCCAAAGCCTTTGACTGTGAGCTGCTGCTGCTGCTGCTGCTAAGTCGCGTCAGTCATATCCGACTCTGTGTGACCCCACAGACGGCAGCCCACCAGGCTCCCCCGTCCCTGGGATTCTCCAGGCAAGAACACTGGAGTGGGTTGCCATTTCCTTCTCCAATGCATGAAAGTGAAAAGTGAAAGTGAAATCGCTCAGTCGTGTTTGACTCTTCTCGACCCCACGGACTGTAGCCTACCAGGCTCCTCCATCCATGGGATTTCCCTGGCAAGAGTACTGGAGTGGGGTGCCATTGCCTTCTCCATTTGACTGTGTGCATGACAACAAACTGGAAAATTCTTCAAGAGATGTGAATAACAGACCACCTGAACTGCCTCTTGAGAAATTTGTATGCAGGTCAGGAAGTAACAGTTAGAACTATACATGGAACAAGAGGCTGGTTCCAAATAGGAAAAGGAGTACATCAAGTATATTGTCACCCTACTTATTTAATTTATATGCAGAGTACATCATGAGAAATGCTGGGCTGGATGAACCACAAGTTGGAATCAAGTTTACCTGGAGAAATATCAATAACCTCAGATATGCAGATTGCATCATCCTTATGGCAGATAGTGAAGAAGAACTAAAGAGCTTCTTGATGAAAGTGAAAGAGGAGAGTGAAAAAGTTGGCTTTGAGCTCAACATTCAGAGAACTAAGATCATGGCATCTGGTCCCATCACTTCAAGGCAAATAGATTGGGAAAAAGTGGCTGACTTTATTTTTCTCAGCTCAAAAATCACTGCAGATGATGATTGCAGCCATGAAATTAAAAGATACTTACTCTTTGGGAGAAAAATTATGACCAACCTAGACAGCATATTAAAAAGAACATTACTTTATCAACAAAAGTGAGAGTGTAAGTGAAGTCACCCAGTTCTGTCCGACTCTTTACGACCCCGCGGACTGTAGCCTACCAGGCTACTCTGTCCATGGGATTTTCCAGGCAAGAATAGTGAAGTGGGTTGCCATTTCCTTCTCCAGGAGATCTTCCCCACCCAGGCATCGAACTGGGTTCTCCTGCATTGTAGACAGAGGCTTTACCGTCTGAGCCACCAGGGAAGTCTAAAGGTCTGTATATTCAAGGCTATGGTTTTTCCATTAGTCATGTATGGATGTGAGAGTTGGACTATAAAGAAAGCTGAGTGCCAAAGAATTGATGCTTTGAAACTGTGGTGTTGGAGAAGACTTGAGAGTCCCTTGGACCGCAAGGAGATCCAACCAGTCAACCCCAAAGGAGATCAGTCCTGGGTGTTCTTTGGAAGGACTGATACTGAAGCTGAAACTCCAGTACTTTGGCCACTTGATGCAAAGAGTTCACTAATTTGAAAAGGCCCTGATGCTGGGCAAGATTGAAGGCAGGAGGAAAAGGGACCGACAGAAGATGTGATGGGTGGATGGCATCACCTACTCAATGGACATCAGCATGGGTAAACTCTGGGAGTTGATGATGGACAGGGAGGCCTGGTGTGCTGTGGTCCATGGGGTCACAAGGAGTTGGACAAAACTGAGTGACTGAACTGAACTGACCTGAACCCCCAATGTGATAATATTTGGAAGTGGGACCTTCCACTAATTAGGTTTAGGTAAGGTAATGAGAGGTGGGGTTTCTATGATGGAATCAGTGTCCTTATAAGAGGAAGAGACTCCAGAGAGCTATGTCTCTTCACCATGTGTGAATATGACAAGGTGACTATCTGCAAACAAGGAAGGGGGATCTCACCGGGAACCAAATATGCTGGTACCTTGATTTTGAACTTCCTAACCTCAGAACTGTGTGAAATAAATGTCTGTTATTTAAGCCACCCAGTCTATGGTATATTATTATAGCAGCCTGAGTTAAGACAGACTGGGGGGAATTAGTCATTAATACTAAATACATATGTATATAATAAAATGTATATAACAATAGATATAATATACATTTTAAATAACACACTACATGTAGTTTTGCATTTTATATAATATTATATAATATAATATCACTATCATACATCATATAAATTACAATTCTGGGGGGAATAAATCCTTAAACATAAAAGGTAAAATTTAAATTGTATAAAATAAAATATAGTACATATGTTTATGAGATAGATAAAAATATACAGACTATTAATATAAAAAATTCATTGATGAAATTGACAATTTTAAATTAAAAATGTTCATCTAGTTTAGTTGAGCTGCCATAATAAGATATCACAGACTGGTGGCTTAAACAACTGAAATTTATTTTTTCATGGCTCTGGAGGCTAGAAGTCCATGATCAAGGTACAAATGGTTTCTGGGGTGATTTCTCTCCTTGACTTGAAGATGACATCTTACCTGGTCTTTTCTCTGTCTGTATGAGCAGGAAGAAAGCAAACCCTTTTCCTATTTTTATAAGGACACCAGGAGTCTTGGACTAGATATCCACTTACATCCTCATTTAACTTTAATTACCTCCTTAATGGTGCTATCTCCAAGTACAGTCACATGGGGGATTAGAAATTCAACATATGAAGTTTGGATGAACAGAATTCAGCCCATAACAGACATCATAGAGATATCAATTTCAAAAGTAAACAGAAGACATAAAGTTAAAAAAGAAAAATGCAAGACAAAGAAACCAAATTTAGAACACGTAGACAACTTATAAATTAGTGAGAAGAGACGTCCAAGACAATAGAAATCGAGCAAGATACTTGAAAGGGTCTTCACAAAATAAGAAATACAAATGGCCCATTGATTTATTAACACGTACTCAACCTCATTAGAAACCAAAAAACTACAAATTAAGCCAGAAGGAGAAATCATTTTACACCACATGATTTATAAAATTAAAATGTTCACTAACACTAATTTTGATACAGATGTGGAGCAGTAACAAGCTACTTTGGTAAACAGCCGGACAGCGTGCTGCACGCTTCCTTTGCCAGCAATTGGAGTCCTAGATACATGTCTAGAGGCAATATGTCAATTGAGAATCAGCAAGTGTGAGCTCCAATGTTTGTAACAAAATAAAAAAGGAAATGGCTTACATATTAATGTTTCTTTTCCGAATGTAAGATCGGATTTTTCTTTCCCCACATGCACACAAACCAAATTAAAGAGTCATAATGGCTTTCTAAGGGTTTTAGGGTTAAAGACCAAAATCTTTATTATGGTATCAATGCTTATGAAGACTGTGGCTTTAGTCGATTTTGTGACATTATCATAAATCTTTTCATCCTTTCATAAAGATTTCTGGGTCTGTCTACCTCAGAGCCAGTTACCTCCCACCTCAGTACTTGCACTTGTTATTACTTAGCCTGGGATGTTTTTCCCTCATATTATTATGGTGCTCATTCTTCATAACATTTGTGTTTAGTTAAAATATCACCTTACATAGGGCTTTCCTGGCCACAGTAAACTTCTTTTCACTCCACCAGTGTCTGTTCTTTATTCTGCTTAACTTTTCTCTGTAGCATTTATCATTAGCTTAAATTAAACAATTCTTTAGACTAATCATTTCTTTTTCTCACGACTTTCATGAAACAGTCCCCTCCAATCCATAAGGTCTGTTCCTACTAGTACACTTTCATAATGTAATGGGGCATCTTTGAAAACATTACTCACCCTTGAAATATTTACATGTATTGATAATCATCAAACAACTGTTTCATCAAGAACATGTAAGTTATATAAGAGGGAGACTGGTTTTGTTTTTTTTTTCTTCATAAATATATGACTAGCGTGTGGCTGAGCCACACTCATTTCACCAACTTCATCTTAGCCCCACAGTTCCTCCCACTTTCCTTTCTGCATAACTGAGCGTTAGCCTGCTCACAGAAAAGTGTACAGAGAAGTTCCTTACCAACTTTTACCCTTGCCTTCATGTGATTTGAAAACTGGAAGAGTGCCTTTTGCAGGTGCAAATGATTAAAGATCATGAGATCCCTGTGCGTGTGTGCATGGTAAGTCACATCAATCTTGGCTGACTCTTTGCCACTCTATGGACTGCAGCCTGGCTGGCTCCTCTGACCATGGGATTTTCCAGGCAATAATACTGGAGTGGGTTACCATGCTCTCCTACAGGGCATCTTCACAATCTAGGGATCGAATCCATATCTCTTATGTCTCCTGCATTGGCTGGCAGATTCTTTAGTGTCATCTAATAAGCCCCATGAGACCCCTACAAAGAAGGATACATTGCCAGTTCCAATTGGCATAAACAATTCTATCCATAGGAGTCAGATTCTATTTTTAACATTGGCCCCTTTAAATTTCCTTACACCCATTTCTGTTGCACTGAAGTACAGCTGCAAATGCCTCTGGGTCACTGTCCACCAGATTCTTTCTGTCTGTATCTAAGAGCCCCACAATAAACGTTGTGGATTTGCTGGCTTCATTTTTCCATCTCAAAGCTCTTTCTCAGTTCAAAGGTTATTATTCAATATCTTCACTTCACAAGAGTAAGCATGTTACAAAGTGCATTGTGGTAGAGTCTTAATAACTATTCTTTGAATTTGCTCAACTATGAATGAATGCATATTATTCAATTTCTTCCTTTTGTCCTTTCTCACTGACCTCAGGTTCAAAGACAGCTTCAAGACTGGACCATCTTCATTCTTCCTTTTCCTGTCATCTTTTGCCCATGGTAGAGCAAGACTGAAAGATAATGATTAATATGTATATACAGTACAGGGTATAAGATACACTGNTTTTGTCCTTTCTCACTGACCTCAGGTTCAAAGACAGCTTCAAGACTGGACCATCTTCATTCTTCCTTTTCCTGTCATCTTTTGCCCATGGTAGAGCAAGACTGAAAGATAATGATTAATATGTATATACAGTACAGGGTATAAGATACACTGAGTCTGAGATAATATGGCAACTGAAAATCAGGACAAACATATCAGGAAGTAACATGAGAAAAGGAAAATATAAAGAGAGGAATACATTTGATTTAAGGGAAAAACTGAGATCCCTAGTAAGTTCAGCTAGGAGACTGTTCTATGTACCATGTTCAAAATTTTGAGACCATGACATTTTGAAAGTTTTCAAAGAGGTGTGACGGTTTGTCTCTGGCTTCAGATAGGGCAAGATCTTGGCAGCAGTCACATGCTCAGTGTGACAAGGTATGAGGTAGAGAACTGGGAATGCACAGCTGAAGAAGTCTATGCAAAAGAGATAAGGAACAGCACCTGGCACTTGGTAATTAGAGTGTGGTGTCCAGGCATGGGTCATGTGCTGGCCACTATCAACATTTGATGGTGAGGTGGCTATTTCAGCATGATAGTCAAAGAAAGACAGTGGTAAACGAAAGGTGGGTCTATGGCAGCCAGAGTTCCAGGTGCCAGAATTATTTCCACAGGCTTTTGACAACAAAATGTAAAAAGAGCAATCTGGGTGTGTAAGCAGCTTTGGTATGGAGATAAAATGTCTAGCTGGAACCAACACTTTAATACAAAATCTTAATTATTTTATTCATGGTATCATGGGGACTCTTCACTGAATCTTGACTACTCAGTACCTATTAATAGAATGGAGCAAAAAAAGAAAAATAAGTAAAGGAAAGGAAGCTAATAGATATTGGGCCCTTACTGTGTCTAGGAGGTTTCCCCAGGGGCTCAGCAATAAAAGAATTTGCCTGCCATGCAGGAGTCACTGGAGACATGGTTTTAATTTATGAGTTGGTAAGATTTCCTTGAGGAGGGCATGGCAACCCACTCCAGGATTCATGTCGGGAAAAATCCATGGACAGTGGAGCCTGGCAGGCTACAGTCCATGAGGCTACAAAGAATCAGACACACCTGAAAAGCATGCATGCACTATGTAAAGCTGTTTTTGTGAATTATCTCTCTGAATCTTCAGAGCTATTCTTCAAGATGGATAAGCATTTAGTGAAGACTGGTGTTATTGACATCACTTGGGGAACACTTTATCAACAAGAAATCTTTCTGGATGTTTTAATCACCAGTTCCCTCCATCCTTTGAGCATCACTGAGGTGAGTTAATTCAGGAAGATATACCATAATCTCAGATGTTCATTATACAGAAGAGGAGAATGAGGTTCAGAATGGACAAAATATTTTCTGAAAGTGAGTTAGCTAGTGTGATAGGCATAATAATGTCCTCCCTCAAATCTCTACTTTTTAATTCCTGGGAATACATTATGATACATGGAAAATGGGAATTAATGTAGAAGATGAAATTAAGGTTACTAATCAGCTGACTGGATTACCTAACTGGGATCAGTGTAATCACAAGAATCCTTAAAGAAGACAAAGGCAGAAGAGTCATTATCTGAGTGATGGGGTGTGAGAAAAAGACTTGATTGGTCACTGCTGCCTTTGAAGATTGACGTGGTCCATGAGCTATGGCATGGGGACAGCCTCTAGCATCTGGAAAAGACAAGAAAGTACATTTCCCTTGAGAGCCTCCATAAAGAATCACAGTTCTCTTGACACTGATTTTAAATGTGAGACCCAATCTGAAATTCTGATCTCTAGAAATGTAAGAATTGTGTTGTTTTAAACCATTAAGTTTGTAGTAATTCTCCACAGCAGCAGTAGGAAATGAATAAGTAATTGCAGACTTTTATCCCAGCTCTCTGACTCCAAAGCCAATACCATTACCATTTATGTGCTGCCTCAGTGACTGTAACCCTGAAAGACAAGAGTACATTTAATCAAGTTCAGATTCAAAAGCCCAAGGGTCAGGTTTGTGAAGGGTCAGATCTGTAGGGTGCAAAATCCCATCCTCCATGGACTGAGTTAGGCCATTGCTTTGTAATCACACCGTGCTTCAAGATAGGGTACAGGTCAGTAGTTCTTAGTGAAAAAAAGTAAAAATGTTAGTTGCTGAGTCATGTCTGACTCTTTGTGACTCCATGGACTATAGCTTGCCTGATTCCTCTGTCCATGGAATTCTACAGGCAAGAATACTGGAGTGGGTTGCCATTCCTGACCCAGGGATCAGGCCTGGGTCTCCTACATTGCAGGCAGACTCTTTACTGTTTGAGCCACCAGGGAAGCCCTCAATAGTTCTTAACTTCCTGGTGAATATTCGAATCACATCTATGTCTGCAAAAATTCTTTATTCCCAGGCCACATCTTCCCTTAAATCCCCATATTCCAGAATCAAGAGGGTCAGCAATTAGCTACACTGGGAAGTAGCTGAATTTTTCTCCAGTGACCCCTGTTTCTCCTTCTTATTACACATATACTTCTGTCTTTTAGTCACCCACTCACTTTAATGCTGGTTTTCTCAGTTGAAAGCTACACTTCATAACTTCCCTATATGATTCAAACTCCAGAAATAATAGGGGAGGAAAATGGATATAAATGAAAATATATATATATATATAATATAATATAGTGTGTATATACTTATACATATACACACATATACACAAAGTTTAGTGAAAACCTGTAATTTAAAGCTTGAATTGGAAGGACTTCCTTGGTGGTTCTTGGTTAAGAATCTGCCTTGCAGTGCAGGGAACTAGGTTTGATCACTGGTGGGGGAACCAAGGGCCCACATGTTGAGCCACCACAACTACTGAGCCTGCGTATCACAACAAATGATGCAGTGGAGATCCCAATACAGCCACTCGCCTCCTCCAAAAGTTTGAACTTGAAATGTTAATGTGCATATGGGTTTTTAAAACAGTATTTCCCATGTATTTAAAAGAACTGGAAATAACATCAAAACCACTAGCTATGAGCATATCTACAAGTCACATAATATTCTCAAAATAACCAATCCCACTGAAAGAAAATAGGGCTCTTAGATTTCAGATCTGTGACAGAAAATATTTACTATGAACTGGGATATGTTTTCATACCAGAAAACAAAGAAGCTATCAAAAACTTCTGAAGTTGGGTCAGAGAGACAATGTGAATAACAAAATAATAGTTAAATGAATTGGATACATATAGTTTTTATATATCCATGACTTGGCAATGATACTAAAAAATTATTAATCACTGTTGGAAGACCCCAGGGAATCAGTCAGTTCTCAAGACTAGTAAATAAAGAAAGAAAAATATTTATAACACTCTGATACATGGAAGTGTGGACCCGATTCTTCACCCTTCCTCCATTTGTGATGTAACTGCAGATTTCCCCAATTAGAGGCAAAATGTGCTCCCTACCCTTTGACTTTGTCTTAAGCAGAATGATGAATGGGTCTAGGGGAAGGGCAACAAAGTACAAGTTTTGATGTCCTCTTGCACTTCTAAATAGCCATGAGTAAAACATGCTCCAGCTAGCCTGGTCCAAGGAAGATGAAATACACATGGAACACACCCAGAGCTAACCCGTCGGGTATAAAATCAACAAAGCCACCTCAACTGACTAGCTTTCCACTTAGTATTCTGTGAGCCATTGTTGATTATTACCTAGATACAGAACTGTACTGGGCTTCCTCCATAGCTCAGCAGTAAAGAATCCACCAGCATGCAGGAGACACAAGAGTCGTGAGTTCAATCCCTGGTTGGGAAGGTACTCTGGAGAAGTAATTGGTAACCCATTCCAGTATTGTTGCTTGAGAAATCCCACAGACATAGAAGCCTGGGTCCAATGGGATCACAAAGAGTAGGGCACGACTGAGTGACTAATCACATAAGCACACACACAGTTTTATTATGGATCCCAAAACTTTAAAAATATAACATTCATTTTCATTTATTTGTTTGAACACTTTTATAAAGAAAAAGCATTCCTTAATCAATTATTCGGTTACCTTTATGTACTATTACAGTTATAACAAAGGAGTCAGTATATCCCCAGTTTTGTCACAAATAGCCACAAAGTCCCAGTTACATTAAAAACTAATCAGGTGTTTCTCATATGTTTGTAAAGTTTATAATTAACTTGTAGGGTTGTCAGCACAAGAATCTCTGGTCAATTTTAACATCAAAATCTTAAGAAGAAAGAAAAAAAAAGTAAGCCAAACTTTAGATGCCTCCTGATACGACTGCACACTACTCTTATGAAGAATCCCTGTCCAAGTACCCTGCTTGAATTTGACAAAGGCTCTGCCTTGACCACCAGTTTATGGAGACAGTGGAAGTAAGAACATGTCAAAAACCACAGGAGTGTAGTCCTTAAAAGTCAGAACAGAGTAATGCCATGAGGCAGATATCCTGGTTTTTTTAAAAGACAGATTATAAGGATTTTTTAAAAAGAGGAAGAAATTTCTATGAAAAGGAGAGAGTCAAGGAATTTAAGAGATCTAGTTTGGATTCTTATTCAAATAAACCAAATATGAAGAAACACAAATATAGAGAATTTAGCACTTGTTGGTATTTGATGATGTTAGGGAATACAAACTAGGTATGAAAATTATTTCTATATATGCATAGGTATATGATTCTATACTAAAATGTTTATGGGAAAACATGTTACAATCATGCAGGGAAGGGAAAATGATAGAAAAAGTATGTGTATTCAGTTGCTCATTCGTGTCTGATTCTTTGCAACCTGGACTGTAGCCTGTCAGACTCCTCTGTCCATGGAAATTTCCAGGCAAGAATACTGGAGTGTCTTACTATTTTCTACTCCAGGGGATCTTCCTGACCCAGGGATTGAATATTTCTTGCATCTCCTGTATTGGCAAGCAGATACTTTACCACTAAATTTAGCCATGAGTTAATGCTAATAATGAAACTGTGTGTTGAGTCTGTAGGTATTATTATATTATTTCTCCTTTTATATATATTTGAATGTTTTCATGATAAAAATTTTATGATCAAAATCAAATATAGTATATCCATACAATGGAATACTTGACAAAAAAAAAAAAAAGGAATGAAGTACTGATATAGCTATACCATGGATGTAGCTCGAAAACATTATGCTTAGTGAAAGAAGCCACCTAGTGTATAATACCATTTGTTGAATAATGCAGAATAGACAAATCCTATTCTTATGCTGAAGCTCTCATACTTTGGCCAGCTGATATGAAGAGACAACTCATTGGAAAGACCCTGATGCTGGGAAAGGAGAAGGGGGCGGCAGAGGATGAGAAAGTTAGATGGCATCACTGATTCAATGGACATGAGTTTAATCAAGCTCTGGGAGATAGTGGAGGGGGCAGAGCAGTCTAGCGTGATACACTCCATGGCGTTGCAAAGAGTTGGGCACAAGTTAGCAACTGAATAGCAATAGGCAAAACCATGGAGACTGAAGGTATATTAGGGGTTGCCTCAGACTGGGGATTAAAAGGACTGAGGTGATGGCTAAAGGACAATAGCTTTCTTTCTCTGTGCTGTGAAAATGTTCTAAAATTAAAGGTGATTGTGGTTGTACTACTCTCTGAATATAGTAGAAACCGTTGACCTGTTTAAATGGGTAAATAGTATAGCATGTGAATTTATCTCAATAAAACTGTTAAAAAAAAGTGTTTTTGAAATTTTTTTTTTTTTTCTTTTAAAAGTAAAGAAAGGTCCTGGCATCAGCCTTCTAGGCCGGCTCTGCAGCTTCTACCTCAGTACCGTTCTCTGCCTTTAACCCTCTGATCTTGGTGTCTACTTACACTCTGACCAATTGTATATGTCTCCTACCTACCTCTCACCTTGTGTGTGCTAAGTCATTTCAGTCATGTCTGACTCTGGGCAGCCTTATGGACTGTAGCCCACCAGGCTCCTCTGTCCGTGGGATTCTATAGGCAAAAATACTGGAGTGGGTTGCCATGCCCTTCTCTGGGGAAATCTTCCCAACCCAGAGATTGAACCCATGCCTCTTTTGTCTCCTGCACTGGCAGGCAGGTTCTTTACCATAGTGCCACCTGAGAAGTCCGCATGACGTTACTTGTTATCATAGCCAAACCTGTCCAGTGCACCTGTTTGAATCTGCTTATGCTTTACGTTGCTATTTCTCTGTTCTCCAATCTTCTCTAGGTGGCTCTGTGTGCATATTCTGCCCATTATCACTCAAGTCCTGACTAATGAGAATTATGATCTTAGGGTAGGAACTGGAGTAGAAGGTAAACTTTTGCATTGTCACACTATATTACACACCAGGTTGGTAAGTACCTGTATATTATCCTGTCTCCATAATTCTCAGTTACCCTAGTCCATTTTTTCCCATTTCATGTTTTAGGAAATAGAATACTTCAGCAAATATAAAGAAAACAGACTTTTTATTTTTCTGATACACATATTAGTAAGAAAGAACACTTGAAAGTAAAAGCCCTGCTTTTGAAAACAAAACTCAAACTTTTTACCTAATAATTAATATAGTCAATGAGAAGTTACAGTGGCCTGAGAGCTAGTTTTGCCTGCTGTGGAACTGATGATGAACCCATTGACTGGAAAGAGTATATGAGTTGGAAAAAAAGAGTTTAAGCTGAATGTTCTTGATATACACATGATCCTGTTTGCGGTCCAGGAATAAAGGTGAATGTTGTTCCTGGATCTGCGAGCAGAGGGCACCCAGCATCTGCTTTCTGGCCTAAATTCTGGGAGGCTGGAGTCACATCATATTTCCTGTGCCACTGTGCCACTGAGCTGTGGTACTGACTGGAACCAAGAATGTGTAAAAGGTACCTGGTTCCTGTGGACTGCAAAAAGAAGATGAGGAAATAAATCAATCTTTTTCATACCTCTGAGAATATCATGCAAGACCACAATCGTGATGGAGTAAAAGTACCCTGGAAAGGAACAAGGAGGTTGGTACAAAAATCAGGTAGGAAGCGGAAGTCTCCAGGAATGCCAACTGAAGAGAGATGGCATTCAAGACATGGAAGAAATGATGGGCCCCCAGTGGATATGAACAGGGATAAGCACTGATAAATTTGGACCACACAACTGCTTCTGAAGGTGTGTGATAGATTAAGTGACACCTCAGTGACTTAAGAGGAAGAAAAGAAATCCCTGAACTGACTGAGTTTAAACCTGGAAATATAATTTGGACAATGAAATAAATATGACTATATCTTCTGTGATCAAGTGGATTAGAAGACTCAGAGCAGAGATTAAACTGAATTATTAAAAATAAATAAAATTAAAGTTCCAGCACATCTGAGAGAATGATTGAGAAACTGCCAGTCATATTTTGGTTTACAGATGGGAAACTCTTGGGAGCTATCACATTCTTTTTTAGAAAATATGCATCAGATTCTTGTGTTCTGTGACCAAGTGGAAGGGGTGTTGCAGATATAGCATTCTCGTCTGTTTACTATCTATTGTCTCTTCTCCTGCCACTGTTTGCTAAACCAGATAACTTCTTGGAAAACATATCGAAAGTTTTGAAATTTAGAGAAAATAAATAGTTTTCACCTTGTAAATAGAAATAAGCCAAGTGCTCTTTGGTTGCACAAAAGACGTGGCTTTGCCCATATGTATTGCAAAAAATAGCACAGACTTATTTACTAGCATTAGTGTTTTTGTGCTTTAATTTGAAAGTGCTGTCTACTTTAGCAAAAAGACTGGACTAATTAGATCTTTTCTAACTATAAAAGAGTTAAATGCAAAGCACTGGAGTAGAAACCCAAAGTAATTGAGCCGTTATTTCTGAATTAACATAGTGGTTTTTGATGATTCTCATAGATGATGCTCTGGCAAATGCCCAAGGATTTGCTTTATGATCCAGCCCTGTCAGTGGAGAAACTTGACCATTCTCAAGTTCTACCTCATATAGCTGGATCCAATGCCTCCTCACTCAAACCAGATGAGAAACACTTTTCATTTCCCAGTATGAATCAATCACAGTTGCCATAGCTTCTTGACATAAGTTGCCTTAGGTCCACACAGCACATTCCACTTCATCAATCTGATTTTCTCTTTTCATTAGGGTGGCCAAGGCCTCTCTTCTTTCTCCCATTTCTCCCTTTAGGGTGTCATCTTCCTCTTGTTCCATTTCCACCACTATCAACTAACTCATTTCCACCTACCAGCAGCCGTCTAATTTAAACATCACAAAAATAAAGTTAGAGGAAAAAAAAGTATTAGTCTTACTGTTTTTCTCATTACTATTATTTTTAAAGTACATGATTATACACTAAGGGCCCTGAAATTAATCCCAGTTCTGTTTTTCTCTAGTTCTATAACCCTGGCAAATTAAAAAACTTGTCTTGCATGTGAGCATCACTATAGGAAATTTTTTTTTTGGTTCTTTTTTAGAATAAATTTTATTTATTTTAATTGGAGGTTAATTACTTTACAATATTGTATTGCTTTTGCCATACATAAACATGAATCCACCACAGGCATACAAGTGTTCCCCATCCTGAAATCGCCTCCCTCCTCCCTCCTCTTACCATCCCTCTGGGTCATCCCTGTGCACCAGCCCCAACCATCCAGTATCATGCATCGAACCTGGACTGGCAATTCGTTTCACATATGATATTATACATGTTTCAATGCCATTCTCCCAAATCATCCTACCCTCTCCCTCTCCCACAGAGTCCAAAATACTGTTCTATACATCTGTGTCTCTTTTGCTGTCTTGCATACGGGGTTATCGTTACCATCTTTCTAAATTCCATATATATGTGTTAGTATACTGTATTGGTGTTTTTCTTTCTGGCTTACTTCACTCTGTATAATAGGCTCCAGTTTCATCCATCTCATTAGAACTGATTCAAATTTATTCTTTTTAATGGCAGAGTAATACTCCATTGTGTATATATGCCACAGCTTGCTTATCCATTCATCTGTTGATGGACATCTAGGTTGTTTCCATGTCCTGGCTATTATAAACAGTGCTGCGATGAACATTGGGGTACATGTGTCTCTTTCAATTCTGGTTTCCTTGGTGTGTATGCCCAGCAGTGGGATTGCTGGGTCATAAGGCAGTTCTATTTGCAATTTTTTAAGGAATCTCCACACTGTTTTCCATAGTGGCTGTACTAGTTTGCATTCCCACCAACAGTGTAAGAGGGTTCCCTTTTCTCCACATCCTCTCCAGCATTTATTGCTTGTAGACTTTTGGATTGCAGCCATTCTGACTGGTGTGAAATGGTACCTCATTATGGTTTTGATGTGCATTTCTCTGATAATGAGTGATGTTGAACATCTTTTCATGTGTTTGTTAGCCATCTGTATGTCTTCTTTGGAGAAATGTCTATTTAGTTCTTTGGTCCATTTTTTGATTGGGTCGTTTATTTTTCTGGGATCGAGCTGCAGGAGTTGCTTGTATATTTTTGAGATTAGTTATTTGTCAGTTGCTTCATTTGCTATTATTTTCTCCATTTCTGAAGACTACATGTGATGTCGCATTGGTATTATTTAGTCACTAAGTTGTGCCTGACTCTTTCATGACCTCATGAATTGTAGTCTGCCAGCTCCTCTGTCCATGGGATTTTCCAAGCAAGAATACTGGAATAGGTTGCCATTTCCTTCTCCACAGGATCTTCCTGACCCATGGGTCAAACCAGCATCTCCTGTGCCTCTTGCATTGGCAGGCAGATTCTTTACCATTGATTCATCAGGAAAGCCCCAACATGTGACATCCTAGAACAATTAAAGCACAGTTTCTGGACTGTAACATAGGCCATCCATGCATTTTGACACTCCCCAGATGATTCTAATGTGCAGAATTTGGGAACCATTGCATCGTTGCTAATCAATTGAATATTTATAATTTCACCTTAGATCTTGACTTTGTAGGATTTCATTGATTCTATACATGCTAAAGTTCTTTGTAATTTATAAATTAAGTATTCATTAGTATTTTTCATAAAGGACTATATTCTGATAATTAGAAGTAAAATTAAAAAGTTCCTGAGTCTTACAGTAGAGAGGCTTGCATCAACAGGTGATGAAGTTCACTATACTTGAGTGTCATTAGTTCTAAACCCTTTTAAAGTATAAGCTTCTCTAGTGATTCAGTTTTCAAGAATCTGCCTGCCAATGTAGATGCAGAAGATGCAGGTTCAATCCCTGGGTTGTGAAGATCCCCTGGAGAAGGAAATGGCAACCCATCCTAGTATTCTTGCCTGTGAAATCTCATGGACAGAGGAACCTGGAAGACTACAGTCCATGGGATCTCAAAGAGTCAGACATGACTTAGTGGCTGAGCACACACAATAGATAGCATTTCATGAATAGGTAAAGGTGTTCACTGTACTGGAGCATTATTAGCTCTAAGCCCTCTTAAAGTACAGAGCATAGAAATATATATTATATATTTCCATAGCTATTTATATTTGTATTGAAAAACCAATATTTCATACCTCATATATCTAATACCAACCCAGAGAATTCATTCTAGTTCTCTCTCTACTTATTTGTAATTCCTTTTTCAACTATGAAAAAGGTCTCTCTCTCAACATTCACATAAATATGTTTACTATTTTCCCAATCCTTTGATGCACATAAAGTACTTTCAAATGTTTTGGCCCATAGCACTGTGAAAAACAAATTTTCTAACAAGAGAATAATGTTTGTGTACAGCTTTTTAGTCTGAGGCATTATATTATATATCAAAATATATTAAAAAATCATTTTGGTTAGCTCTTTATCCCCTTCAGTATGGTCAGGTTATTTGGATTAAAATTATATATTTTGGTTCTATTTTCAATTCTCTCAAATTTTGCTTGATCATTTTATTATTTATTTTTTGACTATGTGAAAATCAACATTGTTTACAATGTCAAAATGATACAAAAGGAATACGCAGGAAGGAGTTACTAACTGCCCTTCTATACTAATCCCGTTTATTCTTATGCCAATTCTGTTCTTCCTCATACTCTATAAGAAATGAAACTCTTTAATCTCTGGTTTATAACTTCTATATTTTACTTTTGCATAAAGGGTTACTGGGAATAAAGAGGTCACAGATACATGTTTCTTCCACTTTCTTTTTTTTTTTTTCACTTAAAATTATAGCCTGAGGATGTTCCTAGCAGTCTAATGGTCAGACTATGCACTTCCAATGTGGGGGACATGAGTTTGATCCCTAGTCGGGGAACCAGGAAGCTGCATGCCACACAGTGCAGTCAAAAAGTAAAACTTAAAAAAAACACAAACTATATATATATATATATATATATATATAGCTTGTATGTGGAATCTAAAAATTAAAATGAATGAAAATTGAATGAATACAACAAAATAGAAACAAATTCACAAAATAAATTCATAGTTACAATACGAAGAGGGAGGAGGGAGGAGCATATAAGGTAGGAGATTAACAGGCACAAACTACTATGAACTACTATAGATAAAACGAATAAGCTAAAGGATATGTGGGCTTCCCAGGTGGCGCTAGTGGTTCAGTTGAGTTGATCAGTTAGGTCCCGCACATTGCAACCCCATAGACTGCAGCACTCTGGCTTCCCAGTCCATCATCAACTCCTGGACCTTGCTCAAATTCATGCTCATCAAGTCAGTGATGCCACCCAACCATCTCATCTTCTGCCATCCCCTTCCTCTCCTGCTTTCAATCTTTCCCAGCCTCAGGGTCTTTTCAAATGTGTCCATTCTTTGCATCAAGTGGCCAAAATCTTGGAGCTTCAGCTTTAGCATCAGTCCTTCCAATAAATATTCAGGACTGATGTCCTTTAGGATGGACCTGGTTATATCTACTTGCAGTCCAAGGACTCTCAAGAGTCTTCTCCAACACCATAGTTCAAAAACATCAATTCTTTGGCACTCAACTTTCTTTGTATTCCAATTCACACATTCATACATGACTACTGGGAAAACCATAGCTTTGACTAGACGGAAGTTTGTTGGCAAAGTAATGTCTCTGCTTTTTAATATACTGTCTAGGTTGCTCATGACTTTTCTTCCAAGGAGCAAGAATCATTTAATTTTATGGCTGCAGCCACCATCTCACCATCTGCAGTGATTCTGGAGCCCAAGAAATAATCTGTCACTTTTTTCATTATTTCCCCATCTATTTGCCATGAAGTGATGGGACCAGATGCCGTGATCTTAGATATCTGGATGTTGAGTTTTAAGCCAGCTTTTTCACTCTCCTCTTTCACTTTCATCAAGAGAATCTTTACTTTTTCTTTGCTTTCTGCCATAAGGGTGGTGTCATCTGCATATCCGAGGTTATTGATATTTCTCCAGGCAATCTTTATTCCAGCTTATGCTTCATCCAGTCCAGGATTTTGCATGATGTACTCTGCCTATAAGTTAAATAAGCAAGATGATAATATACAGCCTTGATGTACTCCTTTCCTGATTTGGATCCAGTCTGTTACATGTATGGTTCTAACTGTTGCTTCCTGACCTGGATACAGATTTCTTAGGAGGCAGGTAAGGTAGTCTGGTATTCCCTTCTCTTTAAGAATTTTCCACAGTTTTTTGTGGTCCACACAATCAAAGGTTTTGGCATAGTCAATAAAGCAGCAGAAGTTGTTTTTCTGGAATGCTCTTGTTTTTTCAATGATCCAGTGGATGTTGGCAATTTGATCTCTGGTTCCTCTGCCTTTTCTAAATCCAGCTTGAATGTCTGGAAGTTCTTGGTTCACATATTGCTGAAGGCTGGCTTGGAGAATTTTGAGCATTACTTTACTAGTGTGTGAGATGAGTGCAATTGTTTGGCAGGTAGTTTGAGCATTCTTTGGCATTGCCTTTCTCTGGAATTGGAATGAAAACTGACCTTTTCCAGTTCTGTGGCCACTGCTGAGTTTTCCAAATTTGCTGGCATATTGAGTGCAGCACTTTCACAGCATCATTTTTTAGGATTTGAAATAGCTCAACTGAAATTCCATCACCTCCACTAGCTTTGTTCATAGGGATGCTTTCTAAAGCCCACTTGACTTCACACTCCAGGGTGTCTGGCTCTAGGTGAATGATCACACCATTGTGGCTATCTGGGTCCATTAAGATCTTTTTTGTATAGTTCTGTGTATTCTTGCAACCTCTTCTTAATATCTTCTGTTTCTGTTAGGTCCATACAATTTCTGTTCTTTATTGTGCCCATCTTTGCATGAAATGTTCCCTTGGCATCTTTAATTTTCTTGAAGATATCTCCAGTCTTTCCCATTCTATTGTTTCCCTCTATTGCTTTGCACTGAATATAACAAAACAGAAACAAATTCACAGATTAAACTCATAGTTACAGTAAGAAAAGGGAAGAGGGAATGACACGATAGGGTAGGAGACCAACAGATAAATGAATTAGCTGTAAGGATATATGGGCTTCCCAGATGATGCTATTGGTACAGAACCCAAATGCCAATGCAGGAGACAGAAGAAAGGAGAGTTGGATCCCTGACCCCCTGGCTTGAACTCCCCTGGAGTAGGGAATGGCTAAACAATCAAATATATCTGACTGGAGAATCCCATAGACAGAGGAGACTGGTGGGCTATAGTCCATAGTGTGATAAAGAGTCAGACATGACTGAGTGACTTTACACACACATAAGGATATATTGTCTAGCACAGGAAATTACAGCCATTATTTTATAAGAACTTTAAAAGGAATATAATCTATAAAAATATTGAATATTTTATACACCTGAAACTAAAATAAAATTGCAAATCACCTATACTTCAATTTAAAAGGTACATCACCTGGATTCACTCCATATCAGTTCATAAAAATCATCTTCATTCCTTTTATAATAACTGAATAATACTTCACAGTATAGGTGCTCCATAGTTCTTTTTTCCAGGCTACTTTTTAAATATACCCATGGGCCCTTTCAATGTATAGATTCAGGTCTTCCATTGTGACAACTTTCCTTGGGCTATACATTTATATAATACTGCTATAATATTGTTCTGCTTTATTTTGTTTTCTTTAGGGACTCCAAGTATGTCATCACCATCCTTCTTTGCCTGTCCTTAATTTTTACCACTTTTTTTTTAACAACTTAAAAAAATTTCTTTCCCTTTTTTTAAAGATCCATTTCATTCTTCTTTTTCTTCTTCTTTTTTTGACTTTCTTCAATAAGTTGTGATTATTTTAAAATATTCCTTTGGCTATTTGGGAATAGTCTTTGGGAATTTTGTAAGTTAGTCTATTTGTGGTTTAAATTTTTTCTTCCATTTGTTTCCTGAGTTCGAACAACCATTTTTGTTTGTTTGTTTCTCCTTTCTTTCTCCTCAGCTTTTTTTGTTGGCTGATATCTATTCTTCTGTGTGAATTTCTAATTCAAAACAGTTTCTCTGTCCCAAAATTTTGCTTGGGCACATTTAACTTGAGTTTTGTCTGGTGGTTTCTCATGTATATAACTTAATGGAGACTTTCATCACTTGAGGTGTTATTCAATCTTTTCTGATTTTTAAATAATAATTCTACATGGCTTTATCAGTTTTTTCCTGTTCACTTTTTAGTATTAAAATAGTTTAAAGGATTGCTTTTTTTTTTTTGTTGTTGTTGTTTGTTTGTTTGTTCATATTCTTTAATGGATTTGTATGTGTGTGTGTGTGTGTGTGCGGGCGTGTAGTGGGGATGACATATGTGTCCTCAGATTTTTTTCATTCTGTTGTTCCCCTCATCTTCAGTTCAGTTCAGTTTAGTCACTCAGTCGTGTCTGACTCTTTGCGGCCCCATGAACTGTAGCACGCCAGGCCTCCCTGTCCATCACCAACTCCCGGAGTTCACTCAGACTGGCGTCCATCGAGTCCGTGATGCCATCCAGCCATCTCATCCTCAGTTGTCCCCTTCTCCTCCTGCCCCCAATCCCTCCCAGCATCAGAGTCTTTTCCAAAGAGTCAACTCTTCGCATGAGGTGACCAAAGTACTGGAGTTTCAGCTTTAGCATCATTCCTTCCAAAGAAATCCCAGGGCTGATCTCCTTCAGAATTAGATGACTATTAATTTCTCCTTTGTGCATCTTTTAGTCTTCACCACTCAGTTTCTAAAGTTCCTCTCTCTTTCTTTTTGTTTTTATTCTCCCAGAAAGTATTTTGAAAACTATAACATAGTCATGCACATTTTTAAGTCCCTTTCCCATAGACTGTTAGACTGTGTTCTGAGCTATCATAATTCCTTTTAATGTTTAATATTTTTACACATAGAATGGACTTACGCAATCTTGCCTTGCTTTTATGTCTACATTATCCCCATGATTATTTCTGTTCTCCTTTCCCCACAGTCTTTTCTGACTTGTATTCATCTGCCACAAGACCTTGCAGTAGGAAGTGAATACTTGAGATTGTTTGCTGAGATTTGTTGCTTTAAAAAATACAATTATTTTGAAGCTGAGGTACTTCACATCTTCAAATTACTCTGAAGGTGTGATTTTTTTTTCTGTATTGTTTCCAATTATCCAGAATGCTCAAGTTATTAACTGGAAGGAAGTTTTGTCTTTGTCAAGGGTTCAGAAACACTACCTTCCTTTGAGGCAGACTTCTGTTGTTGCCTCCTTTGTGACTGTCATATCTCTTTACAGTCCTCTAAGCGCCCCTGTTGCCTTTCATGGGTGCTGGAGCAATCAATTTATGATGGAAGAGAGGCCTCTGTCCCTAGAGATAGAGTGCGGCTTGATCTGCTCTTCCCTTTCCCCATAGCTTGTTTAAAAGGTTTCATTGAATTTTTTGCATGTTGTGCTGCTTGGGTGTACAAAATATTGGCAATGCTTTATAATAAGTAGCAAATCATTATTATGTGCTTTGGTGTTCATCGTATTACCATTAATCATCGTAAATTCACTGAGTGTATTCGCACAAATAAGGAAGGTAATTCCAAAGACAGTTTTATTCATGAAACTTTCAATTTATTAATGTATTTTCACCTTTGAAGATACAACACAAGAAGTTAAATCATGTTTTTCAATATCATCAGCATCAAAAGGACTTTTTGGTGTCTGTCAGTACACAGTTCTGCAAAGACCAACATTTAGCAATTATAGAGGATGGGAAATTCACCTTTTGTGCTCCCTTATTTCCTTATTTTGGAATCACTGGCATACCCTAAATTTTCAGGCTGAACCACACCTTGTTATCCAGATTCACTGACCATCTTTGTCAGTCATTATGTGTGCACTCTGTATTTCTCCCTTTTTATTAAACTCTAACATCAAACAAAAAGCATTGATGCCCCTTGGGGACTTCTGTATGTTCTTAGGGAATGTTTTGTCTTAACCCAAATCTAGTGCTAACAATGAAAATGTGGGCACTATAGTAAAAATAACTGAGGAAATTTTATCAACACATTTCAGTTCATTTCACTTGAAAAACTCTTTTACTGTTTCAGAAACATGTTTTCAGAAACTGGGTACCTTCAAAGCCCGGCTTCATTGTGTAACATCTGTGTGTCTCTGACAAGAAATTAACTTTTGAGCTCATTGCCACTTCTATAAAATGAGAAGAAAAAAATAAAAAGCTTCTTGATGAATCATGTTGAGGTTAGGGCAAAGAGGATGTGACATTTTAAATACTGATCCTCATCTTTAAAATAAACATAAGATAAATGATTATTTGATGATTCAGTGAAAATTCATATGTAGAGAATCCTAATTTGGCACAAATGTTAGTTCTCCTTCCTTACTGACATGACAGACTAGCCAACCAAATATTTAGAAACCAAGAAGGTAATCTTAACTGGGAAAGCATAAATTTGATGGTTTAGGTATGTTTTTATTGTCATATGTGTTTATCAGAAAGGGAAAGGAGAAACCAGCATACACAGTGGCTTCTAATGGGAATTTGCTATTCTCTCTTCCTTAATGAAGTGTCAGAGAGAAGATGGAATGCTGGAAGTGGAACATGTAGAATTAGATGATGCAGCTTTGACAGTCTGTAAAGACTTGATGATATCTATTGCATGTGGCAAGGAAGTGACAGGATTAGGATAAAATACCACTTGTGTCACTCTACCTAAGCTTTCCTTAGTTGCTGAGCTGATTGAAGATCATCCAGTGCACTCCTTCCACTGGCATCTCACCATGTAGATCATTCATGTTTTCAGATTCTCTTGTGATAGTTGAGCCTTCTATTGTGCTAATGCATGCTTTGCTATGTATTTTAACACTTGGTATGAGTTTTGCCTTTGGGAACCAAAAACAATCAATCTATCAATCATATAACATCATCCAGATGTTTTAGGGCAGCTATGTTGAAGCTCCAGTACACCACGTTCTACATACCTGATTCCATCTTTTCCTCACATCATATCATCATACCATTCTGTTTGTCCTTCTGTTTTGTCAGCTCTTCATTCTGCCTGTACAGTGGAACTGTCAGTTGAATATCATACTACAAATATGCTCTGCCCAACAGAGTAAGCAATAATTGGACTAATCAGGTCCCTTAACTCTTAAGCAAGTATTACCTGAAAACACTATTGCTTTCTGGCAAATAGAATAAGGTTTCAAGGAAATCCCCAGAATCTATTTCGTGGAAATCGTTGTTTTCTCAAACCCAAGCTTGCTATCCAGACTGTCATTTTTACTTGATAAATATCACCTTATTAATTTGATCCAGTGTTTTCAATCTTCATTTAATCATCTACCAATTGACTATCCTTTTTGCTTCAAATTAAATGTAAACATTTTTAAAAAGATTCATTGATTTATTAAAAATGTGTTGAACCACTAATCTTAATACATATCATAGTTGATAATATGTTCATGGATTCTATTTTCAAATAGGGTGGATATTTATAGGTTAACAAGCTATATATATTTTTAATCTTTTAAGTGCTATACAAGGGGATTTATATATCTGCTGTTCAAGTAGGAAAGAAAGACACTTAAGGAGAGAGGGGGTATTAAACGTTAGTCTTTTACAAATGTTAATTTCTTGATTAAGAAGTGTGTAGCATCACTTGTTGGAAAGTACCTTTTATATAGAAAACATATGCTTAAGTATTTAGGAGTAATGGATCATCATACCTGCAACATACATTCACGNTATTAAACGTTAGTCTTTTACAAATGTTAATTTCTTGATTAAGAAGTGTGTAGCATCACTTGTTGGAAAGTACCTTTTATATAGAAAACATATGCTTAAGTATTTAGGAGTAATGGATCATCATACCTGCAACATACATTCACGTGGTTTAAAAACAACAATAATGTATACAGATATGTACATATGAAGAGAATGATTAGAAAAAATACCAATTGGGGAAACTGGGTGAAGAATAGTTTTCTTTCAGCATCTTTGGTATGTTCTTGTTAAGTCTGAAATTTTTCCAAAGTAGTTAAACAGCAGATGGATACCTGTTCATCTGAGATTGGAAATGATACCTGTGGTAGAGTTGACAGAGTTGAATGTTGTGCTACTAACCACCCTTTTCATTGGATATTGATTTATATGACATATATATTACAATGTTCAAATAAAGGGAACTCTATGCCTGTGAGAATGTTGAAGGAGTACACTTGATTTTTTTTTTTNACTAGCTTTTGTTTTGTTTTGTTTTGTTTTGAATTATTTGCAAAACAGTGAAATGAACTTCCTCCATTCATCTAATTGTGCACTGACCCCATTTGCTGCATTAACAAAATCTTCAAATAAGGCACTTACCTGTATGTCTGTATACTGCAGCACATGGAAAATAACTGTCCATGATCAGTGATACAAAGGAGAAACTGAGATCCTAAAATACAACACCTGAGTTTCATTAACCTTTGCCAATAGTAACTGTGCATTTAGGCAACTCTAGACCTTGAGTTCCTCCTGTGAGATCAACAAAGTTCTGGCTAGAGTTCTTTCCCATGTTATTTTGTTGTAGCAGCTCTAGCAGACTAATACAACACCAAAGTCCTAGGTGGATGTAGCTGGTATACCTTTTCTCAGGTCACTAAGGATTTACATTCTCTCATTATTCAGCAGAGTTTATTTTGCTTGTACCTAAATCAGTAATTTAACTTCAGGAAAAGGGAGATGGTAATTTAAGCTTATCTTTAAGAAGAATTTGACCTGAAAGAAGAAAAACAGCCCATTCCTTTCCTGACCGAAAAAACTCTTGGTGGAACAAGAGTTAAGGAAGGAGGAACAATTAAGGAAGGAAGGAGAGAAGGAAGGAGATAACAATTAATATAAGGAAGGAGGAACAATTAAGAATGGGTGTGGTCAGATATTAATTCAAACTTTCTGCTTAGAAGTTTTGAGAAGAAAAGTGGGAAGAGACATATTCCTGTTGAAGGAAAAACCCTAAGACTGAAGAAATTATAACTAAATTATTTTAGGAACTCTAAGAGGAATTGAACCTGGGTAGCACAGTGGTTTTACTCTGGTGGCTCAGATGGTAAAGCCTTTGTCTACAATGCGGGAAACCCGGGTTCAATCCTTGGGTCGGGAAGATCCCCTGGAGAAGGAAATGTCAATCCACTCCAGTACTATTGCCTGGAAAATCCCATGGACAGAGAATCCGGGTATGCTACAGTCCATGGGGTCGCAAAGAGTCGGACACAACTGAGTGACTTCACTCACTCAAGAAGAAACACCAGATAGTATATCCAGAGCCGACATGAGACATTCCTAACAACATCATGAGGATGCAATTGTGTGGACAGGGAGTAATCAACTAATATGCAACTTTGTTCTGCCCAGTTCCCACGTGGCATGGACACTAAATTGTAACACAATGGGATCATTTTTAGGGGTGAGGTGGTGAGGAGAATGCTCAGGGAGACGAGATGGGAACAGGGGTGGGTGTCCCTGCTGCCGCTGAATGATCTGGGCTCTGGCATCGAGGAATATTATAGAACATTGAGGGCCAGTCAAAGCTTAAATTAGCTGGAAACAATTGCTAACTCTACTGGAATAAGAATGACAGAGCCAAAATTTGTCATGTTTTGGTATCTCCAAAGCAAAGAACACATAGAAGTTGATCTTCCCAGACTCTACCAGCAAAAGGATTGTGGCAGAGCTGTGAAAAATGTAGAAGCCATCCAGAAGTTGCTTTGCCTAATGGGACTCCTAAAATCAGAGGGTGGTGTTAAAATATGCAGATTCAAATAAACATTATCCCCTGCTCCAATTCACCATATGAATGGGCTGAAGAGGAATTCCATTGCAGTTTTAGAGAAATTACGGTGATGTATAGTCCTTTGCTCTTCAGAGCTGTAGTGTGTTGCTCGCAGACATGCACCTATGTCATCACAGCACATCCATCCATTCCCCCAGGCTGCTTCATCATCCAGGCTGCTCCTAATAGCACTTGGGGTCTGCTCTGCTTACACCTCTATTACATGTTCAGTTCAGTTCAGTTCAGTCGCTCAAAGAGAAAAGAAAAGTTGGAGTATGATGCTCATTTTTCAAGCAGGAGCACAGAAACTTGGTGAGTTTCTACAATCTGCTCACGGTAGTAAGTAGTAAATTTGCAATGTATGTCCATATGGTAAGAATATCTGTGGCAAAACTGAACACAGTTCCTAGTTCAGGGAAAGCCCTCAGTACACGTGAGTTTCATCCAACTTCACCCTTCTAGTTTGAACAATGCTGTTTTGGTGACAATTTAATACAATTGTAATAGGTAAAAGCCTCCCAGACCTGGTTGTGGGCACAGGTTAAGACCCTGGCATAAGAAAAGGGCTTCCCTGGTGGCTCAGATAGTAGAAAATTCGCCTGCAATGCAAGAGACCCAGATTCAATCCCTGGATTGAAAAATTCCCTGGAGAAGAGAATGGCAACCCACTCCAGTATTCTTGCCTGGAGAATTCCATGGATAGAGGAGCCTGGCAAGCTACAGTTCGTGGAGTCTCAAAGAGTCAGACACGACTGAGCAACTAACAGACAGACACATATGTAAGAAAAATAATGATACTCCACCTTTCCACTTTATGAAGATGCTATAGAAACAAAAGGGTGAGATCAATAATGTTAAAGTATTTAAATAGAAAACATTACATAAATTATTATTAATTATCAAGCTTTAATCACTTTACTTATAAAGTTTTATTACATCATGCTTAAAACTAGATTTTGATATGTTGTTTTTTACTTAATGTAGAGCACACTGGCAGTTTAGATAAGATTCTTCCCTTCATTCATATGTTGACCAAGGTAAGGTCTATACTTGCATATATCAAATAGTAGGCTATGTGTACATGTAATTTTAAGGCCACGCAGAATGTTCTGTTTCTCCCCAAAGGTTTATATCCATTGATGCCTGATGCTCCTACTATTAAAATTATTTCTGTTTTGACAAATTCGTATGTGAGATACCTTGATGTTACTGTTGCTCAGTCACTAAGTTTGTGTCAGACTCTTTGCAACCCCATGGACTGCAGCATGCCAGGCTCCTCTATCCATCTATCTATCTATCTCCACTATCTCCTGGAGTTTGCTCAAATTCATGTACATCAAGTGAGATACCTAGAGTAGTCAAATTTATAGACAGAAAATAGATGCTTGCTAGAGGCTAAAAAAAGAAGAGAAAACAGGAAGTTACAGTTTAATGTGTACTGAATTTCAGTTTTGAAAAAGGAAGAGATTTCTAGAGGTGGACAGTAGTAATTTTTGTACAACAATATGAATGCACTTAATACTGCTGAGCACTGAGCACAAGTGTGTACACTTGAAAACACTCAAGATGGCAAGAAAAAAAAAGCATCCAAATTGCTAAGGAGATTGTAAAACTGTTACGATTTGAGTATAACACAGTATTATATACAGAAAACCTAGACTTCAAAAAACAGTTAGAACAAATAAACAAATTCAGTAATGTTGTGGAATACAAAATCAATACACAAAAAATCTGTTCTATAAATTAATACTGAGCTATCAGAAATAGAAATTAGCAAAATAATCCCATTTACGGTTGCATCATAATGAATAAAACACCTTGGAATAAATTTAATCAAGGATGTGAAAGACCTGTGCACAGAAAGCTAGAAGATATTGATTAATGAAATTGAAGAAGACTCAAACAAATGGAAAGACATTCAGTGCTCATGGATTGGAGGAATTGAGACTGTTAAAATGTCCATACTACTTAAAGCAATCCACAGATTCAATGAAATCTATATTAAAAATGTAACAGGCATTTTGAAATATAAATAGAACAAATGTTTATTTCACATGTTTCAAACAAATAGAGTAAATAATCCTAAAGCTTGTATGGAACAAGAGAAGACCCCAAATAACTAATGTAATCTTGAGAAAAAAGAAAGCTGGAGACATCACATGCCATGATTTCAAACTATATTACAAAATTATAGTAATTAAAGCAGTACAACACTGGCATAAGAAAGATACATATGGAACAAATAGAGAACCCAGAAATATTTCCATGTATATATATGGTCAATTAATTTCTGAGAAAGGAGCCAAGAAGATAAAACAGGTAGAGAACATTCTCTCCAATAAATGGAGTTTGGAAAACTGGACAGCCACACACAAAGGAAGGAAACCGGACCACTATCTTACATATTACAAAAATAAATAAATAAATAACTATAAATGGATTAAAGACTTGAACATAAGAACTAAAACTGTAAAAGTCCTAGAAAAAAGCCTAGGGAGTACTTTCCTTGGCATAAGTCTTGGTAATAATATTTTTTAATCTGACTCTGACAGCAAAAGCAACAAAAGCACAAATAAATAAGTGGAGCTATATCATGCTAAAAAGTTCTACACAGCAAAGGAAATTATTGACAAAATTTAAAGACAGTCTACTGAATGGGAGAAAATGTCTTCAAAATACAGGTCTGATAAGGAGCTTATAAACAAAATAAACAAAGTTCTATAACTCAGTAGTGAAAAAGAAAGAAAGAAAAGACAAGCAACGACAGCAAAAAATCTGATGGGCAGAAGATCTGAATATACTTTTTTCCAAAGAAGCCATGCAGGTGGCAATAGGTACAGGAAAAGATGTTCAGGGTTACTAATCATCAGGGAAATGGAGATCAAAACCATGATGTGATATCACCCCACACCTGTCATTATGATTATTACCAAAATGGCAGCACATAACAACTGTGGTGAGGATGTGGTGAAAGGGAACCNATGATACAAAAGCAAACAAATACACACACACACACACACACACACACACACATACAAACATACACACACACATGTGTGTGTGTTAAATTGCAGGATGTTAGCAAAAATGGTAGTGTAAGGACTGCTGAAAATCCTCTTCTCCATAAAAGCAGTGAGAAAACTAGCAAAAACTCTTAAGGATTAACTAAGAACTCTAGAAATTTAACAAAAAACTTGCAATAATCCAGGGAATTTAAGGAACATGACTGTATCTGAAAGATTTGTGGCACTATAGAAAAAAAAAATAGAATAGAAAGATTTGTGGCACTATAACTTACCGTATTCCTACCTCCACCTTTTCCCTGATTTCACAGTAACTTTGAAAATCAGTGGCCAAAATCATGGTGAAAACAAGTGCCTAGAAGTCAGAGCAGGGAGCAAAATGAGGTTGGAACTTGTGTTGATTAATTGTATGTGTCAACATGACTGGATCACAGAGTGTCCAGATATTTGGGTAATCATTATTTCTCGGTGTGTCTGTAAGGGTATTTCTGGTTAAAATTAGCATTTTGCATCTATGAATTCACTGGGTGGGCATCATCCAATATATTAAGGGCCTAAATGGAACCAAAAAAGTGAAGGAAGGAAGAATTCAGCCCTTCTTGTCTGAGTGCTTGAGCTGGAACATCAATCTTATCTTGCCCCCTGTGTTGCTGTGGTTCTCAGGCCTTCAGATTCAGACTGGAATTTACATCATTAGTTCTTTTGGTTCTCAAGCCTTAAGATTCAGATTGAAATATACTATTGGCTTTCCTGGGTCTCCACATTGCTGATGACAGATCATGGGATTTCTCAGCCTCTGTAATTGTCTAAGAAAATTCCTTGTAATAAATCTACATCTACACACACACACACACACACAAAGATTTACTGAATGGGTAGATGAATGCACCATAGATTTTTTAGTCAACTCAGTCGTGTTTCTTTGTGACTACAAAAAGGATAGTAGTTTCAAAAAAGAATTGTGTCTGACTCTTTACTACTACTGTGAACTGAAGTCCACCAGGCTTCTCTGTCAGGGGGATTTCTCAGGCAAAATACTAGAGTGGGTTGCCATTTTCTTCTCCAGGGGATCTTCCCAACTCAGGGATTGAACCCAAGTCTCCTGCATTGGCAGGTGGTTTCTTTATCACTGAACCACCTGGGAAGTCCGGATGAATGTATGCTATTCTGTAGAAATACTTCAGCCATTTTTCTTCCATGCCATTTTCAGGTCATGGATAGATAGCTGTTTCACTTTGATGATTGCTGTAATTTTCTTAAACATGCATTTTGCCTTTTATTCAAAGTATGAGTTGCTTTGTTATGTTCCTGTTTGTACATGACAGTACACAATGTGGAACTACTGTAGAGTTTTAGAATTTATTTTGTCCTTCATTTATTCACTTACTAAGCATAAATTCATTATTTTCTATTTGCCTGATCCTTTGCTAGGAGGATGTGATACAAACATGAGGCCTATTCTCAAGAAATGAGAGAAATAGAAGTGTTCACATTTATTATAATTATAAAACAGTCTATAGCATACATACTCAGTAAAACAGGCACAATGTACTTTGGGACATTACAAATAGGGTGACTTATGGTCACCCTTGTGCTGAGTAAACAAACATTGAATGCACAGAAAAGTGGGAGTGAAGTAAACTATAAAGGGTTAGTTTTAAGTCTGAAAAAGGGAGTATGAATATTAGAAGCTATATGGGATGAAGAAACAGACTTCCTAGAGGATACTGTAGGAAGGAACTGAATAGAGAGTGATCTCTTTCTATCAATAGCAGACCAAAGGCGCTCAGATTTTACTTTGGACATAGCCTGGGAGGAAATGAAACTTTCTAGAACACTGGCTAGCTTCTGTCCTTCAATTTTTATTCTGTTTCTTATTTAATTAGATTAATTTATTTAATATATATTTAAAATTTTCTTGGCCTCGCTTCATGGCATGTGGAATCTTAATTTCCTGACCAGGGATCAAACCCATGCCCCTTGCATTGGAAGTGCCAAGTCTTAACCACTGCACCAGAAGGGAAGTCCCATATATTTCTATTTCATCTATCCAATTATGAACTTGAATGAAATTTTAGTCTTTTAGTATGAATAATTTCCAAAGAGGGCCCTCCTCAACCTCTCACTCTTTCCCGTTTAGGTTGACATTCTTTTCAATCTTTGCATGCATGCTAAGTCACTTCAGTCATGTCCAACTCTGTGATCCCATGACTGTAGCCCACCAGGCTCCTCTTTCCACTGGATTCTCTAAGCAAGAATGCTAGAGTGGGTTGCCCTGCCTTCATCCAGGGGATCTTCCCAACCCAGGGATCAAACCCACATGTCTTGTGTCTCCTGCATTGGCAGGTGGGTTCTTTACCACTAGCGAATGAATCTGAATTCTGGCATGCATCCACCGTGGCAAGTGTAGGAAGCCAGAAGGCACAGCTGTGTAGGTGGGGTGGGGCACGGGGTGTTTCTTATCATTAGCAGTTAATTTGCTTTTACTTAAGTGAATTTCAAGCATTTACAACATGGAGACGTCTCAGCACAGTCTCACTGTGTGCATTGCTCCTTCCTGGGATTCTAGTGCTTCACATTAATCCTTTTATAATGTATCTCTTCCTCTTCATCTGACTGCTAGCTTTGCTGTTGTTGTTCAGTCACTAAGTCATGTCCAACTCTTTGCGACCCCATGGATTGCAGCACACCAGGCTTCCACGTCCTTTACTATCTCCCAGAGTCTGTTCAAACTCATGTCCATTGAGTTGATGATGGCATCCAACCATCTCGTCCTCTGTCATTGCTTTCTCGTCCTGCCTTCAATCTTTCCAAATGTCAGGGTCTTTTCCAGTGAGTCAGTTCTTCGCATCAGGTGGCCAAAGTATTGGAGTTTCAGCTTCAGCATCAATCCTTCCAATGAACATTCAGGGTTGATTCTCTTTAGGATTGACTGATTTTATCTCCTTGTAGTCCAGGGGACTCTCAAGAGTCTTGTCCAGGGCCATAGTTTGAAGGCGTCAATTCTTCAGTGCTCAGCCTTTTTTATTCTCCAGCTCTTACATCGGCACATGACTACTGGAAAAACCATAGCCTTGATTGTCTCTGCCTTTTAATATGCTAAGCCTGTCATAGCTTTTCTTCCAAGGAGCATGTGTCTTTTAATTTCATGGCTGCAGTCACGTCTACAGAGATTTTAGAGCCCAAGAAAATAAAGCCTGTCAGTGTTGCTAGTTTTTACCATCTTATTTGCCATGAGGTGATGGGACTGGATGCTATGATTTTAGTTTTTTAAATGTTGAGCTTTTAAGGCAGCTTTTTCTCTTGCCTCTTTCATCTTCATCAATGGACTCTTTAGTTCCTTTTCACTTTCTGCCTTTAGGGTGGTGTCATCTGCATATCTGAGGTTATTGATTTTTCTTCTGGCAATCTTGATTCCAGCTTGTGCTTCATCCAGCCTGGCATTTCGCATGATGTACTCTGCATAGAAGTTAAATAAGTAGGGGGACAGTATATAGGTTTGACATACTCCTTTCCCAATATTGAGCCAGTCCATTGTTCCATGTCCGGTTTCATTGCTTCTTGACTCATACATGTTTCTCAGGAGGCAGGTAAGGCTGATATTCCCATCTCTTCAAGAATTTTCCAGTTTGTTGTGATCCACACGGTCAAGGGCTTTAGCATGCTCAATGAAGCAGAAGTAGATGTTTTCCTTAAATTCCCTTGCTTTTTCTATGATCCAGCACATGTTGACAGTTTGATCTCTGGTTCCTGTGCCTTTTCTAAATCCAGCTTGTACATCTGGAAGTTCTCAGTATATATACTGTTGAAGCCTAGCTTGAAGGATTTGAGCATTACCTTGCTAGCATGTGAAATGAGTACACCTGTGCAGTAGTTTGAGCATTGTTTGGCATTGCCTTTCTTTGGGATTAGAATGAAAACTGACCTTTTCCTGTCTTGTGGCCAGTGCTGAGTTTTCCAGATTTGCTGGAAACATAATGTATGGTTGTGTCAAATGTGGACTCCTCAGAAGGCATGTATAAAAAAGCCTGTTAACTGAGTAAAGTTAAGCTAACTAGTTAAGCTTAAAAGTTAAAAGTTAAGCTAAAAGTTAAGCTAACACAAGAGGAGAGAAAGGGAGAACACCAACTTGACAGAGTAAAGTAGCGTCTCAAAATGAGGAAATTAAGGCAAAGATCTATAGAGTTTCAGGGCCTGCAAGGATGAATGTAAGGCAAGTCTTACACAACAAGTGTTGGCTGAGGTTATGTCAAATACATGACAAAATTGCTTTTGGTTGATGAAAATGACAAAATGAGAATCTTGAAGAGAGCCTTGGTAAACAAGCTGTTAATATTGATTGGAAAGTGAAATCTTAGTCTTAGACCTGGTATTTATTTTAAAAAAGCAGTTAAGCTGTTTTTGCCTGCTCTTGATATTGTTTAGTACAAAAACAGTACATTGTCTCCATTCTCTATCATTCAACATAAGCACAGGGCAAAATGTTAGATTCACTTGTCAGTTATAAGGAAATGTTACCCTTTTCTCTCATTTTACCTTTCTTTGCTTGAAAGTGAAAGTTTAGTCCCTCAGTCATGTCTGACTCTTTGAGATCCCATGGACTGTAGCCTACCAGGCTCATCCGTCCATGAGATTTTCCAGGCAAGAGTACTGGAGTGGATTGCCATTTCCTTCTTCAGAGGATCCTCCCGACCCAGGGATCAAAGCTGGGTTTCCCACATTGTAGGCAGATACTTTACTGTCTGAGCCACCAGGGAAGTCCTGTATATATGATGTATATTTGAGTTCAGTTCAGTTGCTCAGTTGTGTCCGAATCTTTGCGACACCATGAATCACAGCACGCCAGGCCTCCCTGTCCATCACCAACTCCCGGAGTTCACCCAAACTCATGTCCATCGAGTCGGTGATGCCATCCAGCCATATCATCCTCTGTCATCCCCTTCTCCTCCTGCCCCCAATCCCTCCCAGCATCAGGGTCTTTTCCAATGAGTCAGTTCTTCGTATGAGGTTGCCAAAGTATTGGAGTTTCAGCTTCAGCATCAGTCCTTCAAATGAACACCCAGGACTGATCTCCTTTAGGATGGACTGGTTGGATCTCCTTGCAGTCCAAGGGACTCTTAAGAGTTTTCTCCAACACCACAGTTCAAAAGCATCAACTTTTCAGCGCTCAGCTTTCTTCACAGTCCAACTCTCACATCCATACATGACCACTGGAAAAACCATAGCCTTGACTAGATGGACTTTGTTGGCAAAGTAATGTCTCTGCTTTGGAATATGCTATCTAGGTTGGTCATAACTTTCCTTCCAAGGAGTAAGTGTCTTTTAATTTCATGGCTGCAGTCACCATCTGCTCACCTGGAGTCAAATAGAGAATATCAAACCTGTCCTAGATTCCTTTATGACAACTTGACAGATACTGAGAAATATTTTTCAGTGACTCCCATAGCTATCTATTTTAACTATGTGTAAGCAAATCATCCATCAGACCACAATTAAACATCTACTCATTCAAAGCTACTTCTGCCCGTGAGGAATGGTTATTTCTAAACCAGGATGTCAAGTGGGGGGTGGTTGCTTAAACAGAAGAAATGATATGTATTGGGTTCTCTTTACCTTTAAATCATTCTCTTGGGTGGAAATTGTAAAACAAAAAATTACGAAAGGAAAATAAGAGAAATTTAAGTCACAAGTATCTCTTTTTTCTTTTTAAAACAAGAAATACATAGCACATAGCTTTCTGTGATGGTGTGAACATAAATATTTATTTAACATCTTGCTCTGTGGTAAGTATAGAAAAGTATAACAAAAGTTTATCCTCAAGAATTGTCATAATCTCATAGAGACCATTTACCCTTTGGATACTACACTGGTTCTGCAGCTAAAATTGGCCCTAGAATGTGTGGAAGTCATCCTATCACAACCACGTGGGCCGTGAAACTAAAGATGGCCCCCTAGACTTCACTGGGGAATGTGGACAGGACTTAGAATCATGGGCTCTGAGACTTCCCTGGTGGTGAGTGAATAGGAATTTGCCTGCCAACTCAGGGGACACGGCTTAAATCCCTGGTCTGAGAAAATCCCACATGTCTTGGAGCAACTAAGCCCATGCACTGAAACTATTGAGTCCATGTGAGGCAACTACTGACGCCTGTGCTCTAGAGCCTGTGCTTTACAACAAGATATCCCACCGCAGTGAGAAGCCCATGGACTACAACGAAAAGTAGGTACCACATGCTGCCCAAATGGCAAGGAAAAGAGAGAAAGCCTATGCAAAGCAAGGAAGATCCAGAGAAGCTAAAAATAAATTTAAAAAATTATTTAAAAAAAGAATCATGGACTCCACCTGGAGGGGACTCTAGGGACCTCTTTTTCAACTTTTTCTCTTTACAGGTAAGGAAATTGGTACCACTGCAATATGAAAGCAAAGTAAAAAGAACAGCAACCAAAAGACCAACTTTATCAATAAAAAGTCAGAAAAAAGATAATTAGCTTCATGACAAATTAAGCAAATGAGTAAACTGCAAAACAACCTGTGTTCGCAGAAGTTGTGTGTGTGTGTCCTTTTAGATATCTATATAATATATAATGTGGATGATTAAAAAAAACTTCGATGTACACACTGATATGTTAACAGGGCTCAGTATGAAGGCATTCAATTTTTTTTCTCTTTGCCTCTTTCCACTATTATTTTCTACAATGAAAAAAATGTTTTTAAAACAAAAATAATAACGCAAAAGACAAGCTATGAGTGACAATGAACAACACTAAACAAAGTTCACGTTTCATGATTTTCAGTTGACATCTGCAGGTAAATATTTACTCTCTTGGGGATACATACAGACTCTTAAATGATCATGGGAAGCATTTCAGTCACCTTAAACACTGACTGAATAGAAAAACACTTAAAGAGATTATCTGAGTTGCTTCTTGTCTCTGCAATAAGCTGAATGTAAAAGTTTCTGAGAAAGTAAATTTTGCATAAAATTTTCATAATGAACATTCTAAAATTNAAATGGTTATCTGTGCTGTGCTGTGCTAAGTCACTCCAGTCGTGACCCCATGGACTGTAACCTGCCAGGCTCCTGTGTCCATGGGATTCTCCAAAAATAGTGAAGTGGGTTGCCATGCCCTCCTCAAGGGGATCTTCTTGACCCAGGGATCGAACCAGTGTCTCTTAACATCTCCTGCATTGGCAGACAGGTTCTTCACCACTAGCGCCACCTGGGAAGCCCAAATGGTTGTCTATGTAGGCTAAAAGGGCAAAAGAGGTATGGAATAGTGGGATAAAATTCACACACACACAGAATGGAAAGGGCATTTTCCTTGCCAAAGAGATGTTTTACTAGAAAAATAGAGGACTGTGTCCAATTATTCCTGAATGTTAAACACAAACCACTTAGAAATGATGATATTTCATCAATTGTTAAAGACTTTCCGAGTCTAAAGAGTGTTAAATAACCAGCTTGATCTGTTCGAGAATGGTGTGATTACGGGTTTCTGGGTCACATTTGTACTGGATGATCTTTCTAGAATATGTCCTGTCGGTTTGGGTTTCTTTCAAATCAGTCGTGCCCCCCCAGGGTGGGCATATTAAAGTGGCCTGCTGGGTCTCTTCGGCTTTCTCTTCTGGGTGTCCCTCCCCTTTTCTCCTTTCTCCCCACCTCTGGATCCCTGTATACCCTCTCCCTGGTGTCTGACTCAGTTCCCCTCTGTCTTTTCCTCTCCCTTTCCCTGCTTGCTGCCTCCTTCCTGTTCCCATCTGAAATTGGAATACAGACAGAAAAGCCAGTGCTTGCCCTGCCAGGGCCCTCTGCCAGAAAAATGGAACAGGTCAAATTATTTTTAAAAAAAGGATTAAAAAAGAATGCTCTTTGGCAGAATGGGGGAAACAGATGTTCAGGGTTGATTTTGCTGTCTCAGGCTGTCAGTTGGAACACCTTCCTTACAGAACAGCTAAATGTGGGCATTTATCATCATGTCACATGTGTGGTTGTTTTAACATCAAATCTGTGTATGTATATGTATTTGTCTCTGCTCAATTCTCATCCCCCCCATCACCTTTGTAGCCCCAAATCCAGAGTAGGCAAGATTACTGACCACCTGGTAGCAAGGTTTATTTTCACCCTCTTTTCAGAAGGGTTATTTTTTTTTGGAGGGGGCCCTAGAAAATTTTATTGTATCTATTTACAAATATTTTTATTGAAATATAGGTGACTTATAATGCTATGTTTGTTTCAGGTGTACATCACAGTGATTCAACTCTCTCTCTCTATCTATCTATATATATATATAATTTTTCAAATTCTTTCCCCTTGTAGGTTATTACAAGATATTGAATTCCCTGTGCTATACAGTAGACCCTTGTTGGTTACCTATCTTATGTACAATAGTGTGTATAATCCCAAACTTCTAATTTATCCCTTTTCCCACTTTCCCCTTTGGTAGCCACAAATTTGTTTTCCATGTCTGTGTGTCTATTTCTGTTTTATAAATAACTTCATTTGTACTAATTTTTTTTAGATTCCGGAAACACATAAGCAATTTTGGTCTTTGTCTGACTTACTTCACTTAGTATTATCTACCCATGTTGCCCCAAATGGCATCATTCCATTCTTTTTTATGGCTGAGTAATATTCCACTGTATATATACACCACATCTTCTTTATCTGTTGATGGCCACTTTAGGTTGCTTCCTAAGGTCTTAGGTCTTGGCTATTGTAAGTAGTGCTACAATGAACATTGGGGTGCATGTATCTTTTCTAATTGCAGTTTCTCTGGGTGTATGCCCAGAAGTGGGATTGCTGGATTTTAAGTTAAGCTCTGTTTTTAGTTTTTTAAGGAACCTCCATACTGCTCTCCATAGCACCAACAGTGTAGGAGGGTTCCCTACCATACCCTCGAAGGGTTTCTTTTAAAGACCACCAGGAAGACTGGACACTGGAGCTGCTTTCAGGTCACTGTTTAACAGTAAATATCTTATGGACTTAAGGTTCTTCCAGGTGGCTCAGCGGTAAAGAATCTGCCTGCAATGCAGGAGCCTCAGGAGATGGGGGGTTCGATTCCTGGGTCGGGAAGATCCCCTGGAGAAGGGTATGACAACCCACTCCAGTATTCCTGCCTGAAGAATCCCATGGACAGAAGAGCCTGGTGGACTATAGACCATAGGGTTGCAAAGTCGGATATGACTACAGTGACCTAGCATGCACTTGCAGGTTCTTAAGAAAATAGAGAAGGAGCTTGTGTGTCAGAATCTGGTCTGAGTTGAACCATATGAAAAGTTCATGGTCGAACTTTGGGACCATGTTACAAGCTGGGACTTGTAACCTGTCAGGCGTCCTTTGCTTCTGTCTGCCAAAGGACTGGCTGTTGATCAAAAATAGAAGTCCATTATGTAGCCCTGATGGTGGGCCAGCCACCCACCTGAGAACTCAGACTTATCTCCTTTAAAAAAATATTTTCCTTTTGGCTCTGAAAGCCATTTCCACCATAGACTCAAAAGAAAGATTCCAGATTCTGAACATTTTCATAGACTAAGGAGCGTGGCCTGCAGTGTCTGTCCTGGGCAGATGCACGTGTGGGTTAACCTCACGTGCCCACCTGCCGCCACCTCCTCCGTGGTTCTCCTTGTCAGGTAGGAGTGTAAGCAGGACCCAGTGAGTCAGCACAACTAAAGCACATGGAACAGTGCCCGACAAATGACCAGCATTTACTAAACGTCACCCTTATTCCACGGCTTTCCTTTGTTCCTGCCTTCCCTCACTTCCCTCGTCACTTTCAATTCACTATGCTTTCCTTCCCTGAGCTCCATTCTGTTTCTTCTCCCCTGTTCTGTCATCTGTAGTGGTGCTTAGTCGCTCAGCTGTGTCCAACTCTTTGCGATCCCATGGACTGTAACCCACCAGGCTCGTCTGTCCATGAGATTCTCCAGGCAAGAATACTGGAGTGGGTTGCCATGCCCTCCTCCAGGGGATCTTCCCAACCCAGGGATGGAGCCCAGGTCTCTTGCATTGCAGGCAGATTCTTTACCATCTGAGCCAGCAGGAAAGCAACACTGAAGAACAAACTGGATCAATCAGAAAGGTATAAAGCTAGAGCCACCACAGGCCCAAAGAGTGCCTTAGAGCAAAATAGAAAAAAGCATGCTCTCCAAGTGGATGAAAAGCAGAGACTGTGTTCCCAGTTTCATGAGTAGAAGGCAAGCTAGATTCTGGCTCCATGCCTCTGTTTCATACACACCCTCAGCCAGGTACTCTTGTGCAGTGAACAGTTTATGTAACTGGACATGATAGCCCTGATTCCTCATCCCCCAATCTTCTCATGGATTTTTCCCCCCTCCTTTTCTGGGAGCTCTTTCAGTGTTGTGTAAATAAAAGAAAGCCCAAATTCTTCTTGGAGTAATTCTTTAAAAGCAATTTCCCCCAGGACTTCCCTGGTGGTCCAGTACCTGGGACTCCCTGCTCCCAGTGCAGGGGACCTGGGTTCAATCTCTGGTCAGAGAACTAGATCCCACAAGCTACAACTGAAAGATATGGCACACTGCAATGAAGAATCAAGATCCTGCAGGTCACAGCTGAGACCTGGCACAGCCAAATAAATAAACAATTATACAAGAAATTTCCCCCAAATTATTTACACATTTTCCCCAAGTTCTGATCTCCTGAATAAAAGCTAAGTCTAAAACTTGCAATACTTATGCCAATAGTTAACTAAAATTTATTTACTCCAGTTCAGATGGCTTTATAAAATGCAGTATATTAATAATAAAAAGAGTTGGGACTTGCCTGACAGTCCAATGGATGACAGTCTCCTCCTTCCAGTGCAAGGAACATGGGTTCGATCCCCGGTTGGGGAACTAAGATCCCATATGCCTTGGGGCAGCTAAGCCCACGTACCTCAACTCCTAAGCCCAAAGACCACAGAGAGAGAGCCTGCGCCCTCCAACGTAAGACCCTGCATGCCGCAACAAAGATCTCACATCCCACAACTAAGACAGTGCAGCCAAATTAATTAATTAATTAACTTTACAAATAGCTAGTTTTTGTGGAGTGCCTTTCACGTATTAGGTGTCTCACTAAGAACTTTATGTCAGGCATCTCAAAACAATCCTGTGAGGTAGGCGCTGGGGTAGGAGGTCTCTCTGACTTGCCAGATGGAGAGTGACAGTTTAGACAAGCTCAGTAACCTGCCAAGCCACATCTGGGGAGTCAGGGAGCCAGGGCTTGAGCCAGCTCTGTTCTTTCTTGCTGGAATTCCTAACCTCTGTCTTCAACTCTGGAGCAAATTACTAGAACCCGGACTCTTGATTCTCAGTGGCAGATTCTTGGCAGAACCATGATTTGCATCCAGGCTTGTTCTTAAGTTACTAAGTCATGTCACACTCTTTGTGACCCCATGGACTGCAGCACGCCAGGCTTCCCTGTCCATCACCATCTCCTGGAGCTTACTCAAACTCATGTCCATCGAGTCGGTGATGCCATCCAACCATCTCATCCTCTGTCATCCCCTTCTCCTCCCTCCCTCAACCTTTCCCAGCATCAGGGTCTTTATCAGTGAGTCAGCTCTTCATATCGGGTGGCCAAAGTATTGGAGCTTCAGCTTCAGCATCATCCTGTCCAATGGATATTGATTTTCTTTAGATTGATTGGTTTGATCTCCTTGCTGTCCAAGGGCCTGTTTGACTATAATATTATGGGCTGACCCATTTATAATACTGCCTACAGCTTACCAGACACAGCAGGCTGGGCTTGGAGACATGAGGGTGAATAAGACCCAATCCTTCCCTCAGAGACTTGATAACCTAACTCGAGGAGAAAGCTCAATAGACAGAAACATTTACAATTTAGGAGCTCTGGGTTCTCTAGGCCAGTGGGCACCTACTGACTGTGTGACCTTGTGCAAGTTATCTGACCTTTCTAGGCCTCAGTTTACCCATCTTTGGTATGGGAAAGCAAATACTTCATAGGGTAGAGATGCACTTATTCGCTCAGTCGTGTCCAACTCTTTGTGACCCTTTGGACTGTAGCCTGTCAGACTCCTCTGTCCATGGATTTCCCAGGCAAGAATCCTGGAGTGGGTTGCCATTTCCTCCTGTAGGGGATCTTCTGGACCCAGGGACTGAACTAGTGTCTCCAGTCTCTTCTCCATTGCAGGTGGATTCTTTACCTGCTGAGCCATCAGGGAAGCCCTTCATAGGGTAGAAGGAAGGGATTAAGTGAGATGATCTATGCAAACTATGTGCTTAGCACATATTAACAGTTGGCACTCCATGAGTGCTTTCAGTTACTTTTTATGATGATGAGTGCTATAAGGGAAGTATTCAAGGAGGCGTGCAACCCCAGGGAAGATGAGCCTGACTCAGCCATGGAGGTCAAGGGGAAGCCAGGCAAGCTTCCTGGAGGAGAGCCACCCTTCACAGCATGAGCTGCAAGAGGAAAGACATAGGGCATGAACAGGTTATGTCTGTGTTAGAACAGCTGGTGGCAGCTAAAGTCAACTCCTCCTCTGGGGTCCCTGAAATTGAGTTCTAAATGCTGGGGTGCAGGTGAATGAGGCAGGATCTTCTCCCTGGTTCAAGCCCACTTTGAGCATGGAAACTCTACAAAGTGAGACTGTAACCTCATTACCCCTTCCTCAAATTCTGTGCACATCCTGTGGGGTCAGTTTGTCCCACTTTTTTATATATTTATAAGACAGTTCTCTTCCTTTAAAAATATTTTTATTTATTTATTTGGCTGAATCTGGTCTTAGTTGCAGCACACGGGAGCTTCCGTCTTTGTAGCATGCTGGATCTTTTAGTCATGGGATGCAAACTCTTAGTCGGGGCATGTGGGACCTAGTTCCCTGACCAGGATCGAACCCAGGCCCCCTGCATTGGGAGGGTGGAATCTTAACCACTGGACCACCAGGGAGGTCCTATGTTTGTCCCACTTGTTTGGTCCTCAAATTTGGAGTGGTAGGGTTCAGTGGGACAAAGCTGTCAAACCATGTTCTTTTGAATTTCACTGCTTTTTCCATTATAATCATCATTTTTGTGACTGTCAACTTGGCATTCCAGACTGTTTGCCAAATGAGAGACTGAGGGATCCTCTAAAGCAAGTTTAGAGACATCGCCTATGTAGGCAGGTAATGACAGAGAATGAGATGGTTGGATGGCATCACCAACTCAACGGACATGAGTCTGAGTAGGTCCCCGGAGTTGGTGATGGACAGGAGGCCTGGCGTGCTGCAGTCCGTGGGGTCGCAAAGAGTCGGACACGACTGAGCGACTGAACTGAACTGATTATTATAATCAAAGAAATTTTAGTTTCTTTGAAAATGCTGAAACCTGATTTCTTGTTTCTTGCGCCCACTTGTCCATGTTTTCCCTTCTAGAGCTTTCACACTTTTTTTTTTTTTTTTTACTGTGGCCCAACATAAGGATACATTTTATATTAGACTCACACAAATTTAAATATAAATATAACTAAAACAGAAGTTTCGTGGAATAGCAATTACCTCTTATTAGATTGACTGCATCTGATATTTTCCATTTTGTTCTATTTTATTTATTTAAAATGTTGATTAACCTGTTCAATTGATTTCCATTAATGGGTTGCCTACTACTGTTTGAAAAAGAATGCTCTAGAGGTTTTATAGCAAACATAGAGTAAATCTGTTCCTCTTTTCTTTCTGAAAGCTCTCGAGATATTCAAAGATGGCTATCAAATTAATCTCCTCCCTTCTACCTCTAATTTTAAAATTAGATTTAATTGATTTACCATATTGTGCTAGTTTTAGGTATACAGCAAAATGATTCAGTTATACATATATATGTATATTCTTTTTTCTATTTTTTCCATTATAGTTTATTATGGGATAATGAATATAGTTCCTTGCACTATACAGTAAATCTTTGCTTATCTGTTTTACATATGGTAGTGTGCATTTGTTAATCCCATACTCCCAATTTATGGTTCCCTCCTTCCCTTTTGTTTACCATGTATTTCTTCTGTTTGTGAGTCTTTTTCTGTCTTGTATATAGATTCATATGTATTATTTTGTAGAGTCCACATTTAAGTGACATCATATAATATTTGTCTTCCTCTGTCTGACTTCATTTAGTATACAATCTCTAGGTCTATCTACCCGTGTTGCTGTGAAATGGCATTATTTCACTCTTTTTGTGGCTGAGTGATATTCCATCATATATATGTACCACATCTTGTTTATCCATTCATCTGTTGATGGATATCTAGGTTGCTTCCATTTCTTGGCTATTGTAAACAGTGCTGCTATGAACATTGGGGTGTCTATATCTTTTTGAATTAGGGTTTTCTCTGGATATATGCCCAGGAGTGCGATTGCTAGATTATATGGTAACTTTAGTTTTTAAAAGAACCTGCATACGGTTTTCCACAGTGGCTGTGGGTCTCTTTTTTAACATGTTCTGGTTTGCCATCCCTTCCCATCCTGCTCAACCTCTGCCAGGTGCTTTCTAAGAGAAGATTCTGGTTTTAACTTGTTATTAAGAACTGAGCCTGACCTCACGTATGGCTTGACCAATACTTGTCATAGTGGGATCATCAGAACCTTTGACCTCAAATCCCCACCCAAATTAATTTGTTGCTGTTGTTTAGTTGCTCAGTTGTGTCTGACTCTTTTTCAAGCCCATGGACTGTAGCCCACCAGGCTTCTCTGTCCATGGGATTTTCCAGGCAAGAATAGTGGAGTGGGTTACCACTTCCTTCTCCAGGGGATCTTCTTGACCCAGGGTAGAACCCCAGTCTCTTATGTCTTCTGCGTTAGCAGGCGGATTCTTTACCACAGAGAAGGCCACTCAAGTTAATATCATTCCATTAATCAGTACCCACTGGGTATGCTTGCTGCTGCTGCTGCTAAGTCGCTTCAGTCGTGTCCGACTCTGTGCGACCCCATAGACGGCAGCNCCACCTCATGAGAAGAGTTGACTCATTGGAAAAGACTCTAATGCTAGGAGCCACTGGGGGCAGGAGGAGAAGGGGACGACCAAGGATGACATGGCTAGATGGCATCACGGACCCAATGGCCATGAGTCTGGGTGAACTCCGAGAGATGCTAATGAACAGGGAGGCCTGGCGTACTGCTATTCATGTGGTCGCAAAGAGTCGGACACAACTGAGAGACTGAACTGAACTGAACTCAGCCACTCATTAACTGTATAAACACTGGCAGATTCCTAAATTCCTCTATACCTGTTAGGGTAACTTCTCTCTCTCACTTGAGAAGAAGAAATTCTATTTTTATTTCTGAACATTTATATATAGAGAGTTGACTATCAGTCATGTATGGTCCAAAGATTTCATTAACACATTGAATTCTCAGAGTGACCCTATTAATTTTATTAATAGTTTCATTATTTCAAAGATGAGGAAACCGAGACTTGAGAGATGAAATAACTTGCCCAAGATCACACAGCTAGAGAGTACCAGTGTCAAATTCCAAAGCGTGGCAGTGTGACTCCACTCTGCCTACTGGTCTACCTGCATTCTTGGAGGGCAGCATGTTAAATGAGTTTACTACTCATTCTTGCAATTGGGCAGCAAAGGACCTGCCCCTCCTTTGTCCTCTTAACACCTTCAAGAAGGCCAATGAGAAAGAGTAAGCTGTGTTTGTCACAGAGTGGGCTGGGACTCTAAGTGGAACCATCTTGTGATACTCTTCTGAGAAGTTTGCTGGGGACATGTATGAGTGAGTGGAGGCAAGGTGGTGAAAGATGTGGTTTTATTTCATGTATGATAAATATTGAACATAGTTTTCTTTGAGAAAAAGTAGCAAATAGAGACTGTAATACTTAACCAAGAGGCTAAGGGAGTAATTAGTGGGGAAAGGTCCAGAAAAGGCAGAAAATATCAATGTAAGAAGATTTTAAAAAGTAGGGTTCATCTGCGGAGATCTGAGAACACCAAAGATTTGCAAAAAAATAGATAAGTTTGAAGAAGAATGGAAGGTAAATGGAATTATTTCACTGTTATTGACCTTCATTACTCAGTCAATATTTGTCTAACCAATGAATAACTTGTATGTACCTGAAAGGAACGCCTATGCCTTTTAACTTTTCAAGGATTCTGAACTTAAATTTGACACTTAATTAAGGCTGCTGCTGCTTCCATAAATGGTCTCAGACTAAACGATTAATTTTGTTGATTCCTCTCAANTATTTGTCTAACCAATGAATAACTTGTATGTACCTGAAAGGAACGCCTATGCCTTTTAACTTTTCAAGGATTCTGAACTTAAATTTGACACTTAATTAAGGCTGCTGCTGCTTCCATAAATGGTCTCAGACTAAACGATTAATTTTGTTGATTCCTCTCAAACCACACTGACCCACAAACTTTAAACACAAAATAATAGAGCTGGAAGGATCCCTAGAGAGCTCCTAACAAGGTCAGCACAAAAAAAGCCATGGAAGGGAGGTATTTTGTCTACAGTCAGTTTTGTTTGTTCTGTAGCCCCTTGTGTTACAAGGTTTTGAGTTTCCACATTTAAGAAATGAGAGATTTCCTATGAAAAAATGTACTCCCAACATTGTTGAGATGTTGATTTTTCTTTTTCCCTGGGGAAGGTGGGTCTGCATTCCTGCATGTCAGCAATTAATTGGAGCTGAGGGATCCCTGCCCTTCTAGACAGGATGGTTAATCAGTTCTCAGAACTCCTTTCAAATCCTGTGTGCTGCTGCCTGGTCATTTCCACCTTCTGTCCCAACCCTGCAGGATGTGAGTTTGTGTCAGGAACCAGAAAACTGAGGCCCAGGCAAGTAAAGGGCTATACCATGTAATGAACACAGTAGTCCCCTTACCCAATTTCCTTCTGGAATAATATCCCAGTGAGGCAATTCTGCTGGGTCTGATTGTGACATGGGGCAAACTATGGAATGTAAATGAGTCATAATCTAAATGGAAATCTTTGATTATACAATGCATTAGTCAGATCCACACTTAGATTACCATGATCAGTTCTGGTCATCACATTATAAAATAAAATATTGAAATACTTGACAATGCAAAGAGAAAGAGATGAGCTTGATCTTCTGCTGGGATTATATTGTGTTAATGACTTCCTGTCATATTACTGGTTTCTGTAGCCTATTAGAGAAAATAAAATGTAATAATATGATGGCAAGAAAGCTAAGAGAGGAGCCATGTTGCTTTTCTAGAGATTTTGAAAAACAATAAAAAAGTCTTTTTTTTTTCCCTCTTGAAAGTGCTTTCCTAATCAGGGTGAAATTATTTATTAATCAATAAGATTGTAAGTTAGGGGATTACTTATTCAACAGATGATAAAATTATATCACTCAAAAATTATGCTTAAAAACAAAACAAAACAAAACAACGAATAAAGAAGCTGGTATACTTTACCAATCAGACATTGTATCCAGTGTATAGTTTCACATAATTACATAGTGTAGGTAGTAACATAGTTATCAAAGACAATAATTCTCTTCACAAGGAAGTATGTTACTGAACTATTACAAGGATTCTTGGTAGCTCTCAAAATTTGCTGCTTTTCCAAGCTCATTGACTGTTGATTTGGGTGGTGAAGTTAAAACAGGATTCAGCTTCTTTAACCTTAGGTCTTTTGCCACAAAAATGACAGAATGAAGAGCTTCAAGCAACACTGGCCACTTGGCAGCTCTGATATAATTATATCCAATTTATTTGCTGTCCCAGTACCATATTTGAGTTCAGACCTTCGTAGCTGCCAACTATTGATATCATTAACTACTCTCAGAGAAAGATGGATGCCATTCCACTCACTTTTGTGATTCATTCCTGTCCTATCCCTTCACTATAGGTGAGGATATTAATGATTTCTGACCCTTAGATTAGATGATAGGTTTATAAATGTTTATGTCATACAAAAAAAAAAAAAACCTACATAGAAAGTTGCATAAATACTTTTTATATATCAGATAATACTAATGAAACTTGGGAGCTTTCAGTTTAAGCTTGGAGAAGTAGAAGATGAGAAAGAGCATCTCTCACACATGAAAAAAGAAAAGAGTTGGACGGACTGCAAATCTATGACTTTTCCTAAACTCACCAAAGAACTGACTTCACACACCACATGAATGTGTGTGTGTATATTTATCATTAAAAAGGAAGAATACATAGAGATTAACACTACTTGCTTTTACAACTTCTTCACAACTCTAAAAATCAAAGGAATATGATATTGGTACAATGATAGAAAAATAGATCAGTGAACAGTTCCAAAATAGACCAATATAGAGAAAATTGAATTTCAATAAAAGTGCAAAGGAAATTCACAAAGAAGGAATGGTCTTTTCACAAATCAATCTATAGCTGAGAATCAATAGGCAAGCAAAATAAACTTTAATCCATACCTGGAACAAGATGTAAAAATTTTAACTAGAAACAGATCATCGAAATCAATGTAGAATTTAAATTGTACAATGTCTAGACAAAAATTTAGGACCTTGGTTTACACAATTTTTAAAAAATTTGACACCTAAATCAAGACCTTTTAAAATAGAAAGATAGAATTTGTAAATAAAAAAAACTTAATCCTCTCTTCAAATTTAGTAAAAAGAAAATGAAAATATAAATGCATATTAGAAAATATTTGGAAGTCATTTACATGAGAAATAAATTTTATCCAGAAAGTATAAAGAAAACCAAAATTCTCAAATATATGTACAATAAACTAATGAAAAAACACTCAACATCATTGAAAATTTAGCTACAGTAAGATATCACTATATGTGTGTTACAAAGGCTAAAGTGTTGCAAGGACATGAAGAAGTTAGAATTTATCTGCAGTAATCATGGTGATATAAGTTGGTACAACCATTTGGAGAACAGTTAGACAATTTATTTAAAAAGTCATGCAGTATCCTTTGATCCAGGCTTTCTATTTCTAGATATTTATGAAAAAGTAATGAAAACATTTGACCACGTAAAGTCTTGTGACAAGAACGTTCAAAATAGTTTTATTTGAAATACCCCTAAATTGGAAGCAACTCCAATATCTATCAATAATTGAATGCAAAAAATGAATTTTAATATATCTATAAAATAGACTGCTACTCAAGAATGAAAAGAGTAAACTATTGATAGGTACAGCAAGACTGACAGTTTTCAAAATGATTATGCAAGAGTAAAAGAAGTCAGACAAAAAAAAAGAGAGAGCATACAATAGAGTTCAATTTATACAAATTACATAAAACTCTAATCAGTCTACGGTAGCAAAAAACAAATCAGTGGTTGCCTGGGAATGATGATTTGGACCCGGGAGGAGTGAAAGAGACAGATTATTAAGGGAAGAAGGAAGTTTTGAAAGTGATGGGTTTGTTCATTTTCTTGATTGTAGTGATGGACCCATAAATGTATATGTATTTCAAAACATTGCATTATATAATTTATATCTATATAGTTTATTATATATAAATTATACCTCAATAGTTTATTTTAAAATTTAATAATGCCCTTCTATCTCTGGGGATAGCCAAAGAAATGGGAGAAAAATATATTATATTATGTAATATATTTATAAATATATATCTCCACATATATGTATACATATTATATTCAGTAATGATAGTTATAAGACTGATAAAGATAGTCTATGCTAGGACCATTTGAGATTTGTTATTTGTTCCTCTTTCATTTCAATTCTGCTCTCGTGGCACATAGTTTTGATGNTGTAATATATTTATAAATATATATCTCCACATATATGTATACATATTATATTCAGTAATGATAGTTATAAGACTGATAAAGATAGTCTATGCTAGGACCATTTGAGATTTGTTATTTGTTCCTGTTTCATTTCAATTCTGCTCTAGTGGCATATAGTTTTGATGCCCATTTTCTTGAAAAACGTACTGAGATTTTTTTGTTTCCTAAATATTTCCTCAAAGTGGATGATGTTGAAAGCTCTACCAAATATAAGAACTTATTTTAAAAATGTCTTGGAAGAGTATTATCCTAAAGGATTATTTTCCTCAGGCATGATGGTGAAAATGTAGGGCAAGGATTCTTACCAATAACAGTGATCATCAATAATACTAAAGTTAATGAGGGTGCTGCTAAAAATATTAATTGTGCTTAAAATGGCAATGATAATAGTTTTAATTTATTGGAAAGTCAGAGACTATTTCTAAGCCCTTCAAATATGCCATCTGATTTTTATCTTCATAAAGGCTTATGCGATAATCACCATCCCTATTTTCAGATGAACAAACCATAGCGCTGAGAGATTAGCAACTTGTTGAGGGGCACATGGAGAGTTTATTTTCTGTCCTCAATGCCTGATACATAGTAACTGTGTGTCAGGCAGTATACTGGCAGGAAGGAGATAGCATATCCAAAGTGTTTAGTTGAAGAGGAATTATTTATAGCTTTGTGGAAAATCCCAGAGACTAGAAAATGTGGGAACTGCTAGCCACCAAAAACCTTGAAGGGGTAAAGAGTCTTCCCAAGGTCTGGAGAAAGCTTGGTGCCATAAGTGAGGGACATTTTTTTTCTCAGTCAAGAGATTGAAAACCCAATTTTCTGAAAATTGAGTTTGTACTTCCAATGGAGGTGTGAGCAAGTTGACCTAATATTGATTCAATCTTCATTGTCATGAACTTCCAATGATTCCTTAGAAGTGTTCATGACTTTTACAGAGGCACAACAAGGTCATTTTTATAACTGATATTTAAAATTATTTATGATCCTTAATAAAGCATTTTAATAAAAATTTAAGAAAGGTTATTTGAATATAGATTTAAAGAGCTGAACAGAGAATCAAACTTTTTCTATGCATTGCAAAAAGTGAATGGAATATAAAAACATTTAATTGTGTCTTCGTGCATTTTTGAAAACCTTAGTTAAATGTCTGTTTGGAAAATATAATGCCAAGAATATTTTGCAACCCCTATCTTGCAGACAGACTGCTTGTCCCTTGACTGACTGGAAATGTAGTAATTAAAACCTCAGCCATCACAGATATCATATGACACTTCATGAACATAACACTAAATTATTGCAATGCCATCAGGAATATTTATCTTTTGTCTGTAGGATAACTTTAGTCACTTTCATGTCTAGTTAGCTGAAATGTCTGAGTTTCATTTATAACAATATTTCCATATCTGGTTGTGGTCTTCCAGAGACCCGGGATCATGTCAACCCACACCGTACTTTTCTGTACAGAAAATCCTATGGCAGCTTTGATCACAGTGATGCTATCCTCAACGACCTCACTTCATTAGCAATGCCAAATTGCTAATGAGAACAAATTCAGGGTTTTTATAATCATCTCATCTGCACTCTAGACTTTGCCCATCTTTTTAGTCAAAGAGAACCCTTGGTAATAAGGATTACCATGGTATATGTACCATTCATCAGTGAATTTGTTTAACAACCATTTGCTGAATTATCTGTTATCTTCAGGAAGAATTATAACACAGGGTATTCACAATGCTGACTGTGGCATTTTGTTTTGGAGGACATTAATGGTAGCAACAGTTGGAGCAGCAATGGCTTTGTTATGCTATGGTCGTTTGGTCACTAAGTTGTGTCCAAATCTTCTGACCACATGGACTGTAGCCCTCCAGGCTCTTGTGTCCTTGGGAGTTCCAAGGCAAGAATCCTGGAATGGGTTGCCATTTCCTTCTCCAAGGGATCACTCCGACCCAGGGATCAAACTCACGTCTCCTCACTTGGCAGGCAGTCTCCTGCATTGCAGGTGGATTCCTCACCAACTAAGCTGCCAGGGAAGCCTACTGTTGTGTAGGCTAACTTTTTGTAGGAACAGAAGTTATTGTAATCTCTGGCACAACTACTACTTTATATTTATAATTAGTAGCACAACAATTAAGATAAACTTTCCACTGTGGCTTTGTCAATAATATGTTGTATAAAAAATAAATTTAAAAATAATAATGCAGTCTGTTAGCAATTTGATCTTGGACTGCAAGGAGATCCAACCAGTCCATCTTAAAGGAAATCAGTCCTGAATATTCATTGGAAGGATTGATGCTGAAGCTGAAGCTCTAATACTTTGGCTACCTGATGCAAAGAACTGACTCATTGGAAAAATCCTGATGCTGGGGAGGATTGAAGGCAGGAGGAGAAGGGGACGACAGAGGATGAGATGGTTGGATGGCAACACTGACTCGACGGACATGAGTTTGAGCAAGCTCCGGGGTTGGTGATGGACAGGGAAGTGTGACATGCTCCAGTCCATGGGGTTGCAAAGAGTCAGACACGACTGAGCGACTGAACTGGACTGAATTGAAGGCAGTCTGTATTTCCTAGAGTTCAAGCTTTCCTCAAAGTTCAGTTAAGTCAATCATACATCCTGGACATACCTGGATTTTCTGTAAACATACATTTTGTGAGATTATAGTTCTCTTCAAACATTCTCTGTGTGGAAAATCCCCCAGTATATGAATTTAATTTCTAGTGCAATTTAGAGGGCAACATTTTTCTTCACGAAAATTTTGCTTGCCATTCTCTTACTTTTCTTGTCAAAATTGAAATATTGAAAAAATTAACCATTTCTAGATACCTCATATTCATCAATATAATTATCAATTTCCGGCCATGACCCAGTAGAATAATACTCTCAGTAAGTATGTGTTTCCCAAAGAAAAGTTCTAAACTATGTTTTACCTGCCTCTGTTGTTTTATCCCTTGCCATTAGTTCTACTTTTCACCTTTTGTGTGTGTCTTTATATGGGAATCCTAGGGGCTTTCCAGGTGGTGCTAGTGGTAAAGAATCCATCTGCCAATGCAGGAGATATAAGAGACAAAGTTTCCATCTCTGGATCAGGAAGATTCCCTGGAGGAAGGCATAGCAACCCACTTCAGTATTCTTGCCTAGAAAATCCCATGGACAGAAGAGCCTGGTAGGCTATAGTTCATAGTGTCACAAAGAGTAGGACACGATTGAAGTGACTTAGCATGCACACACAATGGGCATCCTGCCTGTAGCCAGTAGCTCTTAATACATTCTCAATTTTTGGTGAAATAGCAGCAGCATGAGTTTTGGCATTGAACAGCATGACTGGTAAGAGAATAGCCTTGAACAGTTTGCTCAAATTCACTGAATTTTAATTTCCTCATTTTCTTTCAAATATCTTAACCTCTTTCACAATGAGTTTATTCATCAGTTAGAGAAAATTATAAAATAAAAAGATATCACAGGACATTTTTAAGGTTAAGATGAGGTAGTAAGTATAAAGTATTTTGCACATGCTTGTGACATGGTAAAAACTTTGTAAATGGTACATGATATTGACATGATCACTAAGTGAGGCAATGGACATGAACTTCTTGGTGTGTAGTATGTGCTTGATAACTATTAGTTTATTTAGTTTCCTCTAAAAAATGTATGAGTTCCCATTTGTGTATGTGGATTAAAGTGCATGGGCTTTGTCATTCTCTTTTCTTTATTGCTAAGGGGCCATACTCACTTATTTCTGGGTTCAAAGTTATGTTTCAATAGTTTATATGCCTGGATGTCTTCCTGTAAGACAATGGTGCTACATATTTTACACCTAGGGAAACCAAAGAGTATAATTATCTGCCTCACTTTTCACTGTACATCAAGATTTAGTTAATTGACTCCAGTTCATTTTGCCCAGAGCATCTCCTCTGAGACAGATACCATGGCCACTGGTATTAGCTGATAGGAACTGTGGTCCTATAGAGAGAAAAGAGGGATGAGGCTCTCCCAGTCATAGAATTCCCAGTGACCACAAAACAGCCACTGGCTGGTAATAACTTCCTCTCCCTTCTGACTTGGAATGGATTGCAGGCACTGACCTAGAGGGGAAAGGCTTCATCTCCAAACATCAGCCAATCTCATCTCATTGCAAGGGAAAGGCCCCTGGAGACGTGCTCCTATCCATCATGTGGACAGCTTTGGCCAAAGTGCCCACTACATCACTGGGTTTAATAAAAAGTTGCTGGAGGCTGCAGTACTAGTGACAGATGTAAACCGCAGCATGACCAGAGCCTACGAGTTCTCCCAAGGTGGAGGTATACTTGAGGAGGAAGAGGAGGAAAGGAAAGAGAAGACAAAAAGAGGAGTGAAAAATGATAAGATAAACACTTCACAAGAGCCATTAATAGTGAATTTAATAAACTGAAATACACCTTTAAAGGAGAAGCCTTTACTCTGAAAAGACAAAATCTAAGAAGATGAATGACAAAAGAGTACAAAAGATACAACAAAAGAAGTAAATCAGGAAATCATGAAACTTTTCTGTTAAATCCAAGCATGCCAGAATTAAGAGAGCAATAGATTACCCTAGAAATTTGAGAGAAATAAATCAAGAAAAATTGTTGAAAAGCATTAACTTTATGGCAATTGTTATCACACAATCTTATCCCTTAATGCATACATAGAACTTCAAGGCTGAGCACATATTAGGCGTTTAAAAAAGTTACATCTAGTGACTAATGACTCACCAATTAGCCAAATGTCCATACAAAAGACAATCATTACTATTTACACACTTGGTCAGATCACAAGGGTTCAGCTTATATTTTGCATCACAATATTCTAATTTTTTTCTAACTGGTTATGACCAACCTACATAGTATATTCAAAAGCAGAGACATTACTTTGCCAACAAAGGTCCGTTCTAGTCAAGGCTATGGCTTTTCCAGTGGTCATGCATGGATGTGAGAGTTGGACTGTGAAGAAAGCTGAGTGCCGAAGAACTGATGCTTTTGAACTGTGGTTTTGGAGAAGACTCTTGAGAGTCCCTTGGACTGCAAGGAGATACAACCAGTCCATTCTAAAGGAGATCAGTCCTGGGTGTTCTTTGGAAGGACTGATGCTGAAGCTGAAACTCCAATACTTTGGTCACCTCATGCGAAGAGTTGACTCATTGGAAGAGACCCTGATGCTGTGAGGGATTGGGGGCAGGAGGAGAAGGGGGTGACAGAGGATGAGATGGCTGGATGTCATCACCAACTCAATGGACATGAGTTTGGGTAAACTCTGAGAGTTGGTGATGGACAGGGAAGCCTGGCATGCTGCAGTTTATGGGGTCACAAAGAGTCGGACATGACTGAGTGACTGAACTGAACTGAACTGAACTGAATGTCACTATATTCAATAATATGAATAACCCAGCAGTTTTCTCATGAAATAGATAATTTTGAAAACTAAGTATTCTTCCTAAGGTGTATCATGCATATGCATATACAGATATGTTCATATGCTCAGTTGCTAAGTTGTGTCTGACTCTTTGCAACCACATGGACTATAGCCTGGCAGGTTCCTCTGTCCATGCAATTTTCCAAGCAGGAATGCTGAAGTGGGGTGCAATTTCCTCCTCCAAGGGATCTTCCCAACCCAAAGATTGAAATCGTGTCTCTTGCATCTCCTGCACATAGATATGCAGGCTATGATGTATTCATACAAACACAAAGATGCATTCATGTTGAAAAAAATGCGTCACATAGGGCCCAGGATTTCACAAGACTTAAAATCCTTTCTTTCCTGGCATATCATAGGAAAGTGGATCAACATGGATATCAGAGAAGACATGGAAGACTTCAGATCCTGGACCCGTGGAGGTCCTTATTTAGAATGTTCTCATTGACTCATGGTGAAGACTTCCTAACCCACATACTTCATTGCCTTGACAATAGTTCCAGAGGCTTTCTAGGGCAAGAATCATTACTTCTGTTCCACTCCCCCAAAATATTTAATATATATATATATAGCATGTAGAAGGCAAGAGTAAATATAAAACTGCTCACAGTTGTATTCTTAACACTAGAGTAGTGCCTGGCTTATCATTGATGTTTAAAAAATAGGCATTAGGAGGTGGTTCCAAGATGGCGGAGGAATAGGACGGGAGACCATTTTCTCCCCCACAAATTCATCAAAAGAACAATTCAACGCTGAGTAAATTCCACAAAATAACTTCTGAATGCTGGCAGAGGACATCAGGCAACCAGGAAAGCAGATCATTGGCTTCAAAAACAGATAGGAAAAATATAAAAGACAAAAAAAGAATCAAAGGAGGTAGGGAGGGAGCTCTGTCCCGGGAAGGGAAGGGAATTCCCTCCCGGGAAGAGACTTAAAAAGAGAGGTTTCCAAACACCAGGAAACATTCTCACAGCCGAGTCTGAGGCAAGCCGTGGAAGCACGGAAGGCAACATAACAGGAAGGAAAAGTAGATAAATAATTAAAACCAACAGATTACGAGCCCAACAGTATGCGGACGCCTGCATCCGCCACTAGCAAGTGGGGGTTGGGCAGGCAGGAGCAGGAGGTGCAAGCAAGCGGCAGTGCTTTCTAAGAATGGGGCAGCGGGAAGTGTGGGCTGCAGTGCTTTTTGGAGAATCGGGCCAGAACGCCCCGCGCATGGCCAAAGCGTAATAACTTGGGCTAACAAACCAGATGGTGGGATAGCTATCACGTGAAACACTTGAACATAAGACACCGCCAAGACCGTGCACAGAACAAAGGATGGATCAGAAATAGCCGGGTGCAGACCAACCCCCTCTGGTGACAGGCAGCCAGAGCCTTAAGGGCTGGAAAGGGGCAATTGCAGCCCAAGAGAAACATTACCTACCAAACTGCAAGCAGTTTCTTTGCTAACTAAGACTTCTGGAGGTTCTAGACAGTCATCACCTGCCTGAGAAGGAACACCAGCAGTACACCCAGAGAACTGAGCAGCACGGAAAGGCCATAAGATGCAGTGATTGCGCTCACCAAACTCCTGAGCTACTCGGATCTGGGAAGGGCATAAAACGCAGGCCCAACCACTGCACCTCTGAGGGGTTCCTGAGCGCCAAGCCTGAGTGGCTTAGACCAGGGAAGTGCATGAAACCTAGGGCCAGTCTCAGATGGTTCCATAGCGGAGCAACGTAGAACCTGAGCAGTGGGCGCTGTGAGCAGAAACAAGCCCAGCGTGGACTCCAACACCGCCCTACCTGTGTCAAGATGGAAATCAGACACTGAAGAGATCAGCAAACAGAGGAAGCTAAACAGAGGGAACAGCCTTGGTAGTGAACCCACACAGCCCACAACGCCAGAGAAAGGGCCAGATATACCGTTAATACTTTTATGATCAATTTTTTTTTTTAGTTTTTTTGGTTGGGTGATTGTTTTTTCTTCCTTTGTTTTTTAATTTTATTTTTTCTTCTTTTCTTTTTCTCTGTTTTTTCAAACTGTCTTAAATTTTTAAGTCCTCTATTTCTCTAATTATTATTTTTATAACCTAGTATTACTTTTCAAAAAAAAAAACAACCCTATTTTAAAAGCAAACGCTGTATATAGTCTTTTTGTGGTTGATGTTGTTTCT